>JABAKD010000013.1:14925015-15087011 GCA_012845835.1 Undaria pinnatifida
TAGTAGTAGTAGTAGTAGTCGTAGTAGTAGTAGTAGTAGTAGTAGTAGTAGTAGTAGTAGTAGTAGTAGTAGTAGTAGTAGTAGTAGTAGTAGTAGTAGTAGTAGTAGTAGTAGTAGTAGTAGTAGTAGTAGTGGTAGTGGTCGTGGTCGTGGTAGTGGTAGTGGTAGTGGTAGTGGTAGTGGTAGTGGTAGTGGTAGTGGTAGTGGTAGTGGTAGTGGTAGTGGTGGTGGTGGTGGTAGTGGTAGTGGTGGTGGTAGTGGTAGTAGTAGTAGTAGTAGTAGTAGTAGTAGTAGTAGTAGTAGTGGTAGTAGTAGTAGTAGTAGTAGTAGTAGTAGTAGTAGTAGTAGTAGTAGTAGTAGTGGTAGTAGTGGTAGTGGTGGTAGTGGTAGTGGTAGTGGTAGTGGTAGTAGTAGTAGTAGTAGTAGTAGTAGTAGTAGTAGTAGTAGTAGTAGTAGTAGTATAGTGTTATGAATATATTAATAGTAGTACTATTGGTAGCATGCGTCACTAGACCAAGATAGGTGCTATTGATTAGGTGCACATACCTTGATGCACGTGTACTGTTGTGTGTTCTGTAGCGCCTCGTCGAAATGGGCAGATAAGGTGCCGGGGCGGGACCGGGAGGTTGAGGGGGAGCGGGGGGGGCGCACTGAAGAGTTTGGTTTCGCTCTAGAACGTGACAGGGGCGTGGTATATGCTGTTGACCATGAACAACAGGAGTAAACTACGAGTTCTGAATTGAAGGACGCGTCAGCAACCAATGACGCGTCAACCGCGCACCCTCGCAAACGAACCGGTTGATCAAGTGTGCAGATATATACCAGGTACCTATTATTAATGGTCCTTGGATATACCAGGTACCTGGTAGTCCTTGGATCGCAAGAATGCCCATTGCGGGGGAGGTAGGCCTCTTTTTTCTTGACTTAATCTCATCAGTGCGGGCTGGGGAGACGTTGGTTGTGTGAAGGCAGCGTGCCTTGTCAAAGGGACCAAAGGGCTGCTTGCATGAAGATTGAAAAGTTTGTAATTGTCCAGATAGTACAGTACAGCAGGTGACATTTCCCACAGTCGTCTAATTCGTCTCGTTTTTTTTACCCTCGACGGCAGGCGGTGTTGGTTGCTCCTGGGAAGATCCGCGTGAGCGACATCAGCAGCGAGGTGGTCGAAGAACTTGATTTCTCGGGTGCCAGGGTTATAGAGATGTCACTTGGCTTTGGACATCTCGTGGCGGCAACCCACAACCAGGTAATAAAGGTGCATTGCCACGATTGGGACGGGGCGAGCGGAAAGTAGCATGCGGTCCCCGGGGACATTTCGAGGGAGGCGTCAACGCGCCACGGCAAATTCTAGATACGAACCTGAACATATGTTACGTTAGTAGGGTAAACCTGTGTGTTCTGAGGCACCTGAGGCACCTCGCCTCAGGACGTATGTATGTGTCGCCTACACTGTGACCAAAAAAATGGAAGTTTCACCTCGACAAGCAATCGCATGGCCTAGGCCTAGGAAATACTCGTACAAACGAAAAAGAAAGTTGCTAATCGCAAAGTCGTACCCTGGTATGTACCTAGACGACATTGGGGATTTGTTTAGCCTAAATAAGGAACCTCGTCAGTTAGAGAGAGTCTTTGGCCGAAAGGTGTCAGCCCTATCGACGGACTTGTCCTTCCTTCGTGCCGCGTCTTTGGGGTGCTCCTGTCCTCTATCGGCTGCACTGCCGTGGGAGCACGTCGACATTTCACTTCCGTGAGCATTTTTTTGTCTGTGCCGGAAAGCTGTGGTCGAGCATGGCGCACCCAGTGTGTGTTCGTTCTGCACGGGCACGTGAATCGGGATGCAACGGTCTCCTCTGCAATCGTTTTCGTTTTAGACGCAGCTCTGGACGGGTCGGTATGGCGCACGGGGAATTGGACAGCGGTGCGATTGCTGTGTTTCAGCAGAATTCCGTAAAAATCCACTAGCAGCGGGACTGAATACCGGGGGCGGGGCGGGGGATTGACACCTGTAACCACTGCTTGTCCACAAGTAGAAAAAGTTTTATCGAAAACGAAACAAAGTGAGTGCGAGAGTCGTAAGCCGCGGACTACTGGCGTTTGCTGTTGTCTTATCGAGAGATTGCTGCTGTGAAGCGTGAGCCACCGACTTCTGGCGTTTGCTGTTGTATTGTCAAGAATTCTGGGGCGAGGCAGACGATGACGATGCTCTTCGGCGGATTTTTGAAGTTTTCATCCCTCCGCTGACTACTGGCGTTTGATGCTGCGATGTCGAGAGAGCTACATACGGCGAGGCTCGCGATAACGTTGTTTTCTACGAAATTTGTTTCAGGTTTTCGTGTGTGTCGCCAACGTTTGGCGTTCCTACTGTATTATCGAGAGTGCTATATACCGTGAAGCAGGCGACAACGACGCTTTCTGCGTGCGTATTTTTCAGGTGTTCATCTATTCCGTGGCGAACTGGAACACCCCACACATCCTGGACATGAGAGGTTCGGCTTCCCTCATCGTACAGGCGGAAACGCATTTCCTCACGCTCGACACCGCGCAGGGGGTTCAGGTAACACGCCTACTACGATCGAGGAGCTCCAACCATTGCTTTTTCTGAGGCTTCTCCATGTAGGAGCTTAACCCCTTTACAACTGGAAAGCCGTTTTTAGGGACAAAATTACTTGGATTTA
This sequence comes from Undaria pinnatifida, assembly GCA_012845835.1. Taxonomy (NCBI): domain Eukaryota; class Phaeophyceae; order Laminariales; family Alariaceae; genus Undaria; species Undaria pinnatifida. Next base: position 14,927,691 of record JABAKD010000013.1, read on the forward strand.
GTATAGAGAGGGGTTCGGGGGCTCTAAAGGGGTTAAGACCTCTCCCCAGACTGATTTTGGGAAAAAAAAAACTGCTTTATCACGGGTGAAAAATCCCATGGCATAGGGGCATACAACGAGAATAATGCAAAATGGTACGAAACCCATTTCCGGCAATTGTTGGGTTAAGAAGCCCCGTCGTTCATTCAGAAAAAAAAGAAGATCGCCAAAAAAAGGCATACCTCTATCGTCGCGTTACTTTCACGAAATTAGCGCCATCCGTTCACAACATGTAACGCCATATTTTCACGAAAGGCCGACATGCTTTCACTCTCACTCAAAATTGGCGCCATGCTTTCACGAAAGAAACTCACACGCACACTTGGCTTCCACGAAATCTAGGCGCCAAAAATTGACGAGATTGGTGACATGCTTTGGCTGAATGGGTGGCAGCGATTTGCTGGCCCGCTTCCTCGACCGAGGGATTCGCTGATTGTACCTGGACGCATGCTACGGCAAGAGTGCATCGAAACGCATCATAGTGACGGGACCTCTGCCAGACGGTACCAGCAGTGGTGCCTTTGGGTGCGGTCGTTTCGGCGCCTTCACTCTCACCAGCCTGCGTTGTCCAAACGTAACACGCTTTGTTAGGTTGGTGACTTCCGGTATTGTCCGCTGGGTGTTTTCCATACCACAGACCTGAACCTGTGCCAAGCGTGAATCGTTCTGGGCGCGGTTGGCGTTTCATGGCCAACCCCTTCTTCCTGTGCTCTTCAGCTTTAAGCGTAAACATGTTTTGTTAGTGCGGTTGGCATCTTCATGCCCCCCCCCCCCCCCCCCCTCTCCGTCGGTTCAAACGTGAGATATTTTTCTCACGCGGCTAGCATATTCATTAGCACCTTCCTCCCTGTCTTCTTCAGTTTCAAGCATGAAACGTTTTGTTAACGCGGCTCGAAATTTCATGACCACCCTCATCCCTGCCCCCCAGGCTTCTCAGTTTGTTTTTGGTAAATGCGGTTGACATTTTCATGGCCACCTCCCCCCACACCCCGCCTCCTTGGGCTTCTCACGACCGCGGCGTTCGTCGGCAGGTATGGACCTACGAGGGAAGGCAGGTCAGCAGTCCCCGATTCCAAAATCTCCGGCCGGAGTACTTGAGCGGTCGAGCGATATCGCTCTCAGAAGACGCCGTGGCTATTCTAGATCGGACGTCGCCAAAATCCGTCCGTGTGTGTGACGTTAGTACCGGCCGACCCCTGGCCGACGGCAAGGCTTCGGAGGCGGTGCACGACTGTGAGGTGGTGAGTTGAGGAGTTTTTTAACCTCTTCACGATTGCACGCACGATGTTTGGGCGACGCACTAGTTATAATTCGTGTGATATGGTTTTTTGCGGTTTTCTAAAGGTTTTACTTTATGATTCGGCTGGGAATTTTCGAGCGGCTCATGTTGGTCGCGGCTAAGTGGAAAGAAGATTGTTTCATGTTTGTTCTTTTCTTTTTGCCTAGGTCGCTCGCGTTTCGACTTTACGTAGACGTGCCTGCTAAAACATAAGTTTGCCCGCGTTTGCACGCTATGATACGGGTGATTGCTGTGCGCCCGACGGGCGATGGATACTACAGTAGCTCAACGGGCACATAAACTCCTCCGATAATCTACCCCCCTCTTTTTCTAACGGTGCGAAGATACTTTTTATGTCGCTGCTGAACATGATGTGCCCGGGATAGACGAAGAGACAAAGGAAAGCATGAATTCACCAGGGCGCTGCCGTGAAAGCACCACGTAAATCCCTTCCTGCAAGAAGCGGCGCCGATGTACCTCACGTGTATGCGCGCTGTCCCGATTCGATATCAGCGCGATCGCGCGTGTATCCCTCCGTGCGTTGACATGGTGGCAGAGCTATACGTCTGACACATAGTGATCTAATCGCAGCATGACCGAAAGCCGTCAACGAGAACAGCCACTGCTTAACGCACAAGGAAGTACGCTCCAACCGCCCGTATCCCGTCGGTAAACGCTTGCCAACACTAGATTACACCTTTCGGAGGTCGCGACCGCCTACGATGCCTTTGCCGCGGCCGCACCGTTGCTTCCGCTGGCGAATTAAATTGACACACCACACTTACGTGGACGTGGGGTGAGCTTAACTTTCCTCTTAAAAATCGCACTCTCGATATGGGAAGACAACAGTTTGAATAAAAATATGGTCATTTTAGAAGTTGGAAAAGGCTTATGCCTAGTTTCTGACTATCCGCGGGAGGGTACAAACAAATAAAAACAAAAAAACGATCGCGCACAACGCTGGAACTCCCCTGTGCATGTTTTCGCCGCAGGAGGAAGTGTTCTTGAGCCAGTTTTCAAAGGGGCTGTCGGAGAGAAGACTCGCTTTTATCGACAGAAACAAAGAGCTATGGCTTTGTCCCGTGCTTCCTGCGCACAGCAAGGGCGCGCCACCGGCCAAGCATAAGCTGCATACGCAGGTAGGACGCGCAGCAGGAAGCAGTGGGCGATCAAATCGATCGACAACAAGGAATGACAGTTCGTGGTATCGAAAAACGGTTCGAAGCTTTTTTTCCGTCGGCGTCGTCGAGGTTTGCGGTTAAGATGAAACTCTCCCAAGGGTCACCCTAGCGGGAACGTGGGCACCAGCCTTGGTTCAGCTGCTTCCCTGGTATTTGGGTGAAAATGACTCGGTATTTGTGCGGGGGATATGCAGCGGTAAAACGGTTAAACCCAGTGAACCAAGATACCAGGATTAGCCTGACCGCCCAGCCCATAGAACGAGACATAGATCGTCAACTCGGTTTTTCCGCGGGAGTCGGTGTAACTCCAGTCTCCCCCCCACACCAACGCCGCGAGATGGACACTCTCAGAGTGGTCCACCTTGCTAGGAATAGCGCAGGGTCAACATCGGGGAGACGTATGTCGTCTGTTTTGTGCCTTGCGTTCAGCTTGGCCTGTGGGGGTCCGATGTAGGCTAAATCTCCACAAGTTTCTCCCCGCTGTCCGCCCCCACTGTTGCCGCGATGACGCCGGATTTCGGTTACCGCGCTAGCAGAGCTCAGCAAGTTCTCTGTTGGATTCTGCTGTGAAAGTCTGATGGATATCGAGTAGGTAGAAGTGGCGCGTGTAGAGGTTTAGCTCCTCCGGAATAATGCCGGTATTGATAGCAGCGCTGAGACGCCTATTTCTACTGCCCATCGATACAAACGGTTCACGGAGTACGTATTACAGTAGTATTTCAAACGTTTTGATATGATTTTTTTGTGTGCTACGCTGTTTTCGGTTCATGGTATTGTTTGTGGTTGTATTTTGTATTTTTTTGTCAGGGGAACGCGACAGGTACACTACACCGCTGTTGAGGATGTACGAACAAGGCCGCTTTTCGTTCTTTCTTAGAGTTTCTCCCTTGGTTAGCCGTGTCTCTCTTTGCGGTTGCCGTGCTTAGGTTGTTCTGCACGTTGGCCCCGTTTTGGCGTGTCTGGTATGCCCGCCCCCGGTCAGGTGGAGAGTGCTGCATGGAACGATAAAAGTGATGTGCTGACGGCAATAGCAGACGGGAGGCTGGTCACTTGGTATTACCCGAACGCCGTGTCCATCGACAGGGATCTGCTAGGGCTGGCGTCTACCTCCAGAGACGCGGCAGAATTCGGCAAGGTAAAAAAAAGTGATGCAGGTCCTCAACGAAGGCGGGGATGCCAGCCCTGACCGATGTTCCCTGTTTTCGAAAGTGGCAATGGCTCCCTTGGGTTTTGATTGTTTTGGAGGCGTGCATCTCAAGGTTCAGCTGTACAAGTCTATTCGTTTACATCAGTTGCCTCGGTTCTCTAGACCGAGAGACGCGGCAACATTGGACACGGCGAGAAGGTCGCAGTTCAGGCTCTTCAACGAAGAGGGAGAAACGGTCTATCATCGTTGTTCACTGTTTAGGGATAGGGAGTACCTCCTGGGGTCTTGGTCGTTTTTGGGGTGACAAAACCGTCCCACGTTTTGATATTTTTTTGAGGCATCCGTCTCAACGTTCAGCAGCAGTAGCACATTACTACTACTTTTCATCAAGTGCCTTGTTTTTGTTGGCATAGAATCCATCGCTTACAGACTCGCTACGAGACATCGTGATCTCCGGACGATGCGAAGTAGGACGCCCACTCGCTGCAGTCCTAACCCTAACAGTTGAACTGATGGATCCCCGCCCCCAACCCTCAACCCCTCTACATGCACGCCTTCCGCGTAGTCTCCTCGAATCCTCTCTTTCTACGGTGGGAAACTCATGGTTAGAAGGGCGGACGGGGCCCTCCTCAGTGCGGCCATAGCCCCGTACCCCGCCATGCTGTACGCCTCCGTCAGGGGCCAGCGTTGGGAAGAAGCTGTCCGCTTATGCAGGTTAGACGCTCTTCAGAAAACACGGTGGTCAGACGCTTCGTCGCGTGCTATGAATTGCTGGAGCTGCCTGCTACGATAGCTTAGCTCGTTTTGACCATAAGAGATCTGACTGACGCGGCTACAACACAAATAGACTACCCAACGACTCATTTCGTTGTAATGCTTATAATACCATTAACAATTTGTCATTCATTAACAACCTAGGTACCAAGTAGGCTGTGGGATTGTCCATCGGATTGCACTCTCATTCTGTCTCAGAAACGGGTTGTGGGTGGAGAACAGAGTAGAGAATAGAAATCCTCAAGCGCAAGAGCTTAATCAACATTAAGGGCGGCTCTACCGCAACATGCGCCAGGATATTATTGTACTCATTGGGCCTATATTTTTTTGTGGGAAGAGGTGGTGCTGCTACGGTGGGTGCGCTCGAGAGCGTTGCGGCGTGGACGACCGTTTTGCAGTGGTTGCAGCGCCGTGCCTGACGACGTTTCGGCCATACAGTGTTTTGATCTATTTTCGCTTGACGTTTTCTTTCTTTGGGTCATGCAATAACTGGTTCTTGCTAGCATTGATGTACGGGGCTTTCCCCTCGGCATGTATTGCACTACTCTGCTGGTAGATGAAGAAGCTTGTAGCGTTTTTCACACGAGACTATGGTGACAATGCTGGGAGTCGAGTAGCACCATGTTCAAATGCGTACGATCTACCCACCAAGGTAGTACAGCACACACGGACGTCCTCGATGGCTTGGAACCTTTTTTTTTTTTTTTTATCCTCCGGCGGATGGGGAAAAATAAAGGTTCAGCTCACCACACTTCCACGTATTTTCATACGCGTCGTGTGTCGATTTAACTCAGTTGCTTTCGCAGCCCAACGCTAGCTGGCGCACCCTTCGGGTCCCATTGTAGGTATAGCGTAAGCTGTCCCTATCAGTGGTCTTCGTTACAACCCCGGCAGCGCAACCTTCTCGTAACATGGTGTCCATCTTGAAGAGCAGAAGGCGACCCGCTTTACAGCGTATTGTGCAATGTCCTCCGTTAACTGTTCGATGTTGAAGAAGTCAACCTATGCGATCTCCACGTGCTTTGTCATAGGGATTAACTAGCGAACCAGCAAGGAGCACATCGTCCGACCTGCCAAGTGTTATCAAGGCTAATAAGACGCTTCAGCCGACTCGCCCGCGATTATTGCGTGCGATCGCCAGCAGTACGAATCATGTTGCAAGGATTGTTGCACGGTCACAGTGCTTAACTCTTTTACAAAAAAAACATCCATTTTGCAAGGAGTGTGTCGCCAAAAACATGGGCGCAATTTTTAACGGGGTTAAACTAGAAAGTGACTGGCGTGGATCTCCGGTCTAGGAGCGGAAAGCCGTTTTGTGCTCTGTTTCCTCCTACGTGTTTGTCTCCACCACAACTTCTGTCTGTCGCTGCTTCGTGGTATTTTGCGTCGTTTTCGTTTTGGAGGGGCAGGTTCGTGCAAAGCAACGAGTTGTGGGCGTGTATGGCGTGTATGGCTCTGGAAGGGAAAAACCTAAAGCTGGCCGAAGAAGCCTTGGCGGCAATACACGAGGTGACAAACCACGAACAGAAGACAAACACAAGATAGTAGGGTGAGGGTGAAATGATGAGTTACTGTCCACATTCGAGGGAGGCGATAGATAACGTAAACACTTACCAGGTATTCAATGGTTAAGTGTCGTATGCTTGCAACCGGGAACTGTGCAGTGTTATGCGTCAATCGCGTCCATCGCAAGACATGACAAACACGGCGGCAATCGAAGGCCACTACAAAACGCGTTGAAACACAAACCATACCAGTTCGACGCACAACGAGCATGCCAGCTTCGGGGGAGACAATGATTTTGTTTTTGCTAGCTGTTGACAGCGCTGTCGTCGTCGCTGTTGTCAAATCGTTTTAGCTAACTATTGACAGCGCTGTCGTCATTATTGTCGTCCTAGATACCGCACGCAACTCACCAATGTAACCCCACCAGCACTATACGCCCGTTTCGGGGAAAGTGACGAGTCGTTCTACGGTAGCCCGCCCAACTTTTCTTTAACGAAATCGCCGGTTTCACAACCAACTCCTGGTCGTATCTCCTGAAATGCGGTGTCCCTCGACACCCCGACGTCATCGATCGATAGCGCTTTGCACACAAGAAAATATATGGATAGTTTTCAATTGTATCCTTCCTTGGGTCGAGCAGCCATGATTCATTGAAACGTTCGTTAAAGAAAATCGCTGGTTTTGGGGGGGGCTATCGTATTAAGAATCAGTCTCACTTAGAAACAGACTTGGAGAAGTGTCTCTGTACAGGGCAGGAGTAAAAAGGTTGTAACGACATGGACAGCTTATAGGGGGCACGTCCGATTATCGTGTTAATATAGCTCATGTAAATGCGCTGTTGCGTGTTGGAGTTTTTTGTGTGCTTACCGATGGTATGGTGGCGTCCGCGGTCTTGATGATGGGTTGCATTTGTCCTGGGAACCCGGCGGCCTTGATGATTTTCCCGCCAGAGCGATGAGGCGTTACAGCAATTGGTAGCACAGCATCAACAACCGTGTCTTCGGTGGCAACGACACGAGCGCCATAAAGCTGCCGGCATATACTTGACCGTTTGATACCTATATATCTACAGCGCCCTAAAAAACGACGAGCAGTGCGGTAATACTATCAAATGATTGTTTGATGATCGTTTGATGATAACTTATCCCACGGTGGGGGTGAAGCAGGTTCTAAGAACTTTCCGGGATCCTAACCTGAGGAGCTCAGTATCTCACCATCATCACCATCATCACCACCATCACCCGACACATGACTTCGTAGATCGCGCAACCCGACCGACATTTGTTGTTAGTATGCGCTAGCCCTAACACGAACCTCTCGGAAAGTTCTCGTACTAACCGATAGTTATATGCCTTGAGAAGCTCAACCGCACGATAGAGGTCAGGACGTCAGAAGGTCTCATCATCGTGAGAAACGTTTGGCCCAAAAATTGCAGCTCCTGGCGTGGGATGGCTCGTTTGCACGTCGGTTCGGGCACAACCCGTACCCCAGCACCCAGCAGCCCGGACTGCTTCGTGCGACCGACGCAGTAATCGTAAAAACTTAAAAGTAGTTTTGTTATCCTTGAAGTTCCAAAGGTGTTAGGCAATGGAACAACCTAGGGTACATACATACAGACAGGGCTTGCACCCACGGCAGGCGTCGTGTGCCGTTCCGACAGGTGGACAAACTCGAGTTCGTGCAGCACATATCCCAGGTGCCGAGCGAGGAGGGTCGAAACGCGGAATTGGCCTTGTATCGGAAGGCCCCGGAGGAGGCGGAGTCGATCCTGCTGCAGACGTCTCCCCCCCTCGTCTACCGTGCCATCAAGCTCAACGTGAGCTTTGGATCTATTTGTTGTTGGTGGTGGTGTTGTTGTTGTCGTGGTTCTCGCCTTGAGTAATCGCCTTAAGTAATCGCCTTAATCTAGTCCGTGGTCACGGTACAGGCTCTACTCTGGAGTGGAAGGATTCCTCAGGAAAACATATAACAAACCGGAGCGATACGCATATATATGCTGAAGCAAGTCGTATGTCAGACAAGAAACAGGCGTGAAATCATAAATGAGCGTGCGTGTACGACAGCGTCGAACCTCCAGTTGATGGAGACCGCTCGGATTGACGGTTAACTGACTTGGGAAAATGTTTTTAAGGAGGGATGTCGTAGACAAAAGGCGGTGCCGCGACAAATGAAAATATCGTGGTTGTAGGTCGTTTTGGTTGTTCAGATCCCTGCTTCACCGGCAGTTGGGCTGTTATTTGAGTTTGCATCGTGCTCTGCATTTGCTGTCACTCTGTTGTCCTTCGGACGAACAAGCGGCCCCTCCCGCCGAGTGCAACCTGGCATGTGGACAAAACCACCGTTAAAGTGTAGTAATACGCACTTGTTTTCCCCACAAAAGGTCGCGCGCGACAACCCCTCCCGACATACAAAAGGTTTTACTGTATAGACTGGACCTACTCATAGTAGGTCGACCAACGCACAACAGCCCCCCCTCCTCACATCCCTCACACGTGCCGCATCCCACATCCCTCACACGTGCCAGGTCAAGGGTAGAACTTTTTGGTGAAATTTTGGTTGTTGCTGACGGGGCTCCTCACCTGAAGTGCCCAGGCCTCAAGTCACCCCACCAGCGCGCGTTACGACCCCCTCCTTACACCCCTCGCCTCAGATGCGTCTCTTCAGGTGGTCTCTCTCGATGTGCTACTTACGGGGAAGGATAGTAATGAGGACCAAATAAGAGTGGGAAAAACAGGGAAATATGTAGGCTTTTGTATACATCGTGAGTCCTGGGGTGGGAAAAACAGGGAAATATGTAGGCTTTTGTATACATCGTGAGTCCTAATTACTGTGGTCCTCCGTGATAGGGCTAGCCGTCCATACGCACACGGGGACAACTCCACCGCTTAACAGCAATGCACACTTTGGCTTCCTCAAAGTAGGTCGACCAGTGGGTAATACATACATACACCCCGCGAGCAATCCCTCCCTGGTCGGTAAAAACCCGACGTGCTCCGTCCCGCCTTTGTAGGGGTGCAAGGGTCGAATAGCTTTGATCTAAATACTACATCACTAGACCACTGAGGGGATTCACCGACCTATATCCTTCATGAGGATATACGCACCCCGTATCACGCGCGATCGAAGTATCCTCCACAGCTTGAAAATGTTAGTTTCGACAAAATCCTCGATTTCACAGCCGGAGTCATGCTGATATTGTATTTTTTTACGAAGACTACAGCAAGGCACGAACATGATTACGTCCTCTGTCCGCATCCCTCGCCTCAGATGCGTCTCTTCAGATGGTCTCGTGCACTAGAGCTAGCCGTCCAGCACAAAACCCATGTGGACACGGTGCTAGGCTACCGACAAGTGTATCTCAAGACGTCGGGGAAGGAGGAGACGGACAAGCGATTTTTACAGTTCGCTTCCGAGGTGAAACATGAAACAATGCAGGACGGCGCGGGGGTGGAGTGTCCTCATGCCATGCATGGTCGCATACCGGCATAGAACTAGGGGCGATCAACTGGCCCCGCCTCCTGTATGGGCGGTGGCGGGGCCATATTTTGATAAATGGGTGGCCTGGCGACAACGCCTACAGCAGATGCCTAGGATAATAAATGTCGAGCACGCATACGTACAGAGTGGCAACCTCCAATAAGTCGTGTCGTAGTGATGTACAGTACCGTTAGGTTGTCGTGTCTGGTAAATATAAAAGGGCTTGTGGCTTGTAGGTGCATCGTGCTCGTTGTAGTAGTTGGGTACCGGTATGTAATAGTCGTCGTAGTAGTAGACCCGCACCCCCGATGTTGTGGCGTTCCGCTCGTGTGTGCTCTCCCGCCCAATCAAGACGGCGTTGTATCGGTCCTACTAGTAATAACGCATGTGCTCTGCCAAATGGTTGACGAGATACTTCAAGTGCAAGCGTATGAAATGGCTTCGTATTATCCATGCTACTAGTAATAACGCACATGTGCTCAAGTTAATAGCGATAGATAATGTATTTCAAGTACAAACGTGCGCGACTTGAGTTGTGTCCTTGTCACCCCATATTGTGATTGCCTCTTACAAGGTGTCTGTGGATTGGGACGTCATCTCCGCTAAAAAAGAGAAGGAGAGGGACGACGAGCGAACCAGGGCTGGGCATGGAAGGGGTGGGTCGACGGGGCGGAAATAGACTCGGGCAGGGGGGGGGAAGCCTGTCAGGCGGACGAAGAACGGCACCGCGGTTACGCCGTAGCAAACGGCATACAACAGTACTGTGCTCGGCGGTGGCCAAGTTGCTTCGCGAGCCGCCGCGCACAGCAAGGTGTCTTGGGTTTGGGGGAGCAGGCCGAAATTGCCGAAAGGGCTACGGCAGCAGGTCGTCACCGAGATAGAGAGGGGGGTGGCTTCATACGGCGTCAATCCGCGGAAGATATCGCGGCATTTCTGCTGCACGCAGCAATAAATCGTACACCCATCACTTAGCACGGAACGTACATAGTTCGAAATATTGTATTACTCCGCAGTACCTGGTATAATTTAACGCATACTCGTAGGTATGCGATGGCACAGCCGATAGAGAGACGCCAGCGTGTGCAGGAAAACTGAAGAAAAACCAACCGCGCAAAAGTAGGTCATCCTCGCACCCGCCCCCCATGCTAACCGAACGGGCACACAAAAAAAGTGGTGCGCTACAATTGTTGCAGCAGCACAAGCATCGCCAACAAGCAAGATCCCTAAGGGCCGTTCCTAACGAACACAAAAAAAAGTCAGGAATCCTGACAAAAAAACGATACATTTTCACGAATCGCACTGTTTGTCAGGAATCCGGACTTTAAATCATTTTTGACATTTTCCATCAAAATTGATGTCAGGATTCCCGACAAAAAACATGTTTTTCTTTCTTTTAAACGTGACATTTCAGAATTTCAAAATATCAGGATTCCTGACATTTTTTTTTTAGTTTGTCAGCATTCCCAAGGACACTTTGGCGTTCGATAGGAACGACCCTAAGCAGTAACAGCCCGAACGCCCTTGACTCCACATGGTAACATTATGCCATCGAGTCCCCTAGAACTGCGATCGCGCGCAAAGGACGTTATCTGTCCCGCAAGAATATGCAGCAGCAGCGGTACAACGGCAGCCGTGTGCTTCCAGCTCGTGCCTTTGTGCCAATAGTCACGGTGGGTGTTTGCGTGATTGGCGTACAGTGCACAGTGCACAGCAGGAGATCGAACCACTACAACGACAGAACCACGCCCAATGCCATAATCAGGCACACATCGTCGGACCTTGTATCAGGTAAACGAAGCATACAGCAGCACGAGCTAAAGAAGTGGCTCATATCCTACCAGGTACACATGATTGGAACGCATGTGTTGACCATGTTGTACTTGCGACGCCCCCGGGATATCAATCCAACCCCTCCCGAAATCTAGCTCATATTCCCTAGCACCAGGAATAAACAGCAACGTGATGACCGACTGAGGTGAATGCCATACGTTGCGCGCAGAAACCAGGCTCTTGCGTCCAACGAAAAATATTATATCGCCACCTTTGTAAACTGACGGCGTACCAACAGCAGTCCAATTGCTGTCCCGTTTACCTAAATTTAGGTCAATACCCCCCCGCCGCCCTCCACTCCCCCAAGAAATGCCTCTATTCACCGATAAACTGTATCCCCGAGGAAGGAGTCACGGCGGACATTCAAACCTCAGGATAGAACTTGCTCAATAGCGGTTAGGTCACTACCGGTGCCTGGTGCTGTACAACTCGGAAATCCCCCGCTCCGTCAGCGTTGACGAACTACACCTGCACTCCTCCTGTAGCCACCACAACACGCAAAAGTCATGCAGACCTCTAAACTTCGAGATAGTGCTACGTCGTGGGATACGGCATCGAGGCCTTCGCCTGCTTCCTCCGGCTGTAACAGAAACTACATGTAGTTGCACTTCTCGCTGCATAGATCACCCTCATCATGGCAAGCCAGCTTCGCAAATATTTGCCGATCCCTTGAGTTATTGCACTTCCCCACCACACAGATTCGTTCCGGCATGAAGAGGGCCTCTAAGCTTCTAACCAACGCACACGCCTCCATCCTGAAGAAAAAGCCGCAACGAACGTTCACGAATCCTGATACAAAAACCCCGCACCAGCAGCCACACGAGAGTGGTCATGGTAAATATCACACGTTTCACGGGCGCTTCCACACAAAAATACTAACAGCGGTGTACAAAAACACACCACCCACAAACAGCCGCCCGCCTCCCAACGCCAACTCCCCTTCCCGATCCCCTCGGTTCCGCGCGAATGCCTCCACACACGCGGAACCCTACATCATGTCTCCGACACACTTCCCTCGTCTACGCCGCTTTGATACATGCTTCGTACATGTTGTCTAAGTTCACCAGTAAAAGGTCCTCCTTCCGACATCACAGTTAATTAAACGTCGGTTTCTGCCCGCATAATTGAATGCCTGCTCCTGACCTCGCAATACAATGCCCATTTCTGACGTCAAAATTACACGCCTACTTCTGATATTCCATGCCCACTACGAGAGAGATCGCGTACTTGTTGCTTGTTAGCGCAAGCACAGCCCCACTCTTTCATCTCCAAATGCAAGGACAACCTCTTCAACTCTACCAATGTCTGCTTCGGACATGACGATAAGGTGTCTGTTTCCGAAATCACGGTCAAAACGTCTCAAAGTCCTGCCGACTGCGACATATCGTGTTTATGTTAGCGTGAGACTAACGCCAATCTCTTCCCCTCAAACGCAAGGACGGCTTCTTCACCTCTACTGCCCATCTCCTTCTGACATCAAAATTAAACGTCCGCCTTTGACATCACAAGCCGGGCTGCCCTGCCCACGTACGAAATATCGCGTATTCGTGACAGCACAATCAGCCCCAACCTCCTTTCAGACGCAACGACGACTTCTTCACCTCTACCCTTGACACAATCCATCACCGCCGGCAGCGACCCTGCGCTGAAGCGACCAACTCCCCGACATGCACGAAAGAAAAAACAAGTCAAACAAACCACCTCTGTCTGCTTTTGATATAACCATTAAATGTCTGTTTCTGGCATCATAGGCCTTGCCGACTATGAGAAATCGCGTGTTTGTCATCAGAGCACGAGACCGCCCCCACACTCCCTCACTTCTTCACCTCTACCCTCGGCACTCACTTACTAGTGGCAGCGACCTTGCGCTGAAGAATCAAACCCCCGTCAAGCGCCAAAAATAAAACCAACCATGTCTGCTTCTGACGTAACAAAAAAAAGTATGTCTGCTTCTGGCATCACAAGCCGTGCCGACTATGTACTAAAGGTCGTGCACGTGTCACATAGCACAAGACGAGTCCCGTTGTCCTTCCTTCAAACCGCTTGTGTACCTCTACCCTTCACACAATCCATTACCTGCGGCAGCGACCCTGCGCCAAAAAAATCTACCTCCCGACATGCGCGGCACAGAAAACAAATGGAGACCCATCATATCTGCGTCTGACAAAACCATTACATGTCTGCTTCTGGTACTGCAAGCCCTGCCCAACATGCACGAGAGATCGCGTACTTATTATGACAGCACGAGGCCAGCCCTCCTACTCTCCTTCCTCCAAACTTAAGGACGACTTCTTTACCTCTACCCTTCAAACACTCCACCACCCCTCACGGCGGTCCTGCGCTGACGCAATCAATTCCCCGGCGTGCGCGAATGAGAAAACAAACCAAACAAACCAAACCTGTCTGCTTCTGGCATAACCATTAAATGACTGATTTTGGCATCACAAGCCCTGCCGACTTTCACAGCTCGCGCACATGTCATGATAGCACGAACCGGCCCCACTCCCCCCCCCCCCCCCCCCCCGCCCCTTTTTCAGACGCAACGATGACTTCGTCGCCTCTACCCTTGACAAATCCATCACCGGTCGAAGCGACCCTGCGCTCTAGCAATCAACCCCCGACAAGCGCGACAGAGAAAGCAAACCAACTAATTCTAGACCCGGCATTAAGACCCAAACCCACCAACCCACCCAACCACCACACACCTATCAATCAAACCACCAACCAACCCACCCACCCACCCACCCACCCACCCACCCACCCACGCAGGGAAATGACTGCAGTTTACAGCATCCACACGACCGTACAACGGTACACAACATACAGAAAAGTTACAAAAGTAAGGGCGGGGAAAACGGAAATAAAACTGATGCTGTAGAGCCCTGCGTGTCGACGTGGTAAAAAACAAAAAAAAGGGAAACACACCCGAAAATTGAAAAGGCCTCTGATGTGCCGCCGCCCGGACCTTGTCAAACACCGAAAACCTTCTGAAATAGAAAACATGCGCTGAGGCCGAAAAATGCATCTCCCGGATGCGAGCGAAAACAAGCGAGGTGTTGGGCGTATTCAATGCGCCTACGAAGAACACGACCAACAAAACAACACACCAACCAACTAGCCCACACATCCAAAACTTACTGCTTCACACATTTGCTCAACACATTTATACGAGACATTGTTGGGTTAGCGACGGTATCACAGCGCGCTTCACCGAAACGCCCGCCACATACCGTTTGCACCACGGCTGCCGATCTACAAGGTGGCAAGGACAATGTTTTTATGGTACGTGTACATAATCACACGGCAAAGCTATGTACGCCCTATCATACCCCGAACGAAGGGGAGTAAACACGCAGAAAAAAGGCACGTTTTGTCTGTAGATGGGAAAAAAAAAAAAAAAAACGGCGCACTAAAAACAAATCTCCCAAAAAGCGTCACCGTTTCCACAATGTATGTCGGCCTCCTCCGACTTCGATTGGCAAAAACCCTCTCACAGGCTCACCCTCTCCCCCCGCCGCCCTATCGAATAACACTCTGTCCACAAATGTAACGAGCACTGGGGTATATCGATATTATATACCAAAGCGGTCTATACCATCTATTTCTGGACAGAATGGTAACCGTTTCATCAATAATTCCTGCGCTCCCACTTGTGCCTCGTTGCTGACCGACGCGTCATCGAGTTGCCACAGCACCACGTGGAAAAACCATCTATGTCTCGTCGAGCTGTGACAGTGCCACATGCCAGAACAAATTGACGCCTTGTCGAGCTTTGCCAGTCCCTGGCACAATTTTCAAGTCCTTGGAATAGCTTCCAAGCCCCTGGAGCAGTTTTGAAGCCCCTGTTGGAAAATGTTTTCAAGCCTCCTTAGGAAACCCACGGCCCGGGGGGGCGGGGATCGTTTGGACCGGGCGAGGGCCTCATCTCGTCCGTCGGACCCGCCGCCGGCATGGCTGGCCGCATCCCCCCGATGGCTGCATCCCGCGCAGCCCTCCTCGAAGACCTTCCTCCTTCGCGCCGAGACGATCTCGACGGCCTTCTCGATCTCGACGAGCCCTGTCTACCACCACCACCACCACCACCACCACCACCACCAAGACTGTCGCCCCTTGCTCTCGCCGTAGCACCAGCCATCAACATCGGGCCGTCCATCTCTATAGCAGCGGGCGAGCTCTCGGCTTCCGCCGGCACCATCCCTCCGCTGTCCCTCCTCACGTGCTCCCCCCCCGTCAACTTGCGAACGTGCAGAGGGGAGTGGGCGTCAGAAGACCGGGCAGCCTTCGTCACGTCGCCGCCTACGCTCACTATCCCGAGGCTCCCCGAGCCCCTGTACAAGGGGGAGGAGAGCCTCACCGCTCCCCTGTCCGAGGGGTGGAGGTGGCTGCTAGTGCCGGCGATTGCTACATGCGCGTTGTGGTCGGGGTCAGCAGACGTAGAGAGCATGAACATCTGGGCGCCGCGCCGACGTCCCGCCCCCCCCCCGCCGCCTCCTCCCGCCGCCAAGGCCTTTTCGTTCTCGAACGAGTCTGAAACGCTGCTGCTGTTTTTGCCAGCTCCAAATGCCTGGGGACGTGCGCGAGTGGGAGTAAAGGGCAATATGGGGTGGGGGGCGCGAGTTGGAGTGGGGATAGTGAGATGGGGTGGGTAGGGAGGGAGGGGCGGCGGGGGGGGCAGAATTGCCACAAGCCGGAAGCCGTACGGGCGGTCGTTTTGAACTCGAGGAAAAACAGAATACGTACAGGTCCGCGGATTGACGAAGCAGTCAACCAACCACCCAAGCAAGCAACCACCTAATCAACCAATAACCCAACCAAACGAACAGACAAGCAGACAAACGGCAAAGCAGGAAACCAAAAAATCAATCAAACGGCACAGCGACAAACCGAGCATACTTTGGTCCGTGGATCAACGCTCCAGTCAACCAAACGCCCACCCAACCAAACCCAACGACTAAACGACCGATTTACCCTGTTCGCAGGCACGTCCAGCAGCTTGGGCGCGTAAAGCGCCCCCCCCGTCTTGTACTTGTCGTCACTCGCGCCGCTCTCCTTCGGCTTGAGGTCCCTTCGCCTTAAGAACACGTGTGCGTCGCGGTCCTCCTCGCGGGACCCTCCAGACAGCCGCCTTATCTCCCACAGGCATTCCACCAGCGCTAGGATAAGCAGACCCGCGGTCAAGATGATGAGAAGAGCGCTGAGGACTTGCTGGCTCTGTGTCTCTTCGTTTGCTAGGTCCACCTGTTGTTTCAACGCCGCCGTGAAAACGTAGGGCGGGTGGGATTACAACTGAGCTAGGTGGCGTGGGGTGTCGCCGCTGGCTGGCAGGCTGGGTGTTGGCTTGCTGGGTGGTTGGTTGGTGCATTGGAACGATAGAATAGTTGGTTGGTTCGCCCATTGGTTGGTTGATTGGATACGAAGTATTAATAGTAGGTTGGTATTTATCGACTACCACTAGTTGGTTCGTGGGGTGGTCAGATAGTTGACTGACTGGCTGGCTGGCTGGCTGGTACGCTGATGTTATTACAAAAGTTGGTGGGGTAGTTGGTTGTTTGTTTAGTTGTTTTGGAGTGCGTACGTGAGCCCCCGTGATTTTGAAAAGAGCAGTACGGAGTCGTGAACTGACCACAGGAAGACGAGTTTAGGGGGGGGGGGGGCAAGGCCGACGGAGAGGCAGAACCCGTATGAAAAGGCTTCCTCTACTTGGTACACACAAACGCCGTACGTTCTGAAAGGCAAATCTGCCCAAACCTCGTCATATGCCCGGCAGAAGTGACCGACCACCTTCCTCACGTCCCCCACGTCCCGACCCGTCATAATGATAGGTGACGTCAAATACATGAATTATTATCACCCCTCCCTCACGTCCCCCACGTCCCGACCCGTCATAATGACATGATAGGTGACGTCAAAATACATAAATTATTATCACCCCTCCCTCACGTCCCCCAAGCCCCGACCCGTTAATGACATGGTAGGTGGTGTCAAAATTCATAAATTATTATCACCCCTCCCTCACGTCCCCCAAGCCCCGACCCGTCAATGACGTGATAGGTGACGTCAAAACACATAAATCATGATCACCCCTCACACACTATATACACCATCACCATGTCATACCCCCTTGCCCCTGCCAACCCAGCCACCCCCCGCCTACGATAGTACGATAGTATAGCTGTAGCTGTCGTTGGGACTCGCGCAGCAAGGTACTTGCAGCTTGTGTCCGCCCGTAATAAAACTCAAGAATCGTACTGGTACAAACATGCCTCTTGGTTGGACGTATGATCCGCGATATACGTGTCCCACTTCTGCTTTGTTTTTCGATTCTGTTTTTCTCCTGAGGTGTTACTTCCACTCCAGCGTGACTGGAGTCCGTCCAGTGATCACGGGCTTGATTAACAACAACAACAACAACAACAACAGAATCGGGCTCAGGCAACTCGAACGAGTCCCTGAATCTTGGCGTGGTCAAGAATGACTAGCCAATCACTTTTCGCTCTACAAAAAAAAAATAGCTCACCCTGACAACAAGGCCCATGAACATGGTCAAGAAGATCGCCAGCGCCCCCAGGGTGTAAGACCGATGGTCGTTACAGTCGCTGTACGGGTGTACCAGGGCAAAAATTCCCACTGTCAGCACCGAGAGAACGCACGCCACAGCAGCCTGGCCCGCCGAATTGGGCAGGATAAACACCAGACACCCCGTCAGCAGCAAGCGCCGGAAACACTCCAGCACCTCGAAGTAGTACGCCCCGGGGCGGTAAGCCTACATAGCATGTCATCAACGGTCAATAGGAGGGGGGGGGGGGGGGGGGGGGGGGGGGGGGGTACTCAGTTTGTGCATGGCCGTAGTCGTATGACGATATGGTATGATCCTCGAATCCCCACTACGAAGGAAGGGGGGGGGGGGCTCATTCCATGCATAGCAGTAGTCTCATTTCGTGCATAGCCGAAATCTCAAGACTATTCGACCCTCGCATTCCTGCAATGCCGGGACGGAGCACGTCGGGATTTCACCGACCAGGCCGACATCGCGTGCAACCAAGCGCGAAGCGCCGTCAGGTGTTCGGCTAGTCGCACGGAGGGTGAGCTGCATCCTACAATCAAGAACCACTTGCGAGTAGGTGGGGGTTCTCATGTATTACTTGCCATGATAGTCATTCGAAAACTCACCACGCACCTCTTTCGAGACGGAACATCGTTACTACTCCTGCTGATAGAGACACCTCCAGCAGGTGGGTGCTCATTACGCTTTTTCCATACCAGGTATACTACATCATAACTTTCCGTTTATATTACATACCGTTCTCGTTGGATAAAAGGATAGAAGGAAAGGGCAGGCGGCGCCCTTCGGCAGGTCGCGACGCCACGATAGAGTCACGATCGAGTCATGATCGAGTCATACTTGCCCCTTAACGCCATTGGCAATTTTCATTGGGATTTACATGAAGCCATACTGAAGAAATGACGATATACAGCATAATAGACCACACGCTGCTGGGGTAAAGGGCGCGTGTCGTGATAATCGCGCTGCAGATGCAAGAACAGATCGCACTTCACGCTTATTTGGTCGGTACACATGGGCTAGTGATGGGGTTACGCTTGCCAAATGCCCTATAACCCTTGCTGCCCTGGCTGCTACTCCCCTTGCTGCAACTTACCCGCCCAAGGATAGCGGTCTGCACGATACAATACTAGTGAGGGATATATCTATAAAATGAATAATCTGGGATGAGACCTGTCTGACGACGAGCGGAACTTCTTCCCGTCTGCACTCGTTGCCCTTGCTGCAATTCACCCAGCGCTAGGGTTTGTCTCATCGGTATGCCTTTTCGGGTTTTCTCCCACACAATTTGTGGGTAGTGTGGCATAGTATGGCATAGGATGGCATGCCATAGTAGAGTAGAGTATAGTATAGTACAGCATAGTATAGTTTAGTATAGTATAGTATAGTATAGCGTAGTATAGTATAGTATGGTATGGTATAGTATGGTATAGTATAGAATAGTATAGTATATTATAGTACTCGGAGTATATTTTAGTATTGTTTAGTATAGTACGTTGTAGTACTTGTATAGTTTTGTATAGTATAGTATAGTATAGTATAGTATAGTATGGTATGGTATAGTATAGTACAGTATAGTGTAGTATGTATAGGTCTTCAAGTGAGTAAGTGAGGAAGGAGTCTCACAAAACAGAAATATAACAGCAGTACAATATTTCGTACTTTTTCCGGTACTGGTGCTACTATTATTAATAATACTACTCAACTCGTAGCACGTGTCACCTACCTGGTACTTGATACCAGGGATGAAAAAATGAACAAGCTAATGGGTAGCCCGATACAACCAAGTGTAAAAGCTACTATTAATAATAGATAGATGTACTCGTACTGCCGTGTATTGATTGATGTGGGACTTAGTGATAGGTTATTAATACGTTTGGGTTTTAATGGTACTGTAATGGTTTTATCAGCATGTTAGGATGTTACGTGTGCTGCACACAACAATAGTGGTCGATGTCGAAAGACTAAAGCTCAAGCTCACCACACTTCCACATATTTTCATGAATATTGCGTGTCAATTTAACTCCTCCGTTGTATTCGCAAAATTAGGTGTGCCACGCAGCTTGCAAACATGAGTATCGACCCTAAATTTATCCAACTCAAAGCAGACGTGTTTAGAGGATATATTCAAAACATAGGTGCATCGATACCGTCCTGCTATTGATACTATTATCGATAGTGTATTAGTAGTACCATTAGTATTACCATTGATAGTAATATCAGTAGTACTAAATGCCGTAACACTGTCAGTAGTAGAATGAACATTAGCATATGATACTATTGGTAGCACTGTTAGTAATACTGTTAAGCACTAGTACTATTACTACTATTAATATTACAGTACTGCTAGTAGAGAGGGTTTGGGGTAACCAGCCACAGTAGTACTAATATAAACGCCAATAGTAGAATTATTGAGGAGTATTCCTATTACTAACGTTAATGGTGGGAACTATTGAGTGCTACTACTAGTGCTGTCAGTCGCATGCGTCTGCTGAGACTCACCCGCCAAAGGAAGGCCGTGTGCGCGACGCGGCGGTCTAACAGCCGCGGGTCCGAGTCAGATGGCGGCCCTAGCTGCTCCTCAGACAAGCTCGCCGTGTCGGCAGGGTGTACGTTCTTGGCAGGATTCAACAGGTGCCTCTTCCACCAGAGCAACACCCCGAAAGTCACTGGGATCCCGATCGGATACACCTGGTGCACGCACGCCACGGCACAATAGCACAACAGCAAAAGTGAATGCCGTCAGAAGGGAAGAGGGGGGGGGGGGGGGGGGGGGGGGCGTTCTCATGGTTCCTGGTATCATGCATGCGTGTAATTCGATCCCAAAAAAAAATGGGTGCGGTTCTATCTCAAGGGGTTAAATTCGCCGCAAACCTTAGGCCACACTAATTCCAAGTACGTTCTCCTCAAAAAGAATCGGGTACATCCAACTGTTTATACCTGGGGGCACACAGTAATCGTAATCGTCATCAGGACCAAACTTGGACCAAACTTGGTTAATAAAAGCAGTGGAATGCATCGGTTCTTCGTGGGTATCGTGGCCCTGAGTACTATGGTCCTCCGAAAAAAAAACCCACCAAAATCATGACGCCAGCGTAAACCTGGAAGATCTTGTGCTGGGAGGAGTCGCAGTCGATGGCGTAATCCGCCCTAAGGTAACTCTTGCCGACATCCTCCAGGTCGTCGCACATGAACGCCTGAGCTCGGCGGACACGCAGACACGCAGGCGGCACAGGAGGGGGGGGGGGGGGGGGGGGTCCATTAGAAAAACGGGAAGATCACGGCGAGTGGCTTCGGCTTCGGCTTCCAGATACACACTACACCAAGTACACGCGAAAGACTCGTACGTAGACAACAACGCAACGCCCGGTTTGCAACACGACCAACTAAGACGCCAACACCGCCACACGAAACCCTTACTTTGCTCTCCCAAAAAAAGGTCAAATACCGAGGAGCTGCTTTCTATACCGGCATCATCCGGTGCTATACGCATCAATACACTGTTATTGCGGTCCAGCGGCGGGAAAAGTCCGCAGATGGTATTGCCGACTTCAGGTCGGCGCTTGACCCCTCCCCCCCCCCCCCCCTCCTCCCCCCGAGACGAACACGCACCTGGAAAACGACGGTGGAAACCGTGGAGTAGAGAAGAAACGCCATGATCAAGGCGACCGTCGTGTACTTGTCCTGGACCCGCCGCATGACGCTATGCTCGGGTTCAGTGTCCGAAGAGCCGGGAGACGTGCGATACCCGGGCACCGGATAAATAGCCTGGCCCGCAGAGTCTCGTGGGGAAGGAACCAGTCCGTGTTTCTTGCTGGCAATTGTTCGTGCGCCAAGTTGAAAAAGTGGCGTCGCCAACACACGATAGGGGGAGGAGGAGGAGTTCGTTCATCACTTGCATCACTTGCGTAAATCAACACCTCTGTACCTCAGCTGAGAACTGATGGTTACCAACACATGGCAGTGCAACCTGATGAACAAGTCACCATGTTGGCCTAGATACATAGCGGCCATGAACAAATCAATACGACGGCTTCGATACACAGCGGTGCATGAACAAATCAATATGATGGCCTAGATACATCGCGGTCGCGAACAAATCAATATGATCACCTGAATACACGGCGGTCAGAAAATGTAAAACACGGATGAATGGCGTTATAAGGATGTTGGGCAGTTCCTCGAATGATCATTACTAGTATAAAAAAGGCAGTGTCGATAGTTCCAAGGGGAGTATATCATACAACGCAACCTCTCACCAGGTGTAAAAGTACGTGCCAAGGAGGAAGAGCAGTACAACCAGCGGCCCAATGGTCGCCGCCAGCAGGCGGCCGTAGAAGTGGACCTGAGAGCGACAACCAACCGCAACAGACCAACAGACAGAGCGACGCGCCAGCAGTGGCAGGGTGAACGCACCGCTTATCTCGGCGCGATGCGCGGGTGGTGGATGATGAAGTTGTGCGCACAATGACAAGACGGTGCTTACGGATGAGGCCGAAATCGCCATAAACCACAGGATACACCACACATCTCGCCACACGCCACCCCGCACCACACACACCACAACACCGCACCGCAGCCACACAAGCGGCAGGGGCCTAGTACACAAAAACACCCCAAGCCCAGGCTTAAGCCAACGCTCAGACCACAGCCAAGTGCAATGCGAAGCGCAATGCTAAGTGCAAGGCTAAGACCAAGGCTAATACCAATGCTAAGACCAATGCTAAGAACAAGGCTAAGACCAAGGATAAGACCAAGGCTAAGTAACACCACGGCTAAGACCACGGCTGAGACTAACGCTAAGTAACACCACGGCTAACACCATGGCTAACACCACGGCTAAGACCAAGGCTAACTAACACCATGGCTATGTCCAAGGCTAGGGTCAACGCTAAGGCCAAGGCTAAGAACAATATTAAGATCAACGCTAAGACCAACTCTAAGCCCAAGGCCAAGTTACGAAGGCTACGCCTCTGGGAATGTCCTCACGTCGACGATGCATACGGACGAGAACAGCCAGCCGAAGTCAAGGTTGATGACGCTGATAGCTGAGAGGAACGTCTGGAACACCGGAGGAAACTCTATCGATGTGATAGAGGCATACTGCGTCATGATCTAGACAGCACGCACAGCGGGAACCAAGGGGGGGGGGGGGGAGGCAGCAAAATACGCATGAGGTGGAAAAAAAAACAGACGCAAAACAGCACGAAAACACACACACATGTGCGCCAGATACCCATGGTACCGTGACCTTTTAGGATAGGCAGAAAAAATCGATGCAAAAAACAGCAAGAAAAACAGAACACGTGCAGGATATCATGGTACCACCTGGGGAGCACAAGAAGAAAAAAAATCTTGCCCACATTTTTTTAGTACCCCTGTACAACTCTACAACTAACCCCTCTCCAACTGGAAACCCGTTTTTGGGGACAATTTCCTTGAAAATTAGTGTATGGAGGGGTTTCTGGGCTCTGAAGGGATGAAGGACTCAGACACGGAGGCTTACTAAAACCAAGTTAAAAACGCAGTAAAAAAAACGTTTTTCTTCGTTTAGACCGGTCTAGGAGTGTGGCGCTGTTCGCTCTTTTTTGGATGCTCTCCTGGTAGCGCGTGCACCGCGACATTAGTCTTCATGCAAGGTGCTGATGTAAGCACCCACACACGTGAAATATCAGACCCTAGGCTTAAATATCTCGACCTCTTCAGGGGCAAACGGACCCCGGATTTATGTGATCCGCACAACCTAAAGCTCAATCTACCGTCGGTGGGACCTGCACGCTACGGCTCTTGCGTGCGTGCGTGCAGAGTGGGATTTGAATGATACGGCTCGTGCACAACATCTCACAACGCAAATACAGCATTTACTGAACATGATCTACATCGTGATCTGTCAGGCTTACTGCCCAAAACCAAGCTGAAGACGGCACGATGAACGCTCGCAGCGGGCGTTGGTGGCATGATATTCTTGCGCGAGGATACCGAGCTTTTATCGAGGCGCTTCTTGCTGGTGGGCCGGGCCACACTATCCTCAGTACAAAAGAGCATCCTCAGCACAACTTTAGTTTGCAAGTGATACAGCATGGCATCAGGTACCAGGGTATACCGCAGTCCGTAGTACCGTTTCCTTGCGTATTGGCACCGCGGTGCGCATAATATATTAACACCTCGGGCAGACCAACGATCTGCATGACACAGATCACTTGTCTAGATCGTCTATCTAGATCATCCTAGATCATCTAGATCATCTATCTAGATCATCTAGATCATATATAGATCACCTACTGTCGATCATCTAGATCATATATAGATCACCTACTGTCGATCATCTAACGTAGATCCTGTACCTGCCGTTCTGAGGTGTAGGGCAGGGTCTGTACCGAGAGAGCACAGGTCCAACCCTGTCAGAAAGCATTTGCTAGATCATGTAGATCGTACAGCTCCCACGCGGAAACATGAGCTAGACCATACAGATCTTTCCTGAAATACCTACATCACCAAGCGGGGATCGGTGGTCTATCCTACGTGTGAATATGAATTACGTGTGTTTTCTTCCACCGGGGTGCTTCTCTTAGCGACCATGCGCTAGTAGACTTCAGCGAAACGAGCTATTAAGAGTGTGAGAGCATCTCCATCATCGCTGTACAGTACCTGGAAGACGACGAGGGGAATCTTGAGCTTGTGGAAGGGCACCTTGCGCAAACGCCTCGATAGCACTGAAAGGTACGTCTCGCTCAGATCCGTAAGAGCGGGGTTGCCGACGAGGTCGTTGATGATCGTGATGATGCCGCCGATCACGACCACTCCCGTCAGAGCCATAACCACCACCTGAACATGCCGGAAACAAACAAAAAAAAGCTTTCATGGTCAGAGATGATCAGAGCATGTCCACGAAACTGGTGCAAATATGATACTTCCTGCAGCAACTTACCCACTAAACTCACGACAAAGTTCATCCCTATACCACTGCATTCTCCTTTTTGTCAGAGCTATCTGACAGAGCCACCACCACTGCATGGCCACACGAAAGAAAACAAGAGGCGCAGTCACGGTTCACATGGTGTCCAATAAAAATGGCGCGGAGACTTCCTGCACTTCTTGCGTCTTAGCCAACAGCAATCAGGACTTACGTAACACTTTTGTTTTTAGCACTGCGCTCTCTTTCCGGGGAAAAACAATCACAATTACACTACGGCACGGATACAAATGCTCGCCACGCCCGGCAACACCAGTACATTTCTTCGGTTACACTATATACTTAGCATGACAGTAGCTAGTGCTAGGTCCACAGGTAGAACAGATCACCAATCCCCACTTGGTGATCTAGATTTTTCAAGGAAGATCTGTACGGTTTAGCTCATGACACCGGCTGGGAGCCGTATGATCTGCATCATCTAGCAACTATATTTCTAGGGTTGGATCGTACTTTTTACGTACAGATCCTGCACAACATCTCAGAACGGCAGGTACAGGGTTTACTGTAGATTATATATGATCTATATGATCTGTATGATCTATATAATTTAGAGGAGCTAGATGGTCTGTATGATCTGTTTGATATATATATCTGCATGATCTATATGATATAGATCGTGGTGTCTGAGGTTTGAACCTTTAAGCCTACTCCACGTCTCACCATCCCTGCAGTAGTAGTGGTATACGAAGTATGATTGGTCTACCGCTGCACCAGGTATGGTACTGTACGTCTCACAATTCCTGCCCACTAGGTGCAGCTGCAAGAGTGGCATACTACAGTAGTATCAACA
Organism: Undaria pinnatifida; assembly: GCA_012845835.1. Classification (NCBI taxonomy): domain Eukaryota; class Phaeophyceae; order Laminariales; family Alariaceae; genus Undaria; species Undaria pinnatifida. Next base: position 14,953,249 of record JABAKD010000013.1, read on the forward strand.
AGTTTTCAGTAGGTCTAGCGCATGTCTCACCGTCCCTGCCCAGTAGGTGCAGCTGCAAGAGTGGCATACTACAGTAGTAGCAACAATACTTCAGTAGGTCTATCGCATGTCTCACCGTCCCTGCCCAGTAGGTGCTGTTGCAAGAGTGGCAACACTACAGCAGTAGCAAAACTTCAGTAGGTCTATCGCATGTCTCACCGTCCCTGCTCAGGAGGTGCAGTCGCGGGACTGGCACCATAACAGTAGACACATGCTGTCAAAAATGCCATTACTACTCATACCGTTTCTAGTATAGTGAAAGGTCGAGGGGCACTTCAGGACCTCCATACCTCTTGAGCAAACCATTCAAAACAAACACTACGAAGAATATTTATTTGCGACGCTTTCGGTTTCAGGAGCCTTGTCACGCAGAAAAAGGCTGAGGCCAAAAAAGGCTACCTCCATCACAGGGATTGCTATTTCAGTAGGTCTACTGAAAAAGGCTGTGGCCAACAAAGGCTACCTCCATCACAGGGATTGATATTTCAGTAGGTCTACTGAAAAAGGCTGTGGCCAACAAAGGCTATCTCCATCACTGGGATTGCTATTTCAGTAGGTCTACTGAAAAAGGCTATGGCCAACAAAGGCTACCTCCATCACAGGGATTGATATTTCAGTAGGTCTGCTGAAAAAGGCTGTGGCCAACAAAGGCTGCCTCTATCACAGGATTGCTACTACAGTAGGTTTACTGTATGTCTCACCATCCCTGCCCAGTAGGTGCTGTTGCAAGAGTGGCATGTGTGGCTGACGCCGGTGGTGTAGCCATCAATGCACACCGCGCAATCTGTTTTTTTTTTATATCAATAGCAGGAACAGCGCCATGAATCAAACGACGCGCGGCAGAGGGCAACGGGGGGCACGTAAAAACCGGCTCTTTAGTATCCAGCGGGAGAGGGGGGGGGTGCTTCGGCACAACGACGGTTTTACAGCGATGCCAATTTAACCAAATTGCAGTCCTTAAATGTACGCCACGTTTGGCGGAACTCAACCAAAAACCACAGCTTCCGCGCCGAACACACAAAAACACCCACACAGCTAACACGGGGTCAGCAAAAATGCAACGTACAGCCCCTACCCCCACCCTCCCCAAAACTGACCGGACCGCGCCCCAACCCTACCCCCTACCCCCTACCCCCTAGTTACAGGGCCCTACCTCACTCCAACCCCATCCCCTCCCCTCTCCCCCCGCAATCCCATCCCCTACTTACAGCCGCAACTCCATCGCCTACCCCCTACTTACGGGACCCCACCACCCTCTATCCTATCCCCCGACCCCTACTTACGGCCTCAACTCCACCCCCTGCCCCCCGACTTATTGGGCCCCACCACACCCCAACCCCATCCCTTACCCCCGCAACCCCACCCCCTCCAATCTCGTAACCCCTCCCCCCACACCCTTCTTACAGCCGCTACTCCACCTCCCACCGCTCGTACTTACAGGGGCCCATGTAGCCGGTCTCGCAGTAGTCGTTTACTGACTCCACGCGCTCAGAGCCGACAGCCGTGCTCCCCACGCAGGCGTCGTCGTTGAAGCACTTGCGGATAGTCTGCAACAACAAACAAAGCGGACACGGGCAAAAAAGGGTGGTTGGTCAAACAGTAGGGTTCAGAGTTGGCTGGACTTGACGGATACTTAAAATAGTGCTATTAATAGTTGGGTGGCAAGCATGCCAGCCGACTGAGTTAATAATTTATCGATAAAAAGCACAGTTCGAGCCATAAACGCTCAAGTACGAGTTTGTCGTTATTCCCCGTCGAGGAGTTGTGTCCATCGCACTCCAGAAGCCCGACGAGATGGGCAGTGTTTCCAGCAGGACGCAAAAGAACTCTCAGATATGTCAGGGAGGGGTCACGAGAAGTGCCCATTACTTCGACTCCTCTTTTTTTTTGCACAAAAAAAAAATGACGCGTGGGGGAAAAAGAAAAGCCCAAATTAAATTTGTGTATAACTTGTGCACTAAAAGCAATCCGAAGAAAAAAGCAAACAGGAAACTTTCGGGGGCGAGTGCCACATAAGACGAGAAGAGTTTGTCTGGGTTTATTCACCGCCGAGATGTCGATCGCACGCCAAAAAGCCCGCCGAGATGGGCATCGTGTCCAGCAGCACGCATTTCTTTTGTTTCTCGTTTTTTAATAGTTTAGTCAAAACACTCCGGGGGAGGGGGGGGGGGAGGGGGGGGGCAATAAATTTGACGAACACGAAACGAAACGAAACGAAACCCTCCGCACCCTACAACGGGGAATAAAGCTAAATCAAAGCTAAATCAAAGCTAAATCAAAACTAAATCAAAGCTAAATCAAAACTAAATCAAAACTAAATCAAAACTAAATCAAAACTAAATCAAAACTAAATCAAAACTAAATCAAAACTAAATCAAAGCTAAATCAAAACTAAATCAAAGCTAAATCAAAACTAAATCAAAACTAAATCAAAACCAAATCAAAACTAAATCAAAGCTAAATCAAAACTAAATCAAAACTAAATCAAAACTAAATCAAAACTAAATCAAAACTAAATCAAAGCTAAATCAAAACTAAATCAAAACCAAATCAAAACTAAATCAAAACTAAATCGAAACATTTATTAGCACTCGTTGTTCACCGTGGAGGTGTCGATCGCACGCCAGAAGCCCGGCAAGATGGGCAGCGTTTCCAGCAGTACACCTTCCTCGTTGCACTCAAGGCCTTGAGGGTTGAGGTCAACCTCAGCGCACGGCTTGCACGAGCTCGCCTCTTCGTTTGCCTCTCTGTGCCAGTACTCGTGCTGTCGGGTATCGTCGGTCCGAAGAAGAAAAAAAACACACACGACGAACGAACAAACCAAAAGAAAAGAAAATAAATAGACAATGGATTGAACAAAAAAAAAGTGTTTAACAAAGCACAAGGATTTCTTTTTTTTTTTTTCAACACAAGGATTTTGTTTTTTTTGCTTCTTGTTGGAAGCTGTAATTTATACAAAAAGCACAAGAATAAAATTCGCCCAACACCCCATGGCAATGTAGGGATGCGAGGGTGTGCTACCATCACACGACTTACGAAACGAGTCCACACCCCCCCGCACAAACACACATACACAAATTGTATTCCTCACCTCTCCGCAGTAGACAAAAGTAGCGTTAACAGCGACGGAAGAACGCTCAATCTCCGACTGGTACGGAGCTTCCACCGCAATTCTAGTGCTGCTCTCCCCGTTCCAGGACGTCGACACCGTGCCTGCCAATGAAATCTGAGGGCCGCACACGCAGCAACACGAGCGCACTCTAAAATCAAAGAACGCTGCTCTACCGCAATGGCCCACCTAAATATTATACCAGGTAAATAAAATTAATATAACAACGTCAGCTGTGAGTTCGACAAATTTAGGGTCGACACCTATCTTTGCAAGCTGCGTAGCACCGGTACAGAGGTTTTATCAGGCTCCTTGCTAGCTTGAGGAGCTTCAAATCCAACACAAAAATAGCTCTTGAGAAAAAACTTGGACACGTTGGATGCATCACCTATTGATATTATTCCCACCTGAGAGGAATGCTCTATTAGATATTTGAGGGAAGATCTGTGTTGGTCTATTAATAGTTCGTGTTACCGGGTGACAACGGTACGATCATGATCTGCATGAATGTAGCACGTGTTTCCTGGGTTGGAGATGTAGTATTTAGGTACAGATACTGCACAATATATCATAACGGTAAATAATCTATATGATCTACATGATCTATATGATCTATATGATTGGTGCTTGTATGATATATACATGATACCTATATATGATATATATGATATGTATGATCTACATGATCGGTATGATCTGTATGATCTGTATGATCTAGCTCGTGATCTGTCCGGCGTGTGTTATTCTTACTATTAATAGTGATAGTACTTGGGTACAGCAGTACCGATCCAGTAGCATATCGAGTCGCTGTCGGTTAAATATACTGGTATGAGTAGTCGTATCTACAGCCATAATCCAAGGCCAAACGAACCCATGAAAAAGCAGTAAAAAACAGGTTAATACTAGAAATATGTTTTCTTACTATCAACATATACACTTTTTTCTTCGTCGAACCCAAGTTTGCGGTGAGATGGTTGGCGTTGAGTTATACCTGGTGCATATGTATGGTATTCGTCGGTTTCAATACTATCTTTACATGTTTCTTCAACCCAAGCAGAGGTTGTACATGTGTAAATCGCAATCACGCTAATATAGTGCTGCTCTTGTTGTACGTGCATAGTACGTACACAGCACGCGTTGGTCGCCACCAAGCCACCGACTCACCGTGATCGACTCGCCGGGAAACGCGAGTCCCGTGCTCGGGACGGCCTTCCACGTCACGCTTGTGAAGTCGTTCACCCACTCCAATTTCCACAGCACCCTTTTGTCTGATCCCTCCGTGCTGTTGAAAAAAACATCGAGCGTAGTGCTTGGGTCTTCGGGATACTTAGTCGACACTACCGCAGTGGGTGTCTCTAGCTTCAGCGTTCCAGAGCTGCCGAGGCATGTCTGACGCCGCGAAAGAGAAGCGACGAGTGCAAGCGCGCGTACGGGAGGGGGACGTTGGGGCGTATACATTTGTTACGTACCTTGATGCCTTATGCATTTGATTCATTGGTCAATCGCCCCTTTGGAGACCGAGCACCGTCCCTACTCCTAGTAGAGGCACTTCCAACACTTGGGCGCATACTACGTTTATGTTACGTGTGTGGTGATACTCATTTCATTAATACCAGGTAGCCTTATGGACCCCCGCATCCCACCTCACGGTGCTTTGCACCTGGCGTACGCAATGTCTGCCTGGTCGTTGAAAATCCGACGTGCTCCGTCCCGGCATTGTAAGGACGCGAGGGTCAATGAGCATAATTTAAGACTCCGGCTATGGATAAAATGAGTACAACCCCCCGCTCACCCTCACAGACAGACATCCTTCAACAACAGGGCTACAGGCGGCACTGCCCCCTCCCCACCTCCACCCACAGCCACGAGCAACACAGGGAACGACAGCAGCACCAGCCCATCCCAACCCGCAACCCCACCCACATCTGCGAACCCAAGGATGGACTTGTAGCACTCGCAGTAGACCCCCAGATCTCCCTCCTCGCACTCAAGGCCATTCGTGCAGCCGCTGTCGTCGCACCCCGCGATGTTAGCCCCAAAAGTGGACAGGTTGTGTCCAGACTCTAGGTCGGCGCCGTAGCTGTGCGGTAGCAGAGGTGGTGGTGGTGGTGGTAGTGGTTGGTGGTAGCAGCAGTAGTAGTAGTAGTAGTAGTAGTAGTAGTAGTAGTAGTAGTAGCAGTAGCAGTAGTAATATTCAATAGTAGTAGTATTAGTGATAGTATTAGTAGTATTAGTAGTAGTGAGCAGCCATGGTCAAAAGGAGGTACACCTAGATGGACAGTCTCATGGTCAAAAAGGGTTTTACCCCCCGTCTTTTCCGCCAAACGGTGGCCTATCCGAAGCGTTCAGAAAAAGGATATGCTCTCGGTCAACCGGGGGCGGGGGGGGGGGGAGGCAATGAACGTCACAAAGGGGTACTACATAGACTTGCTGTGGTAAATTTGCGTGGGCATACCCCCCCAAGTTGAGTTTCAAAAGGGGAATCCTACTGCCCCCTCCTGTGCCATGGGTCCACGGATTACACTAACGCGACCGAAAAAGAAAAGAAAGGTGTATCTGGTACATGCGTGGCATGGGCAGCGGGCGTCTTGCCAGCACGTCGAAATTTAATTTGAGGCAGGTTCGGACACGCGCAGGCACCTCTCCCGCGGGCCCGTTTTCCCTCTACCCTCTCGTTTCGTTTCGTTTCGTTAGGCTGAACACGGGGGGTGGCGGGGTCAACCCCCTTCTGACCATTACCTCACAAATAGCATGTACCAGGTATTATTTATTAACATTACGTATGTACCTTGATATTTAATTTCTGACCATTTCCCCACAAATAGCATGTACCAGGTACAGTGTCATCCTTATTATATAATACGCTTAAGGCGGTCGTGACATTTTTTTGGATCTTTGAAAATATCTTGGTTAAAACACCCCCCCAAAAAAGCTGCGACTCCCGAGCTTCACTCGGCCTCCGGCGGCCTCGCGGTGCCGCCACGTCCCATCCGCACAGCAGCACTACGACATGCCGGCGAAAGAACGGGCGTCGGTGCCCCACCTCGGCGAGGGGGGAGCGTGGAAATCGCCCTCCCGGGGACGGCTCGCTTGCCCCCCCCGCTTTTTCTTCGTCGCTGCCTGATATTTTTGTTTTTCGAACTCCAACTGTATTAAACTTTCGAATTGTTTTTGGTCACTTGAGCCATGGACACAGCCATGGACACGAGACCACAAGCGCGCCTGCGTCAACAGCAAACACAACAACACAAGGACCAATCACAGCAGCGTCCAGCCGTCGCCGCTCGCCGTGCGCAGAATCGGCAACGCGAGCGCTTTTCGCTTGGCCTAACAATGGCGAATCCCGCCCAGCCCGAGAGCATTGTAACCAACGAATCGGCTGCTGCTCGCCTGTCAGGTGTATTGCTCTATGTACCGCTGCATTGCTATACCGCTGTACTCGGTAGGTCCGTGGGTGGATGGTGGGTGGTGGGTGGGTGGTGGACGGCGGCTCGCTCGCTCCCCGAGATGGCCGAGTATCGTCAAAAATGAAACTCCCCGCGTCTGTTTCCTGTTTCATACAAGGTCCTCAAGAACCAACCAACTAACTGCTCCCCGCGTACCAGGTGTACTGCTGTACGTACTGCCGCACTGCTGTACTGCTGTATGTAGTAAAGGTTTGGTCGGTGGGTGGGTGGGTGGAGGGTGCACTGCGTCGTCCGTGGTGGGTGGGTGGGCCGTTCCGTACGTGGGAGTATTTTTTCGTCCTGTGGGAGATGAACCATTTGTTTTGTTTATAAAATACTGGCCTCCCACTGTTGCTTGGGAGTACACCGTCCTCACTGCTGCACTCCTCTGTCCTTTACTACCGTACGTACTGCTGCACTACTGTCGTACTGCTGCCCTGTTATCATATTGTTTTTTTAGTACTTACATACAGAGGATGATACCTTTACTGCCGTACGTACTGCTGCGCTGCCGTACTGCCCTGTTACTATTTTGTTATTGTAGTACTTACATAGAGAGAGAGGATGATCCAGCACCAATAATTAATTTGTTTTAGTCAGACATACCGGCCGGCAACAGGCACACTTCGGGAGTACCACCAGTTTATTAATATTACGGTATGTACCTTGGTATTTAATTTCTGACCAATTCCCCACAAACAGCATGTACCAGGTATTATTCGGTATGTACCTTGGTATTCAGTATTAGTATGTTGTTACCTGGTACGGATTATTCATGAATATTATTAGTACTTCGCAGGTCGTTATTAATACTGGAAGTTCAGTACATCAATATCAGGAAAATACCTTAACAGCCTCGATACGGGTTGCGTGAAATTACTACTTTTATGGAACTGAAGCAACGGGTGGACATATTAGTCAAAGCTTTTGCCCCTCTCCATACGGGCTATATAATATCAATGCGCAGAACGATCAAGTATCCGTGCCCGAAACGCCCTAGGTGAAATCGTCGTGTTGACCCTGCCAGCACCCACTGGAGGCGCTGACCTACACGGTATCTTACAAGAGCAATACGTCGATCTGGGAAAACGCGCGGGCGGAGTGTCACGCAGCTTGCAAATATGAGTACGTATCGACCATGGAATCGATCGACCTCACGGCTGGCGTATTTTAAATAATGGCGGCGGCGGGGGTATACCCACCCCTTTCTGACAAATTACCGCACAACCAACTCGTACTGCTGTCGGATACGTTTTGCCGCAGTGAAAGGATCGAGCACTCACTGGACAAAGCACTCAGAAAAAAGGTCGGACAGTTTTTACAGTATAAGATCAAATTGCTTGACCACCTACATAAGAAAGCAGCTCGAACAACAAACACGTGGGACATACTGGTATTTATTTTACAAGGGAAGAAAGGCCTCAAATATTCTCGCGATGAAAAAGAAGGCGCATACCGTAGTGAGGAGGAGGGAGAAGCGCGAGCCCAGTGACCCCGGATCTGAGTTACAACTAGGAAGGGAGAGGGAGAGGGAGAGGGAGAAGGAGAAAAAAAAAACGCGAACATAGATATGAAAATGAATGAGCAAAAACGGGAAAAAAAACGTAGCGAAAGCAGAAAGCACTCACTTTACTGCCTCGAAGTTCTTGGTGCTGAGATGCGCGTTCCGCACAACAGCTAGTTTCCCACCGTCCTCCACAGACACCAGCCTCGTAGCCATGCTCCCGCTAAAGTCGCAGGAATCTAACCTTAACGTTGCCGTCTTGTCCGCCAAGACCTGAGGCGAGGAGAAGAGCAGCAGGGGGGACACCACAAGCACAAGCGACGGATGAGAGAGAGGATCAGCCGCAGTCCATCAAGAAATGGTCGTTTAACCCATCCCATCTCCATCCGATCTCATATCAGCACCCACCACACAAAATGCACCCCATCCCAATTCCACCCCGTTCTATCCTGCACCCCACTCCAACCCAATCCATCCCACCGGATCCTATTCCATCCCACCCCATCCCATCCAATCCCCATCCCAACTAATCCCCATCCCCATCGCATCGCATCCCATCCCACCCCATCCCACCCCATCCCACCCCATGACATCCCATCCCTTCGCATCCCATCGCATCGCATCCCATCCCAAACCATCCCGTCACAACCAATCCCAACCCAGCACCCACCACGTTGCTACCGACCCATCCCACAAAGGAGCAATCCTGCGCCTCGAAGACGGTTTCCGATCCCGCATGCACCGCGAGCATGCCGGTGTCGTTGTTGCTGTGGACGAACGTGGCCTCTCGGGCCCGCACGCTGGCACCGACCGTGTACATTATCGCACCCGTAGGCACCTGCAGCATAACCAAGACAAATCATGAGATCACATATATATATATAATGAAAAAGAGAATAAGCCAAAGAGACGATCCTTTACGCATAGCGTGTAACCACCGCCACCGCCGCCGTTAATAATGTTGTTAGCGCCTGCCGTGTACAATATAGCACCCCTAGGCACATGCAACGAAAACACAGTGGAGAAGGCTGCAACAAAAACAACGTAGATCATGAACGAGAGAAAGACGGGGGCTGGGGTTCATACCGTTATCCAACATGCTGGCACAGCACATACCTGGTAGCATATAGCATATATGATAATAGCACATAGCATATATTATAAAAATTAAAATACACTCCAGCTGTGAGATCGAAGATTTCGTCGAAAATCATCTTTGCAAGCTGTGTGTGATACTCCGATCGCGCGCATTACGAGTTGTGTGTCCTCATTAAGGATATAGGTCGGCGACTCCCCTTACAGCTACAGTGTAGCTATCAGGGTCAACAGGATGATTTTAGTCAGTCTGTGCGCGGAAACTATAAAACCCGTTTCTGAGGGGGACAAAATCTGACAGCTGTGAAGGGAAAGGGGGGGCCTGTTTTGATCAACAGCGAGCGAGTTTGGAGGGGGGCGGGGGGGGGGGGGGGGGGGGGGGGGGGGGGGGAAGGGGCAATTTGTGCATGTAAGCTATAAATCCTTTCGAGGGGATAAATCTGACGGTTTTGGCACCAGTATATTATTGGGGGCGGGGGGGGGGGGGGGGGGCAGCTCGATATGTGCCTGGAAACTATACATTATTTTGAGGGGATAAATGTGACATTTTTGGAAATAATACATCAGTTTATCATGTATATCCTGGGGTAAGTCGTACAATCAGTGAGTAAAGAGAGGGTGGAGTGTTCGAGGGGGTGGGGTTGGGATGGGTTGGGGGGGGAGGGTGGGGGGTGGGGGCGGGGGGGGGGGAACACATAGCATATATATACGTATTAGCACGTATTGGCAGCATGGAGCATATGGAATATAGCATAGGGCACATAGCGCACACATAGCATTTGACAGCCTATCTTTCATACGAGTAGACGTCTACACAGTTCACATCAGGTATTAAACATTAATGGGTTTTAGACTAGAATGTTCTAAGGGTGGTGCGTGCGTCTTTCTAAAGCACAGAATCCACCATGGCCGCACTTCACAAGCCACAGCATCCAAGCACGGCTCACCCCATACATTACATAGCATTAGGGTTACATAGAATTAGGGTTACATAGTATTAGGGTTACATAGCATTAGGGTTACATAGCATTAGGGTTACATAGCATTAGGGTTACATAGCATTAGGGTTACATAGCAGTAGGGTTACATAGCATTAGGGTTACATAGCAGTAGGGTTAGGGACAGGGATTGGGTTAGCGTTGCCGTCGCCCCGAACAATACCCACCACCCTACATATTTTAGTCTGGCTTATCTAGTACAATACATAAACGACGCGGAAGCAAATAAACTTCCTGGAATCAAGTTGGTTAAAAAAACGATAATACTGCCTCCGTCTAAAGGTGGATATCTATTACTATATTAATAGTAGAGTACAATTGGGTTTACATGCCATACAAAATCAAGAGCATAGAGCGTAACAGGCTTAGCTGGGGGGGAACCAAGAAAGCTCAAAGGCATACTACTGCAGCAAAACAAAAAACACATACAAAGAGCAGACCAGATACATTACACACGGCCGCCCAAAACCTAGGGTCCTCTTTAGAGTTGCAGAAAAAGACGACAAGACACCGCTGTCTTCCATTGTACAGCATCAGGAATTCTACCCCCGGCTCCCGGCTTATGGAGAGGAATCTCCCTTCAAACTGCCCCAGAACTACGTCCGAACAAACCACACGCTGACCCATGACAAAATGCCGTGCAAACGAACGCGTCGTGCTTGCTGCCCTTTCCTTTCTTGAAACTAAGCAACACTTCGAGGACCAACGCCCGAATGGGTAGGGTGGACCGTAACTGGACCAAGTCCGGCGGAATGCTGTTTTCTCGTGGCCGAGGCTTTTCTTGGTGGGGTGGGTTTGCGCAAGTTCCACACTACGCGGAAGGATGACGTTCCCGATAGCTATGATAGCTATGATAGCTATTAGTATGATAGCTATTAATATCATAGCTATGATATCTACACCCACCTGGTCCCCAGGGGTCGGGTCGGATCGACGTACACACGCATCCACATACAACGGCAGCTTGCGCCGCTGGAGTAGTAACGGGGACCGCCGGTATGGACAGCTCGGGCTGTCGCTACCTCGGGAACTGAAGGGTACACAACCTATTATAACCTACCATAGCGCTGGATCGCGAATAAAATTGAGTACAATCGACACAAGCTATCATAGCGCTGGATTGCAAATAAATTTGAGTTGAAATTGACACAAGACATGTACTAAAATACGTGGAAGTTATGGCGAGCTCAAGCTTGATCATTTTTCTCCATCCGCCGGAGGATGAAGAAAAAAAAAACGCTTTCTCTGCCCTGTCCTGCCTGCCCAGTAGCGTTGTACCCCTTTCAAGAAAAAACCCGGGTACTCGCGAGTACAAACTCTTTATGACAAAACTCGTCACGGGTACGAGCAGTACTTTCAAACTCGCGAGTATTTGGGGCTCGAGTACCCGCGAGCTCGCGAGAAACGAGTACGCGAGTACTCGCTGTTTCACGCCTGGAAACCCCGGGGATGATGGCTTTTCGGCCCATAAACCACGTCCCCTGTGCAGTATATCGTACAAATTCTGCAGGAGACCTGTATATAGAACCATTAAAAGCCAATTCAAAGCATCTCACACAAACATCGAGGTACCCAACACGCTGTGCCGGACCGCCGACCGGTACAGCGCCATGATCATACAACAGAAGTCCACCAGTAGTAACAGCCGTGACCATGGGTCCAACCCAACAGAGGGCGAAGGCCAGACTTCGCCCAAGTCTGTCGGCGGAACCCAGATTTCGAACGTGCCGCAAGGAGTAGCAGGCGCTCAGCAGGACACCAGCAGCAGCATTAATAGCAACAACAGCAGCAGCTTGATATTCGCCTCATTTTTGTAAATCGTTTTCTGAACGTTCCTCGACAGGAGGTTCCATCCAATCTTGTCGCTGTTCTCTCGCACGTGGCACGCGCAATGGAAGTATCGCACAGCTTGAAAATATGAGTTTCGACGAAATCCTCGATCTTACAGCTGGTATATTTTTGTTTCCTTTTTACACGCTGTCTTTTGGGCATGCTTGATGTTTGCCTGGCGCATGCCCAACTGATAGATCCTCCCGCAGGAGCACGCCTTTTTTTTGCTTTCCTTGGCACGTAGCATGCGCTAGCTGTCTTACGGCCAGTCCAAACGAGGAAAAACTGTCTGAAAAAAAAAAAAAAAAAAACGAACAGAGGAAGAGCCTCCGCTTTGAAAAAAAAACGCAGGTTCAATCCAAGCAACATCCAAAACATCTGAAAAAAAAAAACTGAAAATGATCGATATTCCACGCTAAAAGTCGCGGTGCAACTTGGCAGAATAATTCAACCACCACAGCACACCGATTCGCGGCGAATGAACCCAACGGCGTACCCAACGACGCACCCAACTCGCACACCCGAGGCACCCCTGAGAGTAGGCGGTGCTCGCGGCCCAACCCGTCCCCGCGGGAGTGCTCTAGAAGTTGCGTTGCGGTTGTTTGTCGCCAGCCATTGGAGTACCGAGTGGCATCCTCATCGAAAAGTAATTATATCGCCACAGCCACGTCCTGACCCTCTGGTTTCTTGCACAGCCACCGCTTGTTCATACCCTACCCTTATCCATGCTTGTATATGCTGGCTTCGACGGCCGACAAGCACCATGGCAGCCTCACGCACTACCTCACCCACCGTGCGCTTGCAAACCAGTCACCCTATGCTCCTCTTCGCACTGTTTATCCCATGTCTCGATCATTTTTGACCCCCATTTCGATAAAAATTAAAGGATTTAGATATTTGAAAAAAAAACGAAAAGAAAAAAAAACAAAAGCAAAACGCGAACGGGGTTAGAGGGATCTACCTCTATTGCTAGTTTATGCTATCTGACCGATGAGGCTCGGCTATTCTTTAGTTCTGCTTTTCGTTTTTTAACTTATATTTAATTTTTTCTCCTCAACTTTTCCTCGTTTGGACTGGCCCTTATGAGCTCGCTTGATTTTTTTTTTTTTAAATGAAAATACACTCCAGCTGTGAGATCGAAGATTTCGTCGAAACTCATCTTTGCAAGCTGTGTGTGATACTCCGATCGCGCGCATTACGAGTTGTGTGTCCTCATTAAGGATATAGGTCGGCGACTCCCCTTACAACTACAGTGTAGCTATCAGGGTCAAGAGGGTGATTTTAGTCAGTCTGTGCGCGGAAACTATAAAACCCGTTTCTGAGGGGGACAAAATCTGACAGCTGCGGAGGGAAATGTATCCTTTTATCAAGTGAATCTTGTAAGTCGAATAACGGGTGAGGGGGGTGGGCGGAGTTTTGAAGGACGTGGTGGCCTGGTTTTGATCAAAAGCGAGCGGGTTTGGAGGGGGGGGGGGGGGGGGGGGGGGAAGGGGGGGGCAATTTTTTTTGTCTGATTTGTGTACAGCAGTAGATCGTTTTCGGAACGTTCTTCTCCGGTATGTGTCATATACGTACATACTTCGAAGTATATTACGAGTACGCTGGCTTTTTTCGTCGCAAGGTAAGCGCAGCATACAATGTTTTGCCGTGTCGTGAGGTCGAAACACAACCAGCACGTAGTGGTGCAAGTAGCCGCTTTAAATATGTTATCTTGTTTTTCTGAGTTGTTCTCAGAGGGTTTTCCCACCGTTTTCTATTTTTTGCGTACAACCTGCATACATAACAGAGTATTGCTCAAAGCCATCAAGTGATGACGTGTCAATGAGCACGATGTCTGTTTCTTTCGCTCGAAAAACGTATCACTGCAGAGGCCTGGGCAAGTGAAACGGCATGCTGCATGCATGCTGCATGGTGCGCGACGCGCATCACGTGCATAAACCTCGCTCTCTGTAATAGTACTTATCTTAACAAATCATGGCTGATCCATCTGCTTTGAACACACGACACGTACTCGTATGACGTACAAACTGCGGTAGGGCGCAGTAAGCATCACCGTATGTGTACTTTGTGGTGTTTTGATGGAGTATGGAAAGCATTATGACAAGTGCCCTGTCGCATGCTGTTCCGGTTGCGTTACCAACCCTCTATTAATTGAAACATTAGGGACGAACTAAGCTCCAACAAAGTCATGAGTACCCGTGCACTCGTCTCCCAACGAGTACCCGGGTACTCGCCTAAAATAGCCCAAAAACTCGCGAGTACCCGGGTTTTTTCCCCAGATTTCGCGAGTACTCGTTGGCCGCGAGTACTCGCAGGGGTACAACTCTAATGCCCTGCACTAATGCACTACGTACGACAAAAGCGGCTAGAATACATAGAGACGTAAGGTCAAAGCGGCAATATTCGTTCACCTGACATCTCGTTTGTGCAACAATGTGACGTCACAAATTAGCGCGGGTGAGCACCAGTACTGAACTAAAAGCGACAGAACAACAGAACGAATACATACGTCGTAGTACAACGCAATTCGATGCGAGTCGACGAGGGAAGAAAGGGCTGCAGTCTTCTCGCGATAAAAATAAAGGCGCGCACGTAGCGGGGAGGGGGGAGAAGAGCCGGCTTAGTGACCCCGGAGCTGAGCTACGACTAGGGAGAGAGAAGGGGATAAAGAAAAAATTCGAACATATCATAGCAGATGGGATAAGCGAAAATAATTGTATAAAAAAATTTAGCAGATCCTTGCATTGCCTTGCCTACTACTCGTATCGCCAATAGCTTATCTCCGCTTAAAATAGAAAATGCCTTCGAAACGTCGTTATATCAATAACCCCTTTGAATTGACTACCATTAATAGCATCAAAACATGTCTGCGGTGAAAATACTGCTGTTGTTCCTGGTACACAATACCAAAACTACCATTAAAAAGATGCAGTACCGTCATCAAATTATTTCCGTTGAAGATACGCTTTGCACGGTGAATGGTATATTATCATCATTAGCTATCGTCGATGAAAACACCTTTTGGCAGGCTTTTGGCAGGGTACTTAGAATCTCCACCAGCTTATCTACCATACAATGCAAAGGCCTTTCGAATTGTCGGCTATCGTCAAT
This sequence comes from Undaria pinnatifida, assembly GCA_012845835.1. Lineage (NCBI taxonomy): Eukaryota > Phaeophyceae > Laminariales > Alariaceae > Undaria > Undaria pinnatifida. The sequence goes on from JABAKD010000013.1 coordinate 14,968,381, forward strand.
GATACCTTCTCTCCGCCGAAGACACCCTTTGAATCGTCTGATATCTGATACCGTTAACAGCACATATCCGTTGAACATACCTTTCGAAATACCTGCCGTCAGTACAGCATGTACAGCAGTAGCATATCTCCGCTAAAGAAACTTCAAGATGACACGGAAGCAAATTACCACCAAGAGCTCGTCTCCGCTGATAAGACTCTTTCGAGCATTCCACAATCATCAATACGTCATCTCCAACGAACATACATATTCGTAACACCATCAACAGGACCAGTCGAGTGGTCGTCTTGTACTCGAACAATCTCTTGTAAGTCAATCTGACCCACGCCGAAACAAATGCATAGCACACCGCCACCACCACCCTACCCGCGCTGAATAGGCGCCTTGACCCCTTTAGAGCCCCAAAATCCCTCCCTATACCATATTCGAGTAAATGTGTCCCCCAAAAGGGTTTCCAGTTGTGAAGGCGTAAAGCATAGCCTATGGCAGAGGTGCATGGATTTGTTTGTGCTGGCTGAGGAGCTCCATAACTTACGCAAAAACTGGTTATGAAAAACGATCATGAGAAACCCCACAAACAAATATCATGGCCTACTACTTGTAGCTCTGAAAAATCATACCTGGTACGAACTAGGTACTGCAAAACAAGAAAGGTTTGGCGTTCACACGATTTGGGGTAGAGGAGTCCTGTCGTTCAGAGAAAAACCAAAATATTCAAAAATTGATACGAGTACATACTTATATTACACACTATATGCTTTGGTCGACCTCACAGCTCAAATGTATTTTTTTTCATCTTTAAAAAACACCATGTATTTTACCCATATCGTAGTACGCTTCCTTGGATCATGTCAATGATCTTAGTAAATCTCGTGGAAAAATGAATGACCTGCTGCCACCAACGTCTTACCTCCTCCGCAGATTGAAAAAACTGTATACGTACACGCATGAATACACCCCTATATCCCCTCCTACCAAAAGTGTTGTATTTTTTTCCATGTACACCCCGTATCATCGTATCGTACCTGGTATGAGTTTCGGACTACGTTGGGGCTCAGGCTTCTCGTCGGGTTGGGATCTGGTACAAGGTAGTCTGTAGCCGCGAGTCGGTTAGTTGTAGGAACGGGAGAACTCTATGCTGCGGTTGAGTGGATACCCTCGGCCATGTGAGTCCAGTTTGCACGTTGGATTATTTCACTTGTGCGCCTTCTTCGTATTGTGCGTTTTAGGTGGTAAAGCGTAGTGTTGCTCGGACGAGTTTGTATTTCAATATTTTCGTCGGATCTTCCTAGGGCTCAAGCATCTTTCTTTCTGTGACCACCGACTCTACATTTTTGACTAGAGTTAATGTGAGACAACACACAAAAGGTATAACGTATATCGGTACCATGGTATACTACTATTACATGTAAATTAAATGTAGTATATTTACTAGGGGCATATTCTGGTTATATTAGCTAGTTTATATATTCATGCATTTTTACCTCCTATTAGTTTTAAAAATTAAAATACACTCCAGCTGTGAGATCGAAGATTTCGTCGAAACTCATCTTTGCAAGCTGTGTGTGATACTCCGATCGCGCGCATTACGAGTTGTGTATTTACTATCCTCGCACTACTCTTGCCCTCCCTCCCAGTAGTAACTCAGATCCGGGGTCACATAGCGGGCCCTCCTCCCCCCTCCCCACTACGGTATGTGCCTTCATTTTTATCGAGAGAATTATTCAGCATTTTCTTCCCTCGTCGACTTGAATCGAATTGTACCTACCCACGCTACCATAGGCGCTCTCAGCAGCTAATCCTTTTTTTTCCATTTTTGCAATCAAAGTAAAATATACCACGGCGGGAATTGAACTCAAGGACTAACGCTATTAACAGTAATATTCAAGGGTAACCACTAGACCACCACAAGACTACCGGGGCGACCGGCTGCACTATACTACTTCGTATTGTATTTTATTTTATTTTCACACACATGTACTTTCCAGCTTCTGGACAAGCCGTGGTCACAGGTTTCGTCCCTTCTCCCCTCCGGTTCTTGCCTTCAATTTGCATCGCGCATAGGGTTCACAAATCCCACTGCTCATCGATTTCCATCGAGTGTTAGCTAACTCACGCTCTCGCGCTTTACGCAAGCCAATTTGTGCATAACAAAACGTCCCCACGAATTGACACGAGTATGCACTCGGGGGGATTCGAACCCACTAAACTGACCAATACCAGCTCTCGAGGATAACCTGATACGCCACCGGGGCGATCGGCACTATACTAGTCGATCTCACAGCTGGAGTGCATTTTAATTTTTATAATATACTTCGTACACGGCTACGGGTGCGTACAAAGTTTCCGCTGATACATTGTGGTGATGTGATGTTGTCAATGCACTATCTATCATCACAAAAAAGACATTTCCAGTTCGAACTACAGCAGCAAATTCTACTTTGCATGTATGTATTTAATGTTAGCTTATCATCAACAACGTACTATCATCTTATCATCAACACCTTCAAACTTATCACCGCCAATAATGTAATGTCATCAGTGCCGTATTATCACCAATAATGTAATGACATCAGTACCTTATATTGTCATCAATACCTTCAGTTTGTCATCTACACCTCATCATCCCTGATATTTTAATCTCGACAATACATCTTTGTCGCCATTACCTTACTGTTATCAATACATTATTGCCATCAACGTACCTTATTTTCATCGAATGTCATTACCTTCCTGTTATCATTACATTATTGCCATCAATGTACCTTATTTCCATCGAACGCCTTGTCATCACCACTACCTTTTCCGCTTCAGACACTTGGACACGGAAAAGCGCTCCTCGACATGTACACCGCTGCCCCCAGGGTGGGCTCTCACCAATACCTTATTGTCGTGAATACCTTATTAAAAATATAAATAATGTACCTTATTATCGTCAATAATGTACATTTCGTCATCAACACCTAGTTGTACGCATACCTTATCTCCGGTGAAGATGCACTTGGACATGGTCAAGTCCTCGACATGTGCACCACCCAGTGTAGCTTCTCACCAATGCCTTATAGATGGCAACACCGATGTACCTCCTTATCAACACCGTGCCTTCCCAATACCAGTACCTTGCACTTTCTAAATATCAAAACTATTGTACGTTATTGTCATCAATACCTTACACCTTATCGTCATAACACCTCATTATCATCAACACGTAAATGCTATCAGTAGGCGTACCTCATCTCCGCTGAAGATACACTTGGACATGGTCAAGTCGCTCCTGGACATGTACACCGCACCTCCGAGGGTGGCGCTGTTCGAGGTAGAGTTGCACTCCTGGAGCTCAATGACAGAATCCTATAATAAACAGAACGGAACATTCCGACATTCACGTCAAGGGAGAGAGAGAGGAGTGAGAGAGGCAGACAGACCGAGACAGAATGAGAGACAGACTGAGAGAGTCGAAATACCATAGTTTTATAGTACTCGCAGAATCTCAAAGGTACCAAAAATTTCAACATGCAGATCAAAAGCCCAAAGCTCCTTTGGGGCTCAAGACACAAAAAATGACGAAAAAACTGCCGATTACGGCATCGGCCACATGAACCAATCGGAGCTGCGAGTGTAGTAGGAGATGTGTTCGAACTGCAACACAGGAGGCCGTGAGGCAAGCGTGAGGCATGACGATACTTATACTGTCCTCGGGTTGCCTCAAGCCTTCCCTAGACGCATGGTTAGATCGATCGCGCTCGTCGCTTCTTGGTCTGCATGAAAGGGTCCAAAAATAGTTAATATGAACGGTGATGCATGCATAAACACCACACGTCGAGACGCGACAGCAGTCACATGCAAAAAAAACGTACCACGTACATAGAACTCCCAAAAATATCGCACACAACCAGGAACGGCAACATACAAACTATACCTTAAGCTAACAACAAAAACTAGTCGGCGACATATAGTGTACACGCTTACCGTTACTAATAGTATAGTCAGCCAGCTCACAGACCTACCAAAGGCTCCACACGTGGGACAAGTTATATCCCTATTGATCTATAGATGATCTATAGATTATAGATGATCTATAGCTGTGAATCTCAGGGCAGACATATATTATTAGATCCCTGGACTATATGATCTGCGTGAGCTATAAAACATGTTGCCAGGTGGGGGGCCGTACGATCTGAATCATCCAGCGCATACTTCCTGGACTGAATATGTTACATACAGATCCCGCACAACACATCATAACGACGGGTGCAGGTTCCCCAATCGCGCAAGGCGATTTGGGACATATATCGGGGTACCGCCTTGTTCAGACCGCCTTACCGTATGCTGTATGCCGTATGCTGTATGCCGGCACTGTTCATGGCGCCGGCACTATAAGGAACAGTGCTACTATAGAGTTCCTGTGAGGAGTTCCAGCCGTGCCAAGCGACTTCACCGCACTATAGAGAGCAGTGGCACTATTCAACCAGCACTGTAGATAGCAGTGGCAATATGCAACCGGCGCAATAGAGCAGTGTGGCACTATGCAACCAGCACCATAGAGAACAGTGGCACTATGCAACCAGCACTATAGAGAACAGTGGCACTATGCAACCGGCATTATTGGGAGCATCCCCACTGCACCTACAGGGGCTCTCACCGTAGTGGAGTAAAGTGCTCCGCCCCTCTCCCCCGCTGTGTTGCCATGAAAGGTAGTGTTCACGCACAGAAGGTCCGCCGCTGTAGTGTCGTCTGTTTCGTTCTGGAGCTGGGACGCCGCGCTCAGCTCCTCCGCGCTGCCGCTACCCCGACTCACCGCCGTGTCTACCGCTATCGCCCCTCCATCGTATACGGCTGTCGTAGCGGATAGAGGGTAGGGGAAACGAACAAGGCGACAAAATGATCGCAAAAAAATGGCGGTGGAATCGTTGGAGACCAGACCGTTTTAATGTTAATGCGGATGCATATTGATACTGATTGTTGATATACAGATGTCTGCATTGATGGCCTGAAGTCTTACTGCGATAAAAATGAAGGTGCGTACTGGAGCGGGGAGGGGGGGGGGGGGTGGAGCCCGCTTACCGACCCCGGATCTGAGTTACGTCGACGAAGGGAGGAAGAAATAGAAAGGGTGCGAAGATGGGATGGAACAAAAAAAAGAACAAAAAAACAAGTGATGAATACCTGGGGCAGTGATTTAGCACGAAACAAGATGCGGTAAAAACAATGGCAAAACAAATGGAAAAGGTAAGGTGCAGCACTTTTTTTGGCTGAGCCGTTTTTTGTTTTCTGTTTTTGTGAGCGACGGGGGCTCCTTAACTTTCATTAATACCCCCTCCCCCCCTCCAGAGCCCCCTCCTTCCCCACACCCCGCACGATCGCCTAGACCCAGCACCGCGCGTATAGCAAGCCCCTACATATATGATTAATACGCGCGATCGGAGGATCACACACAATGTTGAGAACATCAGTGTCGATCAAATCCGTGATTTTTATATTACATGTGACCTAAATCTCTTGAAAACCCTTCCCCCAGTGTCCTAATTACGCTCATTTTTGGCAATAATGTGGCATTCTATACCTACTCGTAGGTCACGAGATTGATTGATGATCGGGTGTAGCACGTGTGTTTTTCCCTAAATCATTTTTTGCTCTGTTAAGGGAGAAGGGTATACACCTCCTCAAGTCAAGACCTCCAGAAAAAACAATGGTTGGTGCACCTGTACCGCACCATCAGTAGTAGTAGCAGGAGTAGTAGTAGTAGTAGTAGTAGTAGTCGGCAGTAGTAGTAGTAGTAGTAGTAGTAGTAGTAGAGTAGCAGCAGTAGTAGTAGTAGCAGTAGCAGTAGTGGTAGTAGTAGCAGTAGTAGTAGTAGTAGTAGTAGTAGTAGTAGTAGTAGTAGTAGTAGTAGTAGTAGAAGTAGTAGTAGTAGTAGTAGTAGTAGTAGTAGTAGTAGTAGTAGTAGTAGTAGTAGTAGTAGTAGTAGTAGTAGTAGTAGTAGTAGTAGTAGTAGTAGTAGTAGTAGTAGTAGTAGTAGTAGCAGTAGTAGTAGTAGTAGTGGTAGTAGTAGTAGTAGTAGTAGTAGTAGTAGTAGTAGTAGTAGTAGTGGTAGTAGTAGTAGTAGTAGTAGTAGTAGTGGTAGTGGTAGTAGTAGCGGGGGGTGGAGAGCCACTATTTACAGTACATGGACTGCAGCTTTTACCTGCAATTCATTCGCTATTCCGCGAACCCTAACCCTAACCCTAACCACAGCCCTGTAGATATGCACCTACTTACTGAGTGGTGGCAGGGTGGGAAATGGGGTCCGGTCCGGGCGGGATGAAGGTAGAGGTGTTGATCAATTGAAGTGGAGGAAGGTGTGGTATTTTGAGAACCCCGCACGTTTCAACCATTCCACCCCTCGAACACAAAAACACAATAATAGGGTGTGGACTGTACTCAAGTGCCGCAGTCCATAGATTATAAATAGGCGCCGTTCGCCGTTCGGGGAGTGGGGGGTACCCATAGCATGCATGGCCGTATGGGGGCGGGGGGCGGAGGAAGGCAGAGGATACCAAAATTGATGCATAAACAATGATGCTGATATACCTGGTATATACAGTAGTGGTATTTCAATAGTGCCGTTATGTGTCAGCCGTAAATACCGGCATTATAGCGACAACCTTTATGTGTCAGCCATAAATACCGGCACTATTGCGGCAGTCGGCACTACAACACATAGTGCCACCTACCGTTTGTTTTTCACATCTGTGACAAAACGATCTCACAGGGGGCACTATAGCGGGCAACCGGCACTACTCAACCGGCCCTGTAGAGGAACCCTACTGCTGTATGACACACTCCCACTCACCACTGTTGTCCGTAAACCGGCAGAGGTTGACGCTAGCCGTGCTGGCAAACGACAGGCGCATGGCACCCCCATCCCCCTCCGCCTTGTTCCGCTCGAAGCTGCAGTTGTTCACTGACAAGAAGCACTCGAAGCAGTGGATCCCGCCACCCAGCTCTCCGGCGAAATTGTCCGCAAACGTACAGCTGGAGCACCATCGGAAACGTGGGGTGCGAAAGGGAGGACGGATAAATCAGCGTGTTTCACAGGGCGTGACTCGGCCCGCGGGTGAGATCAGGTGGTTTATCAAAAACTCGCGGGTCCACTTGGGTCGGGCCAGCAGGCGTTCGAATCTGTGTCGGATCAGTATTTGGTCGAATCTCACGGGTCGGGTCGGGTCGGGTCGGGTCGGGTCGGGTCGGGTCGGGTCGGGTCGGGTCGGGTCGGTAGGGTCGGGTCGGGTCGGGTCGGGTCGGGTCGGGTCGGGTCGGGTCGGGTCGGGTCGGGTCGGGTCGGATCGGGTCGGGTCGGGTCGGGTCGGGTCGGGTCGGGTCGGGTCGGGTCGGGTCGGGTCGGGTCGGGTCGGGTCGGATCCGATCGGGTCGAGTCAGGTCAGGAGTCAGGAGGTATTCAATAACATGGGTGGGGAAGCCGGGTAACCGTGACCCGATCCGACCCGTGAGGAGTGGTCCGAGCCGTGAAAAACCCTGGAAGAATTAACGGATTCAGTAATTCAGTCCAGCCACGTTTTTGGCCACGAAGTGCGTGGAAATAGAGTAGGATCAACGCACGGTAGAGGAGATTGAGGGGAGCTACTCCCCTATTCAAAGCAGGTGTTCGGTTTAGCCGCTAGCCCGAGTGGCTCTGATCTTCACCGTTGTACTAGTTGAAGCGTAAAAAAAAACAACAGCTCCAAGGCGATGCATATCTTAAACCCGAAAAAACACAAACCGCTCGCAAGACCGCAAACAAATATACAGGGAGTTTGCTCGCGGGAATTGCTCCGAGCCGTCAAAAATAGAAAACCAGGTAAAAAATATCAACACAATCACAAGGTGACCCCCCTAACACACAAGTGGTAGAGTATACAGCGTACAGCATAGCCTTCATCTTATATCCCCGACCGTGGGCTGTTTGAGCATGTTCATGTTTTCAGATCGCCGGGGATGCATTGCCTTCATCTTAGAAACCACCCAAGCTTTTCGCGACCAAGCACTTGCAAATAGAGTAGAACCATTCCTTGGGGTAAGGAAAAGGTTGATGGATCAGTCACTGGGCAGCAGCACAAACGGTGCAGGTGCTCTTCCACGAAGCGTCCAACGGGTCGTTCTATTTATATATGCTTAAACCTCAACCACAACCCAGCGACGTCCAAACCGAGCCCCTCCCCTCCTCCTTCCTCCAACACCGCTTCTTCCGCCCCTCCCCCCTACCCCTTGCCCTTTCGCCACGCCCCCCCCCTCCTCCTCTTCCACTCCACCCCCCCCCCGCGCTCCCCCTTGGTGGGTGGTCGATGAACACCCGACGTCCCGGCATTGGAGGCATGCGAGGGTCAACGCTCCTAAGGACCACAGCCCGCATGGTACGGTCAATACACCCACCCCTTCACCTGTCCGACCGCAGAGAACTCAGAGAGGACCGCCTGGTTCTCCAACACCGAGCTTCCCCCGTACCCACCCTACCCTTCCGCCACACGCTCATCTCCGCCCCGCCCCAAATCACACCAACACTCAAAGCTATCCCACCCCCACCCCTCCTTCATGCTACTCGCCGAATACCTCACGGCGCTTGGCGCTTGGTGCACGCGATGTCTGCCTGGTCGGTGAAAACCCGACATGCTCCATCCCGGCATTGTAGGGTCGCGAGGGTCTTACAGCATCACCATGGTCATACGACTACGGCTAGCATGAAACGAGTACACCCCCCGCCCCTCCCCCTTCCCCACCCCCTCACCTGTCCGTGCGCAGAGAACCCAGCGCATAGGCCCTCAAAGCCCCGCCTTCCTTTCCCGCCTCATTCTCCGACACCGAGCACGACTCCAACACCACCCGAGAAGCCGAACCAGCCCCGTAGAGCGCCCCCCCCCCGTTAGCCTTGTTGTCGGACATGGTGCACCGGACGGCCTTAACGTCCGAGCCACTCTCTGCGCTCATCGCCCCCCCTGACGCGCCGTTTGCCTCGTTGGAGCTAAGCTTGCTGTCTTCTAGGTTCACCTGATACCGCGAGGGCGCAAGCGCGCGGGTGGGGTGGGGGTAAGGGGTGAGGGGTAAAGCGTGGCGGAAGGGAGGGGGGAGGGGGGGGGGGGAGGGATAGGGGTGGGGGGGGGGGGTACGTCACGTTCAGCGCAAGAACTACCTAGGAGCGTAGGCGCGGATGCAAGCGCGTGGGTGTGAGCACATACGTGCGCGGGAGTAAGAGAGGGAGGGGGGAGGGGGGGGGGGACTCATGTCACGCTAGCCGCAGTGTTAAGACCATACACCCTCCGGGATGGAGCAAGTCGGGTTCTCACCCGTCAGCCAGACAATAACGGGTGTGGAGGGGTACTCATCCCACGTAAGGTCGTAGTCTCAAGACCATCGACCCTCGCAAGGGGAGGGGGGGTACTCAGTTTGTGCACGGCCGTAGTCGTATAGGCCATAGACCCTCGCATCCTTACTATGGCGGGGACGGAGCAAGCCGGGTTTTCACCAACCAGGCAGAGATTGCTTGCACCAAGCGCCAAGCGCCGTGAGGTGTTCGGCGAGTCGCATGAAGGGTGAACTGCATCCTTCCAAGAACCGCCCGTACGACGGACTTCGGCACCTTGTGCCTACTTTCTTGCGAGGGAGGGTGGTGGTACTCATATCATGCAAGGGGTGGGGTGGGGGGAGGGGAAGATGGGCTGGGGAAAGGGGAAAAGGGGAAAGGGGGGGGTGGCAAACGCACACGTGAGCGAGGTGAACCCTCTTACTACAATAACAAAATACGCTACACCAAATCCAGGGGCACTAAGAGCGTGAACGTGTGAGCGCGAGTGCAAGCGCGCGCGCTCAAGTGCGCGTGACGATTCCGATTAGAAGTCCAGCCTTGTTGTGGGAAGAACCTAGTTGGCAATATTAATACTGTGGAATAACTTTGGAAGACAATCAAACAAAATACTCAATCATTAAATAAAACACAACAAAAATAACTAAAGTATATTCCTCAAAAAAGAAAAATGCACACTACAACGCCAAATCACATCCCCTCCGCCCCGCCCCCTCTCCTGGAACTCACCATGCACCCGCGCACAGCAGCAATGGCCCCTCCGTGCGCCTCTGCGTCCCCGCCCATCCCAGACAGGTGCCCGTCAAAGTCAACGCGACGGGCGATAACGTTGGCCAGGTCCCCGCAGTGCACACCTCCGCCCCTCCCCCCCGCCCCATTGCTGGACAAGGTCGAGTCCAACAACACCACCGAGCCTCCATCCGTCGCCGATATGGCTCCCCCCGCAGCACCAGCTTCATCCAAGGTTGGAAACTCACTACTAGTACTGCTGCTGGTAGTGGAGTGGACGTAATCGTCGGCCACGTTGTCGACGAACCGGCACTTTTCCAACAAAATGTGGCTCCCGTTACCCCACGCCTGGACAGCTCCTCCCGCCACCCCCGCCGCGTTCGAAGAAAAATTAACCTCCGAGCACGAAGCCCTAGACTCTGCCGAGAGAGATATCCCCCCCCCAAAGGCTCCTTCGTTGTCCTCCACGGTTACCAAATATAGGGTGGCCTCTGACCCCTTCTCGGCACGCAGAGCGCCCCCGTACCCGTAGTAGCCGAAGGTATACAACTCTCGTGCTACGTTGCGCAGTAGGCTGCCCCCCCGCAGATAGACCATGGAGGGGGTCTCATCATCATCATCTGAGGAAGAAGCGGAGATAGCCCCACCGTTTCCCGCAACATTGTCGGAAAACGAGCACTCCGACGAAGAAAAAGTGCCACCGTCTACCGCCACCGCGCCGCCGACAGCGCCAGCTAGGTTAGAGTCGAAGGCGCAGCTATCAGCCGAGGTGAAGAGAGCCGCGCCTTCAGCGAGGTACGCCCCGCCTCGGTAGGACCCGGGAGTACTGCTAAAGGTGGCCCGGTAGGACACGGAATTGTTGAAAAAGGTTGTGTGGAATAGGGACGTGTTTCCGGAGCCTGAGGCGGATGAGAAAAGCGCTCCACCAGACCCACCGCACCAGTTTCCAGTGAAGTTGGTGTTGATGAAACTCGCGGAGATGTCGGCTTCGTTGCCGCCTCCGTAGGTCTGGAGGGGAGGAGGTGGGGGAAATAGAGAGGCAGAGTAATGAGGGTTGGTTGTATTGGTGGTGGTGTTAAGCAGAGCCCAGGCAACAATATGGGGAGCGGGAGGGGTGCAGTGAAGCCCGTGGAAACGACGTCAGCGCCACCAAAAGCAACACTAACGCCAACGACCATACACCAATAAAACAAACACCACCGCCACCAACAGCAACAAAAACAATCACAAAAACAACTACAACCACAACAACAACGACGTCGACGACGACGACCGCGACAACAACAACAACGACAACAACAACATCAACAACAACAACATCAACAGCACCACCAACAGACGACGGCGTGGCCTGCAGTCGAGCAGCGGCGCAATCAATCAACCAACTAGCCCAACAACCCAACCCAACAACCAACCAATCAAGCAGCAAACCGTCGGACCACCCGACCGACCGACCAACTAACTAATTAACTAACAAACCAACCAACCAACCAAACAACCAACCCAGCAGCCAATCAATCAACCAACCCTAAAAAACAGCAACCAAGCAACAATCGACCGACCAACCACACACCCACCAACCAACCATTTTACCAACAAGCAAACCAATCAACCAACCAACTAAAAAACCAACTCACCCACCGACCAACCGACCACAAAATAAACTAATCCACCAACCAACTGACCAAGCAACCCACCAGCCACCCACAGACCCACAAACCAACCCACCAATCAATAAAACAAACCAGCAAACCAACCAACCAATCAAGCAAGAAACAAACAGACCGACCGACCGATGGAACGACCGATCTACCGACCGACTACCGATCGACCGACCGACCAACTAGCCCATGCACCCACCAACCAACCCACCCATCCACCAACCAACCAGCTCACCAGCCAACCAACCAACCACAAAACAACAAACTCACCCACCAACCAACCAACCCATCGATCAAAATTGGCAGCTCTCACCGTGAGCGTGACGGCCCCGCCGTACGAATTAGCGATGTTGTCCTCAAACAGGCAATCCTCCACCTGGACCGTAAGGTTTCCTCTCATTACCACCGCCCCTCCGTGCTCCGCCCCGTTTTCGAAGAAAGAGGCCGACCGTAACGCCACTTCAGCTTCCCCAAACACCGCCAGAGCCCCCCCCTGCTTGAAACTGCCACCGGAAATCCAGGAGTCCTGGTCGGACGCAAGGTTTCCCTCAAAGACGCTATCTATAATGTCCACCTTTGGACAGCAGCAGCAGAATTGTGTAGGGTGGCGGTGGGGGTGGCGGCGAGTGAGGGTTGAGGGTTGGCGTGGGCGGGGGGTAGGGGTGGCGGTGGAGGTGGGGGTAGGTGTGGGAGTGGGAGTGGGGGTAAGGGTAAGGGTGGAGGTGCGGGTAGGGGTGGGGGATAGGAGTCGGGGTCGGGGTAGGAGTGGGGGTAGGGGTGGAGGTTGGGGTAGGGTAGGGGTTGGGGTAGGGGTAAGGGTTGGGGCAGGGGTGGGGGTGGCGGGTGGGGATGGGGGTGGGGGTGGGGGCTGGGGGTAAGGGTATAGGTGGGGGTGAGGGCGGGGGCGGTGGCAACGGAAAAGCAACAGCTACGATAGTAACTCATCCATTGCAGCACGCAAGCCTAGGCTAATGGTACTCTTTGCCATCCCACTATGAAGCCCCCGAGGACGCCTCCCTCCCTCTTCTCGACCGCTGTCATTTCATTGAAGCGCGCCACAAACGGAAACAGTAGAAAAATAGCAAGAAAAACGGGGGGGGGGGGAAGGAGAAAAAGAGAGCGAGAAAAACAGAACGAAATAGACAAAACAAAAAACAAGACGAAAGACCCGAGACACAATCAAAAAAAGGATGAAAAATACTAAGTCAAACGCAAAAACAACAATGAACTATCTTCGCGCGAAACGTGCGGCAAGCGAAATCAGCCAGCAAACCAAGAAACTAACCCATCAACCGCCAAACCAAGAAACAAGCACGCACACGCAGACAGACCCAAAGAGTCAGTTACAAAAAATGTACCTGCTCAATCCCCCCCGACGCGTAAACGCCTCCCCCAGCGTACCGCGCCCAGTTATCCTCCATCCCTATTCCATCCAGCAACAAACTGCCGCCCGCATCGTGATGCACGCCGCCGCCACTGTTCGCAGCAGTATTCAGCCGAAAATCAGAGCTGTGGAACTCCACCTGAGGCGTTCCTCCAGATACCAGAATCGCACCGCCGCGCCCGTCAAGGTATCCGTCGCTGACGGCGGTATTGTTGAGGAAAACGGAGTTCCGCACGGTAAGGGCTGAGGCGGAATCGAGCCGCATTGCCCCGCCTGAGTAGCCCGCGGAGTTTTCCTTGAAGCGGCAGTCGGTGAAGGAGAAGTTGGACAGCCCTCCTGTCGAGATAATCGCGCCGCCGTCGTAGGGGCTTCGGTTGGCCGTGAAGTTGCAGGACGTTGCCTGTCGACGGTTTCGCCGTCAAAAAAATTGCAGTTTCAGTTGTGATTGTTGGTTGCATTTTTTTCCGTTGGTTACGGTGTTAATTTCGCTGTCGGTGACAGTGTTTTATCCGTCGGTCGGTGGTTTATTTTTTAACGGTTACAGTTGTTCCATCGGACACAGCAATTTCGCCGTCAGTTACGGTTTTCCGTCGGCTGCAATTTTTGCAGTTGGATTCAGTTTTGCCGATGTTTTTTTTTTCGTCGGTTGCAGATTATCGTCTAAAAAATTCCCGGCGTCGGTTACAGTTCTGCCGCTGGCTACAGTTTTCCGTAGGTTACAGTCTCGCCGTCGGGCACAGCAGTTTCGCAGTCGGATGCAGCAGTTTCGCAGTCTGCTATATGTATCAGCTACAGCTGGAGCGCGTGATGCAATTCACAATCGAGCGTTACATACGTATAGAGTTGGATGCGTTTATGTGGTCGGTTATAGATGGAGCGCAAGCAACATGTCATGCTCGAGTGCTACATACAGCACGAGCGGTACAGTAGAGTTCCCTCCATAGTGCTGGTTGAATTGTGCCGGTTGCCCGCTATAGTGCCGGTGATTTCGCTTGGCACATATGGAAACGATTAGTAGTGGCAGTATCTGGAGTAGTGTCGGTTGCCGCTTTAGTGCAGCGATTTCCCTCTATAGTGCACATACCGGCACTATGATGGTAATATCAGTGTAGTATAACATCGCACCTGCACTGTTAACTGGGCGCCGTCCGATGTTATCGCGCCTCCCCCGCCGGTGTACAGCGGGGTTGACCCGTCACGTAGCTCCAGGTTTTCCAAAATCAACGAAGCCTTCCCGCTCGCCTGCGTGGTGTTGATGGCGCATTGTTGTTGTTGTTGTGCTTGAGAGTGAATTTTGCGGTGGTGGTTGTTATTGTTCTTGCAGTAGCTCATTGCCACAATCTAGTGCGAGGTAAAACTCTAACTGCTGCAAGCTGTTCGTAGGCTCTTGATAGGTTCACCCTCGGTGTGTTTTTCGTCACTACATGGCCCCGGAAAAGGCGCAAAATAAGACCCACAGGGCAGTAACTATCGTTCAAGGGTTGGTGATTAGATCACAATGACGGCGAAACGGGCGCGAAATCACTGTTACGTATTCTAGCGGCAGTGCCGAGAGGGGAGTGATAAATTAAAGACCCGATGGAAGACCGTTGGGGGGAAAAAAAAACACGTCTTCGATGGCGGGGAGGAATGGCAAGAGGGTGACGATAGACTTCCATGGTGTTTTCCTTTAATTATATGGGGAGAACCTAAGCTTAAGGTCACCCCGATTCCACATCTGTCTTGTTTCATTTCTAACTAAGTAGATTTGCGGAGAGATGTACAGCAAAACACAGGGAAAGACAAAAACAAACAAAACGAAAGCCGCGGTAAAGGAGGCACTAGCGCAAGCAAGGTATAGTGGAAGGGAGACGAACACGTGGAAGCACAAAGTCAGAGAGACACACATGAGCCGAGACTGAAATACAGGCTGGAGAAGTCAGAGACAAACAAAGAAATAGAAAAAGAGCAGCGGAAATACGTGGACAGGTAGACAAACCCGACACACAGAAACAAAAGAGGGAGACGCAAACAGCCGGAAACAAGCGGATGAATACACAGACAGACAGACAGACAGACAGACAGACAGACAGACAGACAGACAGACAGACAGACAGACAGACAGACAGACAGATAAGACCCTCCCCCCCCCCTTTCCCCCCCCCACTCTCACATCCAAAAGGCGGGTAACACCGCCTCCATCCATGGCAGCACCAGCCCCGACGCCCGTGATGGACATGCTCGTCGAGTTCCCCACCACGATCGGCTCCTCGAACACCACCGCCCCCTGCCAAGATACGACGAACTCCCCTTCCGAGCAGTTCGCCGCCGTCACCAATGCCGCCAGCCCTACAGCGTTCCGCACCGTAAACTCTTGGGAGGCGGGAGAGCAGAGGGGAGGGACAGCGGCCGACGCTAGTAGGGAGGGAGTCTCTAGAAGATTCCCCACAAGCGCCAAACACACGGCCGCGGTGAAAGGCCGTGTCCTTCTGATTAAACGCTTACCCGAGGCTAGAGACACCGCTGTCTTTCTGCTTAAACGCGCACCCGAGGCGGGAGGCATCGCCGTCTTTGTGCTTGAACGTGTACCCGGGGCGGTAGGCACCTCTGTATTTCTGCTTAAACGCGTACCCGAGGCGTGGGATGAAGCTGACTTTCTGCTTAAACGCGTACCCGAGGAGGGAAGCGCCGTCGTCTTTGTGCTTAAACGCGTACCTGGGGCGGTAAGCACCTCTGTATTTCTGCTTAAACGCGTGCCCGAGGCTTGAGACACCGCCGTCGTTCTGCTTACACGCGCATCAGAGGCGGGAGGCACCTCTGTATTTTTGCTAAAACGCCCACCCGTTGCGATAGGTACTGCCATCTTCCCGTCCAAAGTCATAGCCGGGTCCGGCGGTACTCCTGCCTTTATTTTCAAAGCCACACCCACAGCAATAGGTACTCTTGTATCTCTGTTCACTCCTATAGCGACAGGCACTGTTGGCTTTCTGTCCGCAGCTATACTCGAGGCGGGAAACATTGCTGGGTTTCTGTTCACCACCATAGCGGAGGGATTTCTGTGCGAGGGGCGGGGTCTGGATCTAATTGTGCTTCTCCGTCGGTATCTCGCACACGTCGGTTGAGGATGCTTTTGCGGTTGCGTGAGTGGGACAGGGAGGGTGGCAGCAGGGGAGGCGGGACGCATGATGTGCTTTTGGCTGTTATCCCGCCTGGTGGTGGTGTTGAAGTTGGTGGTGGTGGGGATATCGGTGTTGGCGTTGGTGATCATGTTTTTGGTCGTGTCGGTGGTGTTGGTGTTGATGTTGGCGTTGGTGTTGGCATTGGCGTTGGTGTTGTGGTTGGTGTTGGTGGTGGTGTTGGAGTTGGTGGTGGTGGTGTTGAAGTTGTTGTGTGTTGTTGGTGTTGTTGATGGCGTGATCGGTGTTGATATTGGCGTTGGTGGTGTTGGCGGTGATGTTTGAAAAGACGATGACGGTGTTGATGTTGTTGTCGGTGTTGACGCAGGTGATGGTGTTGAAAATGGTGATGTTGGTGTTGAAGTTGATAAAGTTAGTGTTAGGGGCCGAGCAAAGCAAGGCGCCAATCAGGCAAGATAAAGAGGAAGAGAACGACGCGGGTAAGAGAACGCAGTGGTCAAGGACAAGGGGCAAGGTGCGGGGGGGGGGGGGGGGGGGGGAGGAGAGGGAGGGACAGGGTGGAAGAAGCGTCAGCCGTTGTCAAGGCAATCTCTCGCGGTTATATATATACACTATACCCGGTACCAGGGTACCAAGTATAACTGAACAGGGGGATACCATAATTTCCTTCAACGCACGGCCAAAAGCCCCATTTTCGGCGACAAACCATTTGAAACTACTGTGGGATGATTGATGCAGTGTAAATAGGGAGATAAGTCGGCTCACGAAACACTTCATTTCACATTTCAAAGTAGACAATAGGCCGCGACGCGAGTGAGTGATGCACCATCGCGATGCTGCCGAAATGCTACCTGCCCTCTTCAGCGCTTCCACGCAAATCGTCGCTATCAACCAACACCACAAACAGCAGCGGCAGTATCAAGAGGAGATTTCGCAATATTATCGGGGCATCGCCACCTCCAGGTAGAGCTACTGTACATCGACACCGGCCGTCCATAAGGCACACGCGACGGTACAGGTGCACTGGCTCTTTTTCGCGTTCTGAAGTTGGTGGCTTGTGAAGCTCTATTGACACACCTCACCCACAAAAGTGACTTACTTACAGTGTAGAGTCGACTGAAAACGCAAACCGATGGACAACCCCATGGCCTCGGTATACAAACAAATCATGTGGGGAAATAAGAATTGAGACATTCCGACAATAACCCCTATCTTAACCCCCTATGACCCCTTTGGAGCCCCCAAATCCCTGACGCATGGTACGATAAAAGCAGCAGTTTTTGGCTCTTTTATTTTGTCTGATGAAATGACGGGACTCCTTAACGCAAAATCGTCGGAAAAAAAATATATATACACAATTATGTTGCACGATTGTTTCTGTACCTAGTGTACCTAGGCCATGGGCTTTTTCATCCGGTATTGTAGCAGCCTTGATGGTTGTCCAAACCGTTTTTTGGGTCATGACAGGTCTTAAGCTCCCAAATTGAGGAACCTCAGAAAAACAAGTGGTGATGCCGCCTCTATCGTAGCAAGCGTCCCTCCCTGTACTAACTTCAAGTAAACGTATCCCCAAAAACGTTTACAGCAGTAGTGAAAGCGTCAAGGAGCCCTATCGCTCAGAAAACAGTCTAGCCAAAAAGTGCTACGAAACCAAAAACAAAAGTGACGGGTGCCACGACAGAAGTGCACCACGATTTTTCTGAGGTTCCTCAATTCGGGAGCTCAACACCTCTCCCAAAGAACTGATTTTGGATAAAAACAAACCTGTTCTACCGGATGAAAACCCCCGCGGCTTACGTACACAACGAGAGTCACGCAAAAAACATGGCCTATTATTTATTTCTTTTCCGACGATTTTGGATTAAGGAGCCCCGTCATTCACAAAACAATTTCGCCAAAAAACGGTACACCTCTATAGTCGCACGGGTGAAGTGTAACAACCACTCACCACGTTCTTATACCGGGTAACAGGTATCCGACACAGGTATTATATGACATTAACGCCTTTACAGCTGGAAACCCGTTTTTGGGACAAAATTACTAGGAGTTAGTGTAGGGAGGGGTTTTCACGGCTCCAAGAGGTTACAAATAGAAAAGCTAAGCACAGCGTTCATCAAGCGGTGGGGCTTCCCCTTCCGCAGCAAGGCCGTCAGCATTCCACAGACACTTCGGTACGGGGCAGACATGCACGCTGGCAATGGAACCCTCGCGGAGCCATAGTAACAGGGTGTTTGCGATTTCCAAATTATGTTGGGTTGTAAAACATAAAAAAAGTAATGCTGTACCCTGGTACTAACTATTAATAGTGAAACCGACGAATATCATAACCCAAGGCCAACCAACCCACGAACGAATAGGTGAGGAATAAACAGAAAACGGTAGGAAAACATGTTTTTAACGTAAGGCCATTTCTTATACAGTCGGATTCCGCCAGTCGAAAACGGCCCTTTTCGAGTGGACTTTTTTTGGACTGGAATCTTCTGGTCCTTCTTCTTATCGTCAGTCGAGTCGATTTTATAGTTTTTGTGCTCTTCCGAGAGGTGGTTCGTGTGAGGGAGTACTGCTGTACAGCAGTCGAAATCGGTTGGCAGCTCTGTGCTTCGTGCTTCCTCCGCGAGCAACGGCTCGACAAAGCCTCGTCCCAGCGAGTTAGTGGCTTTGGGCTTAGCCGAAAGCCGCCAAAGCTAGGTTCGTGGAGTTGCACTCAGCCGGGAGCCGCCAAAGCTACCGCAGGCGCAGCCGTTGTTGGCAGCATAGGATCGATACCGCGCGCTGCTGCCGTCGTGTGATACACGCTGCTGGCGAGCGGAACTAGGAATGCGCCACGCTGACTTGCTGCGAGAAGAAACAGCAGTGATAGCCACGCCAGCGCCAGCGCCTTGTATGATACTGCAGTGTGGTACCTAGTATGGGTGTGTGGCCGTGTGGCTGTGTGGGTGTGTGTTTGGTGGTGGGATGAACGATGCGATCGTTTCAAAAAACACGCGTAAAACTTTTTCGACTGAGTTTTTCGACTGGATCCGCCAGCCGGAATTCTCAGTCGAAAAAGCCCTTTTTCGACTGTGTAAGAAAGCTCGATTTGGGCTTCAGTCGAAAAAGGCCGTTTTCGACTGACAAATCCGACTGTATAAGAAATGGCCTCACTAATGTTTCGTGTCCCCAACGCTCTTATCCTGGACTCTCTTAAATGGGGTACCCACCGCAGCACGGGACAAAAAGCTTAGGGTCATGGGGCGGAGATAAACACTCTGTACGTTTTTACCCCTTGTATTCTAGCAGGTATACGACTGAATCCACCAGGAGTTACCGTAGGATACTTTTGCAGCATAATAGAAGGAGGGCTGAGCACATCATACGCACCCTTCGACATTTCCTGCGGCTCTTGAGAGACGTTACCGGCTCCCATTCGTTCTCACCGTAAACTTCTACCTGGTACATATTTCATACCTCGTGGCCTGATAGCACGTACAATACGACCCTTCGTAAAGGGTATCCTTCGTAAAGGAAAATCAAAAGCAAAGCAATACCACCACCAACCAGGTTACATTTAAGCGGGACAAGCGGGCGAGGATTAGTATATTGTAATGTTGAGCACATCACACCCGCGGGCATTTTCTGGTGGTCCTCGAGAAACGTTACCGGCTACCACTCATTCTAACCGCAAACAATTGCCCGATACCTGGGATAAATAACACGTACCAGGTACCGGAAGAACCCGTCATGGAGGCATAATCGATGATCCGGTCGCCCCGGTGGCGTATCAGGTTATCCTCAAGCCTGGTATAGGTCAGTTTCGTGAGTTCGAGCCCCGCCGAGTGCATACTCGAATAAATTCGTTGGGACTTTTTCTTGTGCACAAATTGACTTGCGGAAAGCGCGAGAGCGTGAGTTAGCAACACTCGATGAAAAATCGACGAGCAGTGGGATTGCTGAACCCTATGCGCGATAAAAATTGAAGGCAAGAACCGGGGGGGGAGAAGGGACGACACCTGTGACCACGGCTTGTCCAGAAGCTGGAAAGTGGAAGTGTGCGAAAAAAAAAAAAAAAAAAAAAAAAAAATTGAGGGTTTCCCCCCCAAAGCTCGAAACCAACTGAAACAATACCACCTACGGGAAAATATCCCAGATTCGGTGGGATAAGCGACGGGACGGGGATGAGTACTACTGCAGTAGTATAATGTATTTTAATCCCGGCAAACCCCGCCATAGAGCGTATTACAGGGCTTGCCCCCCAAAGCTCGAAACCAATTATAAATAAAACAATACGACCATCTACGGCAAGTATTCCACATTGAGTGGGATAAGCGACGGGGATTAGTCCTGGTATCGTGTGTTCTTAACCGTCACCGCCTTGTACTTGTACGTAAAAACCATACATAAGTGCAAGGTTTTTCAGACTCGCGCGCAAATTCAATAGCAATGTGCATGCCGGCTCCCTATCTGCAGGTCGGCACAAAACGGAGCATGTGGTGCCCAGACCAAGAACTTCAACCTAGCCCGGCCCCAGAGCTAACCGTAACCCTAATCGCGAAGCCAGCCCAAAAGCGAATCCTTTGGGGGTCCCTCGAGGTCGGCACGAGGTCGGGAGGGGCAGTCCTCCCATACATACGTGGCACGAACTGTACGTGCACATCCGAAAAATCTTACACATATACTCCGGAGTATATGGATGTACGCGGGATAATAGCCGGGGTAGTATGTTAAGCACAGCACACCCTCGGATATTGGTTGCCGTCCTTTCGAGACATCACCGGCTCCCGTTTGTTCTAACCGTGAACTGGTATAGCTATTTCATTCGGTAGTATTAAAAACTGCGGATAGCGAATCTTCCATCTTGCTCAAGGTAGCCATTCACACACCACTGCCTGGCCAAGGGGTATCTTATTAGCAGCTCAACCAACCTACGAACAGAAGCTTTCAAAGCCACAGCATCCCGATCCGACCGAATCAACCTAGCGTCTTTCCACGCACAGTAGTATCCAAAGCCGGCCGCGTCAACCTAGAGCCTTCACAAGCCACAGCGTCCAAGCACCGCTCACCCCGTTGGTAGCGTAAGGGTTATAGGGTTAGGGTCCGGGTCGGGTCGGGTCGTCGGCGTTACGCGGCACAACCAAAACTCCCGTAAATATCCACGATCAAGCTTCAAAGGCTCAAATTAGAAACTCGCAATCGCTCGAAAATTAACCAAAAAAACGATTGACACAGAGGTAGTGCCGACAACAAAGGGGGAGAGGTGTACTCATTTCATGCACAACCTTTTCTTTTTTTTTCCTTTTCATCCTCCGGCGGATGGGGAAAAATAAAGCTTTAGCTCACCACACTTCCATGTATTTTCATAGGCGTCGTGTGTCGATTTTCACACGCGTCGTGTGTCGACCGTGGTCTTAAGACTATTCGACCCTCGCACCCCCTCATGCCGGGACGGAGCATGTTGAGCGAGCATGTCGGCTTTTTACCGACCAGGCAGACATCGCGTGCACCGAGCGCGAAGCGCCGCGAGGTGTTCCTGGTTCGGCGAGTCACATAAAGGGTGAACTGCGTCCTACCAAGCATTACTTGTGAGGCGGACTTCCGCACCTTGCATAAAGGGTGACCTGCATCCTACCAAGCATTACTTGTGAGGCGGACTTCCGCACCTTGCGCGTAGTTTCTTGCTTATCGGATGACAGCTTTGAATGGATTGATTTGTTTTCTGGTGTGGCCACTTCCAGATACAGCAACGGGGATACTGTGTAACTGCCTCGTGGGTGTCTTCACATATACACGCGAGATTGGGGATCCCCCAAGCGCAGAGTTAAGGTTCTCCACTCCGCACAATACCATCACACTCGACCGCCATCTCGGTCACCGCCAAACATAAAACCGAGAGAAAAAAAAAAGACAGCACCCTTGTGGTAGCGCTCACGTAGCGTAGTCAGAGGCGCGTTTTACAGCGTCGTTTCCAACCGACGCCAACCCCAGCAGCGGAGTCGACAATAAGGGGGGTGCCTTGTACCACAATTTTCCTAACAATAGCAACAAAGGGAAGGAATAACAAACTAAGTTTGCTCACTTTTGCTCACCAACAGGACGATAAGTGACAGGTTAGAGGCACAATCGGAGGCAGGGCCGGAGTGAAACCAACCGCCACAGTTTAGTCAACCCGCCTCCCCTTTCCACTGGCTGCACCACGTACCAGGTATTATTGTAACCATTGCGGCGGGCACCATGAAACCAATACCAGTTACCGGCCATGCAGATGTAGCGCAGAAAAATGATTTGAGCGGATTAAAAATTACAACGCGTCCACTTCGCAACACAGGGGAGCACACAAAAAAGAGAAAACGGAGCCACACTCCACAAACGAAAAAACAAAAAATCGGAGCGTTGTGATTTCCGTGCGAATCGAGAAAATGCCATTATCTTTCACAACTTTTGTTTTCAACTTGGTTTTAGTAACCCCCCCTTGTCTGGCTCCTTAACTAAAACCAGCTTAAAACAGTGCGGGTTAAGCTTTTTGGTTCTTGTTGTGATCCATGCTATATACAAACTGGACATGATATATAACGATTCGTGCAGCAGCATAGTAGGAACTGTGGTGAACTTCTGCGCGTTGGTCGTTGGCAACGGCGGTAGTAGTTGACCACACATCTACTTTCCAGCTTCTGGACAAGTCGTGGTCACAGGTGTCGTCCCTTTTCCCCCCCGGTTCTTGCCTTCAACTTTTATCGCGCATTGGGTTCAGCAATCCCACTGCTCGTCGATTTTTCATCGAACAGTATCCGGCTCCAGCGCTCTCAAAAACAGCGCTCGAAAGAAGATTATTTTTTGTGGCGAAGTGTCAATTAGAAAGGAGGTTTCGCTCTGGACCTTCAAGGATGTGCTTACGGTAGTGCCCTGGCATGGTATATGAATGCCGGTCGCCCCGGTGGAGTATCAGGTTATCCTCGAGCCTGGTATAGGTCAGTTTCGTTGAGCTCGAGTCCCCCTAAGTGCATACTTGTATAAATTCGTGGGGACTGTTTCTTGAACACAAATTGACTTGCGGAAAACGCGAGAGCGTGAGTTAGCAATACTCGATGAAAATCGACGAGCAGTGGGATTGCTAAACCCTATGCGCGATGAAAATTGAAGGCAAGTACTGGGGGGGAGAAGGGACGACAGCTGTGACCATGGCTTGTCCACAAGCTGAAGAGTAGAAGTGTGCGAAAAAAAATAAAAAAAAAATAAAAATACTACTACTACTACTACTACTACTAATAATACGCGGCAGTGTAAATTAGAAAGTATGTTTCGCTCGCGATGGTTTGATCAACACCAGACTTTCAAGCGTGTGTTTAGTGCCCTGGTAGGGCATATGCCCCGGGATATCCGGGTACCTAACCCGGGTGTGCAGGTCATAGATAACCGGCCACATCCAGAGTAAATACCTTGCGGAAACACCCTTGCAAGAGCTATCCTCGCATGTGCTGAAGACGCTTGCTATGGTACAGATGGACCACTATATTGCTTAGGCTTCTCCCTTGAAAACCTCTGGGCTTACACCCAAAAACTCATTTAGTAAACTTAAACGTGTAATCCGACAACCAAACCCATCGCCATCGTCTAGGTATGTGTGTTAGCGTTGGTATTAGCTAGTGTGCTAGCCAGTGTGTTAGCTAGTGTGTTCGCGAGTGTGCCAGCCGGTGTGTGTCTTGTCATCACATTAATCCGTTCTTTCTATATATCACACCCAACGACATCATCAGTACACCCAGAGTCCGTGTTGATTCATCCTCGAGAGATACAAAATTCTGTGGAACGAGTGTCAAACAGAGTACACAAACCAAACAGTCGCAATTCATCAAGGTAAGGCAAACAAATGTTAGCGTACCGGGTACGAGAACACAACAAAACAAGCCAGACCATAAAAAACAAACCAAAACAAAATAAAATGCTAAAAAATCAACATATAAAGAAAAACAATATATCTTCGCATACAAATATATCGCCAAACAATAAGGGCGGTCCGACCACTTCGAGGTTAAGGAGTCCGGTCATTCAGAAAAAAAAAGCCAAAAAGTGGTACATCTTCAGATTTGTATCGTAGCACGCGTCCGCAAATCGATCCTCGTCCCAGACAGTTGGTGAGACCGCGCTTGTCAACGTTTGCCCATTGTATCTAGGGCCCCCAAAACATCGCTATGCACAACACCTTGAAAGTACAACACCACCTTGTGAATAACCTCGTGCAACATCTTTTCGGCCAGGGTAATTATCGTACTTATTGCACGTCGGCCCTACCCGAAACCCTAACCCCAACCCCAACCCCATCCCCATCTGAACCCTATCTGAACCCTATCTTAACCCTAAGCTTTTGGGGGACTCGAGGTCGGCAGGGGGGTAGCGCGGTTCCGTCGCGTCTCTCGCTTTATTTATGTGTCGTTTTTTTTAACGTACCAGTACGAGGTAGGTTTAGGTTCGTACTTAGGGCACAGCACACGTTTATTTATGCATCTATCAGCTTAAATCACACAACAAGCACACACCCAGCTCCCGGGCTAACATGCTTGGTCATAGACCATCCACGGCAAGCACAGCACAGCGCAATCAGCCCAGCACAACGGAGTAAAACACGTAGAACGTGCAGATCATAGCGCGACAATGCAAGCAAAAGAAGAAAGACTTGCCCAGACCCATCAGGGTCGTCGAGCATCTCCTACAGCTCACTGTTTTCACAGCGAACGAAGACATCCCAATCTGTCCGTCCAAAACAAGGCATACAACCGCATACAACCACAAGCAGCAGCAGCTACCTGGTGATGCGCGAAGGACTTGCCTTCATTTCCAACTTATGAAGATGCAGCACTACAGCTCTCCCATGCGTACTTCGGATGATGCGATTCATGCGTAAAAACAACGCCCTGGTTGTTTTCCTGGCGCATGGGGCTCTTGGAATTTGCAAGTCACAAGTTGCATCAAAGCATGGACCTCTGTCTGCTTCACGTTTTGTTCTATCTGAGCTAGCGTAGCGACCGGATGCCGCCCGCGGAGCGCCTTGTACAATGCACGATGATGTTAGCCATGGCGGCGTCGTGTCGAGTGTCATGTTAGACCCCCACGCCCCCTCCCCGCATGTTGGGCAATATGAACCATGCCCAAAGAGTAGTTCTGTTTTTGGGCCGATTATTTTACAATCGGATCCGACAGTCGAAAAAGGCCCTGTTCGACTGAAAACCAAATCGGGCTTTCTTTTTACAGCCGAAAAATATTTTTTTCAACCCAATATTTTTCGACTGAGCAATCGAACTCGCACGTCCAGTCGCAAAACGTCGTCGATTCGACCGGATGTGGGCTTTTTATGCAGTCGAAATAGGGTATTTTCAACCCAAGACTCCTTGGCTGAGCAGTCATTCCAGGCTCGCACATGCCAGTCGAAAAAAAGTCGTCGATTCGACTGGATGTGCGAGTCGGACTGCTCAGTTAATAACGTTCTTGAAGCCATCGCCTCGTCATCCCACTATAAACTACTACAAACGCCCACACGTCCACACGTCGTCCACACGCCCATGCCACGTACCACACAGCAGTATCACACAACCAACTCCATGCAACAGCGCCGACGCTGGCTTGGCTGCTATCACCGCCGCGGCTTCTCGCCGCAAGTCAGCGTGGCACATTCCTAACTCCGCCCGCCCGCAGCTTGTATGATACGATGGCAGCAGTGTGCAGTACATATTGCATTTTGCCAACAACGGCTACGCTTGTTGTAGCTTTGGCGGCTATCCGTTGAGTGCAACGCCACGAACGTAGCGTTGGCAGCTTGTGGCCAAGTCCATAGAAAACACCTTCTCTTTTAACAAAAAGAAAAAGGCACCAACCCGCTAGGACGACGGTTCGCGCGTGAAGCACGTCTTGCTTGCGGAGAACGTATGAAGCTTCTAAACGACTTTGGACTACCATACAGCAGTACGATACTCCCTTTTTTTTATTTTCGCACGCTTCTATTTTTCAGCTTCTAGACAAGCCATGGCCACAGGTGTCGTCCCTTTTCCCCCCCGGTTCTTGCCTTCAATTTTTATCACGCATAGGGTTCAGCAATCCCACTGCTCGTCGATGTTTCATCGAGCGTTGCTAACTCACGCTCTCGCGTTTTCCGCAAGTCAATTTGTGCGCAAGAAAAAGTCCCCACGAATTGTGCACTCGGGGGGATTCGAACTCACGAAACGGACCTATACCAGGCTCGAGGATAACCTGATTCGCTACCGGGGCGACCGGCACACTCTCTACCTGACCCTGACACCAACCGCACCGACAAATGAGTACAAAACTACAAAATCGACTCCACTAACGATGAGAAGGAGGTCCACAAGAATCCAGTCAAAAAAAACTCCAGCCCAAAAATATCACACCCTTTTCGACTCATGGATCCGACCAAGAATTGGCCTTACAGTAGTAGTTCTATAATACATACGCACACTTGTGGTAACTTGTAGACAAAACAAAACAAAAATGTACACAGCCTTATACGGCGTAAAGTATTTGTTTCCTACGTACCTAAAATATGGTATCAGGTATGATAGCTGCAACACATATATATATTTACAGTTAGAGTGTATTTTAATTTTTATAATATATTTGATCAATTCTTGTCACACTTTTACTTTCCAGCTTCTGGACAAGTCGTGGTCACTGGTGTCGCCCCTTCTCCCCCGGTTCTTGCCTTCAATTTTTATCGCGCATAGGGTTCAGCAATCCCACTGCTCGTCGATTTTTCATCGACTGTTGCTAACTCACGCTCTCGCGCTTTCCGCAAGTCAATTAGTGCACAGGAAAAAGTCCCGACGAACATATACGAGTGTGCACTCGGCGGGGCTCGAACTCACGAAGCTGACCTATACTAACCTGATACGCCACCGGGGTGACCGGCTGTCATATATAGAAAGGTTTGTTCGGCAGGAAATAGGGATTGGCTGGACTGGAGCCTGTCCTGCTGTGACCACAGACATGATTATGCGAGTTAATTGTGAGAAAACCACCACCACCACCACCACCACCACCACCACCAACAACAACAACAACAACAGCAACAACAAAAACAACAACAGCACACACGACGCGTATGAAAATACGTGGAAGTGTGGTGAGCTACTAATAAAGCTTTATTTTTCCCCATCCGCCCGAGGATAAAAAAAAACAAAAAAACACAACAACAACAGCAACAAGGGAAAACACTTTGGGGTATTTGGTGAAACGTCCTTCCAGGAATTTTCCGCCAAATTCGTTTCTAGGATTGCCGCAGTACTCCTGGAAACGACGTTCCACAGATAGAAAGCAATTTCCAGGAAGGAAAATTTCATTCCGTTCTCCATTTCATTCTCCATTCCATTCTCCATTTCATTCGCATTTCATTAGCATTTCATTAGCATTTCATTAGCATTTCATTACACATCCAGGAAAAAAGTAACCCACCATTAGCGTCAGAAGGAAAATCGCAAAATCGCGGTCCGCAATTCGGAAATCGTGCTCCACAGCTCGGAATAAAACAAAAAAAATATCGAAAGCGGAGCAGCTGCGTTTTTGGGCCCGTTTCTGGCTTGTTTCGGGTCTGCATCGGGGCTAGGGTCAGGGGTAGAACAGGCTAGGGGTTGGGTTGGGTCTACGCTGCTCGTGGCTTGATCCCATCATCGCAAGTTTCCCCCCCCCCCCGAACAAGCGTGAGCAATCAACAACCCGACCCCAGGATGATTGTTGTTGTGTTGTTGTGTTGTTGTGTGTTGTGCGTTGTGCGTTGTGCGTTGTGCGTTGTGGTGTGTGTTGAGTGTTGTGTGTTGTGTGTTGTGTGTTGTGTGTTGTGTTGTGTGTTATGCGTTGTGTGTTGTGTGTTGTGTGTTGTGTGTTGTGCGTTGTGTGTTGTGTGTTGTGTGTTGTGCGTTGTGTGTTGTGTGTTGTGTGTTGTGTGTTGTGTGTTGTGTGTTGTGTGTTGTGTGTTGTGTGTTGTGCGTTGTGTGTTGTGTGTTGTGTGTTGTGTGCTGTGTGTTGTGTGTTGTGTGTTGTGTGTTGTGTGTTGTGTGTTGTGTGTTGTGTGTTGTGTGTTGTGTGTTGTGTTGCTGTTGTTCTGACATTAACTCGCATAATCAAGTCCGTGGTCACAGGACGCGCTCCAGTCACTCTGGAGCTGAGTAATACCCGAGGGAAAAAACACAAACCAAAGGTGGCGCACGCGTGATTCACAGCTGACGCAATTCATGTCTCCGCCAGAAACATATAACAAAGGGAAACCGGGAGTCAGCCTACATGTGCCAGGTCCATACTGGTGCATACGTCTCACTACTCGAACCTGGAAAAACCGACTATACCGCATACAGCAGTGGGCATCATACCCTTTTTTGTAACATTCAACGCCTTTACAACTGGAAACCCGTTCTTGGCGAAAATTACTTGGAATTAGTATAGGGAACATTTTGGGGCCCTCCAAGGAAGTAAAAGCGCCCCGTGACATGCCGAAACAAGCGATGTTAACTACACGTTGCTCTTATCTGTGGTGGGAAATATACGTATAGCTGTTAGGATAGGCGGGGGGACATGCCGGTTGGGCCGTCCCGAATGTTCTTATCATTCCTGGGCGCTCTTAAATCCGGGTACCCACTACTGCTGTATCCTAACCAAGGTTTGGGACGGCTGACATAGTGCCCTTGCGTTTATCACCGCCCCTCAGTGTTCGTTTTTCTTTTACTTCTTCCTGGTTAATAGTTTACCTGGTGAATTTTTCTCTTATTTTTCTCCTAGGATTTGTACACCGGTCATGTTTCCTGGGTGGCACCCAGTGTAGACGGTTTCAGCTGCAAGTCTTGAAAGTAAATATGTACCCGGCCTGACACGTACGTACGTAGGCTGACTTCCGATTTCATTTTTATATTTTATGGCGGATGTACGAGTCTTCGGCTATGAGAGATACTCGTACAAGTTTTTACCCCTTTGGTTTATTTCGTTTTTTCTTTGGGATATTCTTCCACCTCAAAGTGACTGGAGCTTGTCCTGTGGGCACGAACTTATGCGAGTTAATGTAATAACAACAGGTAGTAACATACCCGTCTCCATAATACGTAATACGGCTGAGTGATATTTTGAAGAAATACAGCCGGGTAGTCGGGTAGCCTTTCAGGGTTGCGCTGAATACCGACTACACCCTGCTTACCCGGATGAACCGAGGTAGAAGTTACTAGCGGGTACGAGGTGAGGTATAGACTAAATTACCAATATTATAACACTAACCCTCCAAAATCATACCCATGTCCATATCAAGTTCGTAGTATGATATGTTGGATAACATGACCGGGTATTATGGCAGGGTGCCCCTACGGTCGGGTACCCTTATGGTCAGGTACCCTTATGGTCAGGTACCCTTATGGTCGGGTACTCTTATGTCAAAACCCTCCTCGCTAAAAAATGACGGAGAGAATCGCAGTCGGGGGCGGGGGCGGGGGGGGGAGGAGGGACTCAGTTTGTGCATGGCCGTAATCGTATGACCGAAGACCCTCGCATCTCTACTATGACAGGACGGAGCACGTCGGGTTTTCACCAACCAGGCAGACACTGTTTGCACCAAGCGCGAAGCGCCGTGAGGTGTTCAGCGAGTCGCATGAAGGGTGAACTGCAATCTTCCAAGAACCGCTCGTAAGACGGACTTCGGCACCTTGTGCCTACATTCTTGCTGATGGATGACAGCGCCAATGTTACTTTGTTTACTGGTGCGGCCACTCCAGAGACAGCAATGGGTACTACTATGGGTGCCTTGGCCATATTCACACCACGTGTTGCAATCATCCCCTTGTGCGGAGATAAGGTTCTTCACCCCGCACAATATTATCTACTCGATAACCATCATGGTGACCGCCGAAAAAAAAAAAACGGCACCCTGGCTGTCTAGCTCACACAGTCACCGGCACGTTATGCAGGGTCATTGCCAACCAACGCCAACCCCAATATACATATAATGTTTTAAAGCGTCGGTGCCAGCCGAGGTCAACTATTATACGTATATTTTTGCGGGGGGTGGGAGGGGGGGGGGGGGGGGGGGGGCGTACCCATTTGTTGCTTGCCTTGGGCATTTGACCATTGACCACGCATCCCTTTCGAGACGGAGCACCGTTCATTTCTACTCCTAATAGCCTAGTAGGGACACCTCCAACATTTGGGCGCTCACTACGCTTCTTCCATGTACTACATAGAAACTGTTTGTTTATCCTATCCCCGTCCTGCTTCGCCGTCCGCGGCTACCATATATTTCTTAGGATAGCGATCGTTTTCTCGCTACTCTCTAGTCTACCAAAAACTTCCACGTCACATACGTTTGATTCCCTCATCTCCTCCTCTAACGCATCCCCTTCCTCCTTGTATATTTCACATTCCCCTACTGTGTGTCCTACTCTCTAGTGTTGTGCCACACGGGCACATACATGTAGCGGGGCTGTGTGACCTCGGATCTGAGCTACGACAACAGGGAAGCCTAAGAAAGAGTGACGAGGATACTAGTCTAGACGGGATGGAACAAACAAACGAAAAAAAGGGTAGACACACAAGCACGCGAAACACCGACGGCCGAGGGCTGGATTCCAACATGGATGATAATGTAAAGGGTGTTCATTTTCCGAAGTTGGGAACTGCTGTGGCAATTTTGAATCTCTTGCGTGTATTTTCTAGTCAATGTTCCACGATTTGCGAGAGCTATTAACTGTTGGTATGCACATAGGTACCCTCGTCGCGAACAGGGGAAGGCCGGTGCTTTCCACATAAGGACTCAAGGGGGGAAGGATTGTGCCAGCGTTTCATTCTCGCAATTTTAATGGTCCATACGTATGCCTTTTGTTTATTGCGTGTGCCGGAACTCATTCCCGCAGCACTTCAGACGGCTGCTTACATACCACGCTATACTGGTATATATCTCGCTCCCGCTCTTCGGCAAATACAGCCAGCACATCAGACAACGAGTACGTAGTGTACACCGGAGTTTCACGAGCGAAGAAGCGGATTTCAATGCATAGCGGAGGCTATCGATGTAGCATGCAGCTCGACGCCGAGCAAGCGGCGATGATAAAAAGGTACCCAACACAAGAGTGGAGGCGACCTAGAAGTAAATAGCCTTCCGGAATACGTACCCGTATGATTGCCGTGTGTGGCATCAAGACGGCCACGCTGCAGCCAGAGCGTATACTACAAGTACTCCAGACGCGGGGCCTTTTTTCCGGTTATAGCCTGTGCACGAGCTAGACCACGAGCTCGTGTTACAGTGCGTGACAGCCATGCACTATAACCCAGGGTATGTGGATATACCCGGTAGACTTTTTGCTTGCCCAATGTGACAAGTGCCTCTTTTTTGCGGGTTTTGTACAAGAGGTCGTGGAACCGGCTGTCGTCCGGGTGTCCAGGTACGTATATACCCCTACGACGTATTGATTCTAGTTTGGTTTGGTCCCCATTCATATCATACCTACCTGTAGATATGGGATTTTTCGCGAGCACGGGTTGAGCTTTATGGCCATGACCTAATGTGATATCACAAACAACACCGACAACAACAACAACTAGTTACTCGTGTAGACAACCGCCGTACAACACGCAAGACACTGTCACGACGATATTTCGAGTAGATATTCTCCATAACAAGGGGGGCGAACTAAACAAAAACGACGGCGTAATTTTTAGATGCTTTTTTTCCATCACACCATCTTTTTTTTCTTTTCTTTTTTTCTCGCTCTTCTACTTTCCAGCTTCTGGACAAGCCGTGGTCACAGGTGTCGTCCCTTCTCCGCCCCGGTTCTTGCCTTCAATTTTTATCGCGCAGAGGGTTCAGCAATCCCACTGCTCGTCCATTTTTCATCGAGAGTTGCTAACTCTCGCTCTCGCGCTTTCTGCAAGTCAATTTGTGCACAAGAAAAAGTCCCAACGATTTTATACGAGTATGCAATCGGCGGGGCTCGAACTCACGAAACTGACCTATACCAGGCTCGAGGATAACCTGATACGCCACCGGGGCGACCCATACAATCTATTTAATAGCAGCTTATTCTCACTTTTCCTCTCTCCTTCTCCCTCCCTAGACGTAACTCAAACCCGGGGTCTTAACCAGGCTCTTCTCCCCCCCCCGCACTACGGTACGCGCCTTCATCTCTATCGCGAGAATAATTCAGCACTCTCTTCCCTCGTCGGCTCGCGTCGAATTGTGCTTACCCACGCTGTACAGCGCTCTCGGCAGTGGGTGTCTCTAGAAAAAAAAAACCATACCGATAATAGAACCCTAAACTCCAACCCTATTTAGTGCTCCAGGTAATCCACTAGACTACGGGGGCGACCGCCTAGCGTTGGAATGATCTAGCAATATATTCATAGCCGACACCTTTCCATAGAGTCATCGCTCGGCAATAACGAATTCGCGCTTTCCCTGTTGGCGATAACTTCGGCTTGGAAAACCATCCTAGGGGGTGTATGATCTCGCATGGTGTACGAGTATACCGCTCGTAAAAGGTGCCCTTGCCCTTACGGAAAAGAGCATTCGAAGTCACAACGATCCTGGCATACTTGGTAAAGTAGTACGAGCTCAGTATTACTAGTTGTAGGGCGGGGCACTGGCAGCCTCAGTCAAGGGAGAGTACACCGACTGCGTCAGCAGTCAGTATAGGGAAATATTCGATGAAAATCGACGAGCATAAGAAAACCGGAAAGTGGGAACGCTGAACCCTAACCCTATGCGCGATAAAAATGAAGGCACGTACCGGGGAAAAGGGGAAGACACCTGTGATCACGGCTTGTCCAGAAGGTCGCTGAAGGGTAAAACCTCTTACGAGTTGAGCTGCAAAGTAAAAAGAAATGTTACAAACAAACTAAAAACAACATAGTGGATTTTATCAGCGGGCTCTCGCAAAGCGAGTAGAAGTCAAGAGAAGCGAGGCCATTCGCCCACCCCCAACTACTGAGGGAAGGCCCACTCGAAGCGCCCGGAGAAAAAAAAGAAACGTGTTCATTGCTTCATTTCCCGTCACAATCGTAGCTCAATACCGTACTGATCCGGGGGTGAATATGGGCAAGGACACAGACAAAAGAGGGGGCGGGCGGGGAAGAACAAGAAAACGATGTGGAAGTTGTGGCGATAATGAGGCGATCTTCGATCTTTTTTTCGTGTCCGCTCTCTCCTGTCTAATCCCTCCGCCCGGACCTCGTTCCAGGAGAACGCTAATTGCACATGGGGTGTGCACATAAAACTCTTGGACACCCTCCAGCGTCCCGGAGCGTCCCGGTACGTGGTTTAGGTATTTTGCCTTTCGCTGTGGCCAAATCGGTGGAAACTCTCGATTTTGGGTAGAATCAGGGTGGCTCGTGGGCCCTGCCGGCGAATGTTTATCCGTCCAATATTAGTTTGGAGGGCTCCGTTCCGAGTGGGGTCAGGTTGGGATGGAATCAGGGTGCCAGGACGGGGGAGGGGGTGGAGTACACAAAAGTTAATTGGTTGGCAATGAGGGGTTCCACCTGAAATGTAGGACCTGCATGCAACAGAATTTCAGCCGGTCTTTTAGTGGTCGATTTCAGCAGTGAGCGTCGGCCCAGACCAACCGTCCCCAGACTTTACGATAACGCTAACCTAACCCTAACCTTCTGTGGGGCTCGAGGTCGGCAGAGATACTAGTCGCGCTGCCCCGCAGCGTGTTTTATAGAAATATTTTCGTGGCGTTTCTGTGGGGCTCGAGGTCGGCAGAGATACTAGCCGAGGACCAACGCCCGAATGAGTAGGGTGGACCGTAACTGGACCAAGTCCGGCGGAAGGCCATCTCCCATGGCCAGGGGTTTTGTTAGTGGGTGAGCTTGCGCAGGTCCCACACTACCCGGAAAGATGACATTCCGGGTGGCTATCTCCACCGAAACTGACCCTCAGGGGACAGGCCGGGTCGACATACACACGCATCCGTATACAACGGCAGCTTGCGCTGCCGGGGTTGTAACGAAGACCACTGATAGGGACAGCTAACGCTATACCTACCATGGGACCCGAAGGGTGCGCCAGCTAGCGTTGGGCTGCGAAAGCAACTGAGTTAAATCGACACACGACGCGTATGAGAATACGTGGAAGTGTGGTGAGCTAAAGCTTTATTTTTCCCCATCCGCGGGAGGATCAAAACAAAAACAAAAAAGATACTAGTCGCGGGGTCCCGCAGCGTGTTTTCGTGGCGTTTTTCCACAACAAGCCGGGCGGCTGAAAGACCAGCCTCGACGAATAAGACCAACGACCGGCAGGGAGTTTGTTGCATGCCCGTCGTGCATTTAGGTCGAGTCAAAACTAGGTGGCGTCCCCTCCGGTTTTTCGTGAAACATTAGCTTGAGTTTCTTCGACGTACGCAAGATCAAATCCACTGGCAACATGGCAAATCGTCGTACCGTCGGAAGTAGCAATCTCCTGGCAGTATGGTACGTCCTGCTGTACCATGGTATCTGGTATGAAATTTCTGGCACATGTCGTATCGTACTTCGTTTTATATTAATCTTCTCGTTTTCTATTTAATACGGCATATTAGGTACTACAACTAGTCTGAAGGTGTTAGTCCTGTTGACCCTCGCAATAGGAGGGGAGTCATCGACCTGTTTCCTTCACGAGGGTATACACACACCGTAACACTTTTTCTATTTAATACGGCATATTAGCTACTACATCTAGTCTGAAGGTGTTAGTCCTGTTGACCCTGGCAATAGGAGGGGAGTCATCGACCTGTTTCCTTCACGAGGGTATACACACACCGTAACACGAAGTATCACACGCTGCAAATATGAACTTCGATTACAAAAAAAATGGTCGATCTCACAGCCAAAGTGTGTTTTTTCATAGTGCTGATTTGCGTAGTTTTGTGTTTTGCCCGCGTGCCCATTGCCGCTGGCGTTGCATGGCCATATCACCATGCCGTCTTTGCAAAAGTGTATCTCTGTCTCGTGCTTTGACTTCCAGACCACAGAGCTCGTCTCTCTCGCTCTATGAGACATCAGCACGGACACTGCTGTTTGTGGTGGATGTAGATAGGTGCAAGGATTAGTCGAATGTGGAAACACACATGCACGCACACCACACATCGTGTGCATGATGCAAGGTACCACCGGATTTTCATATACCAGGGATACAAAAGCTAGAAAAAAAATACAACGGTGACATATCTCTAGAATGTAAAATGTAGAAGGCACGACTGGAAGCAAGATACGTAGATGCAAGGAGAAAACTAGCCCGGGCCAAAGACGGACAGACGATGGACGATAAATAACGAACGTGAAACACAGAGGAAACAACAGCAGCAGCAGGAGCAGCAGCGACCACGCTTTTCTCCTGCTAGTATCGAACGGTGTCATATGGTCGGTCGTAACGTTATGATAGCAGCATACCACAACAGCAGTAGGTCGATATCAAAGGAACAACAGCGACGCCATCACGCAGCCCTGCCCTTTGCCTTCTTTAGGAAAAGGTATACCTGGTACCGGCCGCAAGACAGAAATACCCATCTGGTTCGTCCCTTACTTGAAACTTCAAACTTCAAACAGAAACGTTTTCTTAGTAGTCGTACCACAACGAATTGCTC
Source organism: Undaria pinnatifida (assembly GCA_012845835.1). Taxonomy (NCBI): domain Eukaryota; class Phaeophyceae; order Laminariales; family Alariaceae; genus Undaria; species Undaria pinnatifida. The sequence goes on from JABAKD010000013.1 coordinate 15,004,170, forward strand.
GTATAATATGTATAATACCGTTCACCAGGTATGATACCTGGCTGACGGTGAGGACCTGCCGGTGCACAAAGTGCAGCGCAAATCGCACATCATGCAGTGTGACGTTTTTGGCAGCCGTCGCGCGACCGCGCAGGAACACGGTTGACCACCAAAACTTTGACGGTAACATCGCCACCTTCCCCTTCACCACGGAGGTGGAAGCTCGACGGAACAGTAGGAACAGGGCTGCGGGGACCATGATGACGACCTTGGTGACGGTAGACAAGGAGGCGTAAATAGAGAAGGTGTTGAACGACGTCTTCCCGGCCATCAAGGCCAAGTGGCCGGGTGCACCTGGAGAAATCTTCGTCCAGCAAAACAACGCGCCTGCGCAAACCGTCGCAGACGACCCGAACATTGTGGTGGCAGGTACTGCTGGGGGATGGAACGTCAGGCTCATTCATCAGCTGTTGACACCAACATCCTGGATTTGGGCTCCTTCAACTCCATTCAGTCCCTCCAGGATCGGACAAAACTCATCACCACGGACGAAGTCATCGGGGAGGTCAAGAGGGTGTTCGACGCGCAGCACCCTGGTACCCTTAGCAGGGCCTAGAGGGCCTACCAGTCCGTCCTCGAGCAGATCATGCTGGTTAAAAGAGACAACACTTTCAAGCTACCCCACCTCCACAAAGAGACGGCATCCCGTGCTGGTAGGCCGATCGCGATTGCCGTGCCGTGCAGCGAGGAGGCGTGGCTTGAGGCCCAGCAGCCATAAAGCGAAGAGGGGGAGTGGGGGCGGGGGGGGCGGCGGGTACTGCTGCACCGGTACCTGGTACTGGTGAGGGGGTGCCTAGCGGTTTCACCACTGCGTTGTGTGGTGTTCGGCGGGAAAGCGGTTGCTGTCGATGACTCAGCTGCGGCAGTAACCGGTGTGGTGTGCGGGCACCAACGCTAGATTGACGACGAAAAAAAAAACACCGCCTCGTGGCCAAAAATAAAATGACGAGAAAAGTACAAAAGCCGGGGATGGTGTCCAGGCATCCCCCGGCCACCTCGGGGATTTGTTACGATGCCTTCCCCCCCCTCCCCCCCTCGAATGCATAATGCACCATTTATACATTTTTATGCTCTTAACTCTCAACACGTGTATCGCCCCGTTTCGACTGCTGTGTTGAAATGTAGGTTATATCTACATCATCCAACTGTTGTTTACATTTACTGTAGCATCAGACTCGCACAGCAATACCAGCAAACGTAGACGATACCACGACACAGGCTACACAGCAGGGTCTACCTTGCCCCTTGCCCTTTGCCCTTGCACCTTGCCCCCTGCCCTTGCCCAAGCTATCCATTTTTGTACAAGTATGTCACACCAGGTACAGCCATACCTGGTACCAGGTATACCTGCAAACGAGGATGCACTTTTTTTTTCGTCACTTTCACTCTCCAGCTCACCAGCTCAACCCGTAGGAGCCTTTACTCACAGCGACCTTCTGGACAAGCTGTTGTCACAGGTGTCTTCCCCACTCCCCGCCGGTACCTGCCTTCATTATCGACCATAGGGTTCGGCATTCCCACCTTTCAGCTTGTTATGCTCGTCGATTTTCATCGATTTGGGATGACTCACGCTCGTCGCCCTTTCCGCTCGTCGATTCTTATTATTAGCATGAACAAGTCCTTGCGAGCACTACGCACTTGGTGAGACTTGAACCCACGACCTTTGACGTTCTTAGAAGGGACGATTTCCAGCGAGATTCGCCTATAACAACGGTATATGATACTCCATCGGGGACGCCGGTTTTCCTGAGATAGCCATTTCACCAAACCTCATGTCTGCGATAAGTCGTCCTCTCGTACGACTCGTCTGGACAAGTGTTACGTACCACAAAGAGACAAAACACGTCCTTCGAGAATCGGACTGGGAGGCATCGTGTTCGTTATAAGCGAAAACGGGACCCACAAAAAAACACGCTGGTCGCACAACGCAAAGCCAGAAAGCCAGACGCCACACACGCATGAACCAACAAAGAGCCGGAGAGCTCAGCATGAGGGAATCCAGAACATTCTGGGAATCGCTGGTCGACGAATTTTGACCGGAGAGAGTAGTTGGGTTGAGGGGTCTCGGCCAACTGCCGAAAATCGAAAACTAAACTTTTCGCTGGGAGTAAAATATACTGCTGGTTGTGGTGAGGAACGTCGTAGTGGTCATATATCTCCACCTCGGCTTTGTGCTCGTGCAACAAGCGAGCGGCCTCTTTGCACCGAGCAAGGAGCAGCAAAGCTAGTTTGCCGTATCATTTGGCCTCATCGCACACTCTAAGTAGACGTGGACGCCCTCTGTCGCATTTTGCTGGTATATAGCAGGCCAAAGGTTCAATAAACTGGATTGGATAACCATCCAAGTCCAACGCTGCATTTTGGAATAGACCCGCCCACTTCCCTCTTTTTGTGCTCCTCCTCTCACCTTCCAAGCGGTCCCAAAAACATGTTTTCCAGTTCTCCTGTTTAGTTTGCTAGTCCTTTCGGTGCCTCTAATTGCAAACGCTCCCTAAGCAAGACGTCGGAACTCGAGCTTTAGATCTCCAGATGCTGCTGCGTTCGAGTTTCAACCTACAGCCATCGTCGTGCATTCATTTTCGGGGGCGATGGGGGTGTTCTCCGTGATATGTAGGCGTTCTCGATTTCAACTTACGTACGTTCTGTATATGGGAGATACCTTTCACGCAGAGCTTGTTACATCTCTGTGTAGTGGACGTAGAAGAGAGACAAGAAAGAGCCCTCGTCGGGTTGGAGCTACGGTAACCGAGTGGCCGGAATACACACCGGCGAAGAGCGGAAGCAGCAGTGCCATCTTCCCGTCTGGACGAGCACCATCTGCAGTTGTGCCGTGCTGCCTCCCAGGCAGGGGCAGCGTGCTCAATGCACGAAATCCCTCCCGGGCCTACAACTATGACAAAGGCGCGGACAGGCCGTCAGGAGAGGTGTCGGATCGACATGTCGCAACGGCCTAGCTTGCCAAGAAGGCCGCCATCCAAGGCTCATAGAGACAGCGCAAGGTACGTGATGTCTAAGGGAGTGGCCAGGCCGCGTCCGTAAGGGGCTGATGCGGTGTAAAACGCTGTCGCAAGTTCGAAATTTTCGGACTTATCTCGATTTGTGACGCCTCCTGTCATTGACCGAGAGGAATTTGGTGTTTGGTCTCAAGCCATCTTGTAGTGCCTTGTTGCAATGATGTTGATGCACCAATGGAAGCCCCTCGTGAGAACGTGGAAGATGCTTGTGTTTCTCAGGCCTGAGACGTTAGCTCACGTTAGTGTCATATAGGGATTACCACGCCCCACCCCTCGGATTATCTGCCTTTTGTATTGCAAGTATCCATGGGTGGGTGTCCTTGACGCTGCGGGTACTGCTGGTACTGGAACACCCGTATTATACCTGGTACGTAACATAAGTACGAACATGCTGCATTATTTTCACAGCAGCACCAGCTTCTTAATACCATCCATACGATTTTACGATTTTGGGCAGAAATATAATTATCTTTTATGGGAAACTTAGTTTTACAAAGTTCTTACATTTTCGCCAGTAATTGGTATGTAAACTCCAGCATGAAGGAGATGTCAGCCGGTCGCCCCGGTGGCGTATCAGGTTATCCTCGAGCCTCGTATAGGTCAGTTTCGTGAGCTCGAGTCCCCCCGAGTGCATACTCGTATAAAGTCGTAGGGACTTCTTGTGCACAAATTGACTTGCGGAAAGCGCGAGAGCGTGAGTTAGCAGCACTCGATGAAAGATCGACGAGCAGTGGGATTGCTGAACCCTATGCGCGATAACACAAAAATTGAAGGCAAGAACTGGGGGGGAAAAGGGGCGACACCTGAGACCATGGCTTGTCCAGAAGCTGGAAAGTAGATGTGTGAAGGGGAAAAAAAAATGTGTATTTTTATGTTGATGCGGAAGGCACCCTCCACCACCCTCCACGCCTCCACCGCACCACACCACACCTCTTGCTCTTTGTTTTCCAACGACGATCTCAAATCGGGGAGATACCTCGCGTGGTCTGCCTCCCCTCTGGCCCCCTCTCCATCCCGACCACGCCCCACTTTTGAGCCGTCTCGCCTCGAAGATGCCCCCACGGGTCGGGGTGCCACGACCTCGCGACCGTGGTGAAGCTGTCTCGGGCTTTCTGTCTTTCTGTCCCCCGGCCGGCTTCACCGACAACCATTTTCATTTTTTCTTGCGCACTCTGTACATACGTCGTGCTGGTGCTCATCGAGGACCGAGAACGAAAGTTGAACCTCGCACTATCTCGGGATGATGCAGCATAGCATTACCACTGCTACCTGAGCACCCGAGTAAGGTCGTGACAAGCGATTTCACCGCACCACTAACAAGGCGGGAGAAGTGCTATTCATGTGCCTGGTTGTAGCATGACCATTTTAGAACTGAACCCAATTTCTGGGGGCGAAGTACTTCGAAGTAACTCTTAATATAATACCCTGGTAGCATAATAGCTGTGTGGGTTATTCGCATTAAACTGATAGTTCCACCCGTCTACATCCAGCATCGCCAGTGTCCGTGCTGATGCCTCATAAGAGCATAAGAGAGACGAGCTCTGTGTTCACCAACTACGAGACAGAGATACACAGCTCAAGTACAGCAAGGTGGTGTGAAAACTCCCAGGTACTTGGAATATATGTGGGATATGTTTTTGAGTGATATTAACAGACGTGTCCTTTTGGGACTTGAGAGGGACACAGCGGCGCGACTACTGTAGTAGTATTAATAGTGTGTTCTTCACATTACAGTGGTATTTTTGGATATTTTCACCTATCTACATCCAGCACAACCAGTGCTGTGCCGATGCCTCCTAGAGAGACGAGCTCTGGTACCACTACTGCTGTGGTCACAAACTACATACGACAGAGACCGACGTAATGTTGCACACGTTGCAAGTACAGTAGGGTGATTTGGCCATGCCATGGACCGCAATGAACGCGCGGGCTAAAAAAGATGCAAGCCAGCACTCCAGACTATCTGTAGCAAAAGGGAAAAAAACGAAAAAACGGTAATGAGAAAAGAGAAAGAAAAAGGAAAAAAACAATTGGAAACAGGGAGAAACAGGACGGCACGAGAAAAACGAGAAAAAAATACAACACCCAGCCAGCAACTATCATTGGCAACAAAGCAGATAAAGCCGCCCAACCAACGTGCGGGGCAGCAACAACTATGTTGGCTTTCTAATGACCATGATGACCCCTACTGCTTGTAGGAGTAGTAGCATTGCGGCATGGTCTATCACCTGCACACTGCTGTTTCCAACGACAGTTTAGTGGTGCCAATGCCGTTATCCTCGCCCCGGTACCGAATACCCAAACGAAGCGAAATAATAAAGCGAGCAAAAACACAGCAACAAAGCAGATCACATCACCCAGCCGGCGTTGGGGCAGCACCCGAACTGGGTTCGGAATGCAACTACTGGAGGGTCGGGGGCATTGCTGCCTGGTCTGTCCTCTTCTTACTGCTGTATCTTCGATGGCGGTGTCCATACCGACACCGTCGCCTCCATACCAGTAATAGTCCCCAAGGGTACCCAACAGAAAAAAGAAAGTGCCAGGCAAAAATGGAAACATCAATAAATGAAGGGACGAAGAAAAGAGGCAAACGGGATGAAAGGGAGAGGGGAAAACCGGTTCAGCAAGAACCCGCATACACGCGGTGGTAGTACCGCGGTATCGGACATTGTCTCTGACATGGTCTGACATGATCTGGTATGATCTGACATGATCTGACATGATCTGACACCGCACCCCCAATAGGGGGTGGAGCAGGCAAGCCAAAGGACGAAAAACGAACCACAAGGTAGTCGCAGCAGTAGCTCGAGCTTGCATCGACAGGATCTACTTACCAGACGGGCTGGTGCCTTGCTACCCTGCCTGCGATCTCCCCGTCCTTTCTTCAACGGAGGTTTCTCTACTCCCCCCACCCTCCTTTCGGCTTTGTGCGTCACGCATCCGGACTGCGCGGCAATCCGAGATCTTTTTGTTCCTTCATTACGTGCCACATGGCCATGAACCGTTCGGCTGCTTCGAAGACCCCCCCGTACCACTTGCCTGCCTTCTTTGCCACATGGACCCACAGTACGGTTTCAACTCCACACTGCCATGGGGAGTCTTGTTCCGTGGGCTAGGTTACAAGGAGCTACCCGGGCCGCTGGGGTAGACTGAAACGGGTGTGTCCGAGGTGCAATGTAGAGAGACCTGTGCGACACGCGGGCAGCATGTTGTGGCTAGATTGTACCTGGTGCATGGGTCCCAGAAGAGTTGGGGTTGAGACTCTAGAGGAAAACGGCACTACTATATGGTGTCGAAAACTATACCTTAGACGGTTACATTAGTCCAGGACACCTCGTTTGAAACAGGATACTGTAATAAGAAAGCCAGGCTGAGATTTTTGAAAATAAGGAATTTGGGAGCCGTTGTGCTGGAGTTAGTGTTGAACGCGCCCTTTCTCAAATAGGAAATCCTGCCTGAGCCAGCTTTCCTGTTTCTTGTAAGGTTTCCTGTACTCTGTACGGTTTCGGCCGCACGAAACCACACCAGCTGCCGGTGGTGGTGTTGTTTTTCTCCGCAGCAAAGTACGGGTCATGTATGCTGTGGTTTGTGTCATCGTAAAACATCTGCGGAGATGCGGCGGAACTCATGGTTCCCCGAACGGGTACTATACTTCGGTATGTAACCGTGACACGGGGTCACGCATATGACAAAGGGCCACGCCCCTATGTCAGTTGTGCTTTTATTTACTTGATGTAGTCTACCCAATGATATATTTGTATCTGGTCTCCTGCCGTGTGCGCGCCCCATGGCGGTGGCGCACGCTGTCCTCTCCTCGTCAGGGAACCAGCCCCGTGCATGCATTAGTCCAACTCACTATTAATAGTGCGAAGGATGTTTCTGATTTTCGGCCGGGAGGTTAGTATGAGGATTTCTACGTCGTTTCTCGGGCTTACCGAGGAGCAGCGGTGAGGCTACATAATGAAAGCGAACGCTGCAACCCCTGCCGAAAACGAGATTGCCGCCATCGGAAAACAATCTGAAAGGACCGTAAATGCCTGGAGATCCCGTCGAGACGCGAACGCCGGCCAAACCAAGTAAGAAACCCGTGATGACAAGGGACCAGTGCCAGCCCAGGAGATACCTAGAAGCTGCGCAGCCCCAACACCAGGCCGAAGGGAGACCATGGCAGCGCTCGGCTGTCCTGCCGTATGGTGCCAGGAGCACAAGCTACTGCACCAAACGTATTGGACAGCGAAGGTAATGAACGAGACTCACAGCAGCGTTTTCGAGGCGGGCGTGGTCGCAATGCAGCTGGGGTACGCGAAGGAGGGACATGTACACGAGGAAGACATGATGGTGGAGCCCAGAGTAGAGCCGGAGAAACGCCGCAGTCGGTGCAGGCAGCGCTGCGCCCGCACCCGCCGCTGGAGGAAGCAGGCGGGAAAGAGCCGGAAGCAGAGGTGTATTGGATGAAGTGGTTGTGGTTGAGATATCCTCAGGGGTAGTATGTGGGGAGTACGAAGTGATGAGAGACGGAGATGTGGAGGAAATTTGGCAGAGACAAGGCAGGAAAAGGGGCTTAATGCCGTTGCCTCATCCCTTTCAATGATTTGTCTGCTTAGTTCTCTCCACAACTCCGTTTCCCATCACCTCGTACTCCCCACATACTACCCCATAGAATATCTCAACCACAACCACATCATCCCCTTCACCTGTGCCTCATTCCTGCTCTTTCCCGCCAGCTTCCTTTAGCGGCGGGTGCGGCCGCTTCGCTACCTGCACGAACTGCGGCGGTTTGTCCGGATCTACCCTGGACTCCACCGTCCATGTCTTTCGGGGTGTGCATGTTCCTCCTTCACGTACCCCAGCTGTATTGCGATCACGCTCGCCTTGAAAACGCTGCTGTGAGTCTCGTCCATTACCTTCGTTGCCCACTACTTGTGTTGCAGTAGCTTTTTGCTCCTGGGCCCTATGGCAAGATAGCCAAGCACTGCCATGCTCTCCCTGCGGCTCGGTGTTGGGACTGCGCAGCTCCCATCGGTAGGTATGTCCTGGGCTGGCGCTGGTCCCGTTTTCATAATGGGTCTCTCGCTTGGTTTGGCTGACGTTCGCGTCTCGACGGGCTCTCCAGGCATTTACAGTCCTTGTAGCAATTTTTCCAATGCCGGCAATCTCGGTTTCGGCAAGGGCTGCAGCGTTTGCTTTCATTGGTGGTGGGCTAGTGGTAGGGATTGGGTCCGAACTACAACGCTTGCGGCTCAACGACCACGTGTGCAACATGGTGATGGTTATTGGACTTCTCCGTGCTGCAGGCTTTCTAGTGGGTTGATAGTATCGCTATCCTCGATCGTTTGGTCGCTCTTCATCGGTCGCCAAGTGCTGAAGGGTGAATAGTCCACACAAGGATTGTGCGGCTGACACCGCCCGCTCAATAAGCGAGTCTTTTGGCTTTTTCTTTTTGGTTGACAGGAGTGGACATTAGAAAGAAGTGTGTGTGGACGTGTGATGCCATAGGCAAAGATAGAGGGAAATGCCAGACGCCACCCGTATCTCCGTAAATAGTGTATCCATTCGTCTAGCGTGCCCACCCAGGGTGAGTGTTTATATCACCAAATTATACGTAGCAGTGGGATTGTGAAGGAAGTCTAAAGCAAAAACCAAATCACCACAACAGCAACGGTTAAATAACTGCCCACCCATGGTAAGCCTTGATATGACCAAATCATCACGCACCTGGTACATGGCAGTGGGATTGTCAAGTCAAAAACACAAAACAAAGCGCAACAACAAACTAAATGTGGTTGGATGCGATGTTGTAACGAATAAATAGTATTATTTTTTAGTGCTGTTGCTTATCACACGGAAGAATGCTGTTCTGTATTGCCTGGTATATGTCGGGTGGGCTATTCTACCGTACAATTGGTGGTACAAGTTGCACGAGAAAAAAACAAGAATCGAGCGGTGAGATTATACAGCAGTCAGCAGTGAGAGCCACAAAGCACCAAAAATATCACCTGAGTCGGAGATGGTCGCCCCTGGTACAAGAGTATCATTCGCAGTAGCAGCACCACAGCAGCGACATATCGTATGCACCATATCGTATCACTTGTATCATATCATAGCACTTGCGTCATAGCAAAATGTCAATTGCACGATATCATAGCGTCATAACTTTCAGGCTTGCGGTGAGAAGGCCGCCAATTGCTATTAGTGCAGTTGCGGGCGTAAAGGCAGGTTATGACATTATTTTGACGTGGCGCGAATTGTTGCTGCGAGTTATAGGTGCGTGTCGTGTCGTGTGTGTTGTGTTTTTCGTCCCGGCCTCGTCACCGTACAATGTGATACCCAACGGCACGGCAGATAACACACATCCCGCGGTGAATGCCACAGCCTGGTTTCTTCATGACCAGACGCGCATACACAGCGAAAAGGAAGGCTTTGGGAATATATCGTCGAGACGTTTCATAGATGTGCATCGCTCGACGTTTGCACCCGCCCCGTCGCGGAGGACATGAGCTTTGAAATGCGTCCTTGGTAGTGTTTTATACGTAGTGTGCTGTCTTACGTGTTCACGGTATGGCGGCGGCCAAGCGGTGCATGAGTCTCGCGCTCGCGCGACCAGTCGGCTTTCGTCTGATACCGTTACCGTTCGTATGCGCTATATTACGCTACCGGCCTTCTATTAAGAAGGAGCTACGCTGCCGGTCCCCTAAAAGAAAAGAGCTACACCATGTAGCGGCCTCTCATAAGAAAACAAACGCAAGAAACTCAGCCTGAGATTCTCAGGAAAACAATCTTGTCGAGCGCGTTTATTCCAGAGTTAGTGTGGAACGCACCCTTCGCAAATATTAAATCTAGCATGGACCAGTGTCCAGGTTTCCGCTGACATGGCTGGCACTACTTTATGCCACCAAGCAGTATCGATCGAATACGAGGCACGTTTTTTTTTTTTTTCTGCTGATCCCGTCTATTGTCTTCGCCCTTTATATTTCTCGTTCTCCCTTCCTAGACGTAACTCAGACACGGGGTCGCTAAGCAGGCTCTTCTTCCCCCCTCCCCCCTACGGTACACGCCTTTTTTTTGGCGCGACAAAGGTTCAGCACTTTCTTCCTTCGTCGACTCGCGGCGAGTTGTGTTTACCCACGCTACAAAGCGCTCTCGGCAGTTGGTGTCGCTAGACAAAAAAAATCTCCCGTTTTCGGTACCGAGATTTGAACGCCTGGCTCCGACCTTATTCATAGTATAATAGTGTTCCATGTTAACCACTACTACTACTACTGCTGCTGCTGCTGTAACTCTTGATACACCACCGGGGCGACCGGTGCCCTACCGGTTTCTCCAACCAGTTTCTCAAACCAGTATGTAACATGCGACATGGAACATGTGAGTTAGCATCGAATAGTTGTATTCTTTACCTATATCACATATTTTTTTTGCAAGTAAAAGTACACTACGTACTTGTACTGCTGTGAGATCGAGGATTTCGTCGAAACTCATCGTATGTGCAAGCTGTGCGTGATACTCTGATCGCGGACACACCATCACTCATTATTGTGGACAGACCCGTATCAATTTCTACCGATACTATCTGTTCATTCGTATATATGTTGTATTGCGAGTATTTTTATGTCGCCAGTATCAGATACCAGGTACCAGTAGCCAGCGTTGGGTTGCGGAAGCAAGTTAAATCGACACACGGCGCGTATGAAATACGTGGAAGTGTGGTGAGCTTGAGCTTTATTTTTCTCCGTCCGCCGGAGGATAGAAGAGAAAAAAAAAATAGTACCAGTTTCTCCTACCAGTATATATCATGTGACCAGTATCTGATACCAGTATTCTTTACACATCAACAGTAATGTGGACAAGTCCAGTGTCAATTTATCATCTATAAATCTCTCTTACTTCTTCAGCGTGCATTGCGAGTATTTTACAGGTATGTGCGGTACAAAAGTTTGTTTTTTCGCGAAAAAAAGTGTAGCGTTCTTTTGTTATCAAATTAGTCTACACAAGAAAGCGACAAGTCAAAATGGACACTACTCTACTGCTGTTTTGCAGTTATTTTGCTCTATTGAATAGACCCATAGTGTTAAAAAAAAAAAAAAAACACACACACACAAGTAACGCCCCCCACAGTAGTAGGGTGTCTTGGTCTGTAAAAAAAATTTAAAAAAAAAGTCAAATGTCAACGTCAACATGAAGACGTTACCTGCTGTATTGATGTTGCACGTTGCAGTGAAGTTTCTCTTACAACCTGCATTTCATCATTCTAAGTCATTATATAGTTCATTTTATATAGTACAATAGGAAACCGGAAGGAAATGTGCAACACAATATCGTAGAGTAGTGCATTCTGTGTTGCATTCCATGGTGCTTGATTCGGTCATCTTCATATGTTGTTGTTGTTGTTGTTTTTTTTGTTGTTGTTCTCACATTAACTCGCATAATCAAGTCCGTGGTCACAGGACAGGCTCCAGTCACTCTGGAGCTGAGAAATACCCCAGGGAAAAACACGTATGAGCCGGTCGCCCGGATGGTCTAGTGGTCTTGTGGTTAACTCGGAACACTACTACTTAACACCTGACGTTGGAGCAAAGGGCTCAAACCTCGGTATCGTTCGTACGACTGCTGTACTTGTACGACTGCTGTACTTGTACGAGGTATCCCATCTATGTGTGGAGGACAGAGTAGTACGTACGTATCAGGTATGTATCGTAGATCGTGGGATATTTTAATTTCTGGAGACACGAACTGCCGAGAGCGCTTCCTGGAGTGGGTAAGCACAGTTCGATGCGAGTCGACGAATCCCGGGTCTGAATCACGTCTAAGGAGGGAGAAGGAAAAAGAAAAACTGCGAAGATAGTACCAATAGACAGATTGGATGAGCAAAAATACATGTTGTAATAATTAAATACACTCCAGCCGTGAGATCGTCGAAACTCATCTTTGCAAGCTGTGTGTGTTACTCCGATCGCGCGTATTACGGGTTGTGTGTCGTCAGTAGGATATAGGTCGGCGTCCCCTTAAAACTACAGCAGTGTAGCTTGTACCAGGGTCAACAGGGTGATGTTAATCATTCTGTGCGCGAAAACTATAATACCCGTCTTTTTGGGAGACAAAATCTGACGGCTGCGGAATGAATGCACCAGTTTATCATGCATATCCTGCAAGTCGTATACCCGGTGAGGGGAGGGCGGAGTTTTTAGGGGGGTGCGCGGGGGGCGTGGGGGGGGGGGGGGGGTTGAAAAGGAGGGGGGGGGCAACCCAATCTGTTTGCGGAAACTATCCCTTTCGGGGGGGGGACAAAATCTAACGGCCGTGGAAGGAAGTTTATCATGTACCAGGTATATCCTGTGAGTCGTAAAAGCGGTGAGGGGAAGGCGGAGTTTTAAGGGGAGGGGGGGGGGGGGGGGTTCCAACGGTTTTAGGTCGCACACATGTATTGGATCTTAATGTACGCGTGGTGCTATATAGGTCTAGGCGTTATATAAACACTTACTACGTGGTTCATGAAGAAACACAAAAAATGCACCGCAGCAGAGCTGCAGCAACGCCGGCTGTCGGCTACGTCAAAACAACCAGGTGCCAGTACGTACGCAAATGTAAATGTCGTGGTTGTATTAGTCTACCTGTACGGCATTACGAGGATACGATCTGTTTATTTATTTATTTAATCTATTCCAGCTCAACTCGTGAATTCCCCTCGGCGACCTTCTGGACCAACCGTGGTCACAGGTGTCATCCCGCCCCCCGCCCCCCGTACGCGCCTTCGTTTTTTCCAGTGTTTCGCGCTTGGGGTCCAGCATTCCCATTGCTTGCCGACTTGTATCAAAGTTTTCCCCAACTCGCGCTCTCGCAGTTTCGGCATACACTTACTTGTGGTTTACCTATTTAAGACCGCCCCACGAGAAGCCCCTTTTAAGTGGTTTTATCTCCGTTTCGATCTTGTTCCGCTGTAAGACCACGTTCGTCACGTTCGTCTCAAGTCTGAGATAATACCCAAACGGTCTCAAACCGGGGAAAGTTATGCACGCGAAATCTATGCACGAGTTAGTAGCGCTGAACACGAACTCGTGGTTGCCAGACGACTTTCGGAAGCATCCTTGAACACACCTCCTGTCGAAGTTAGAAGTTTTCCATGTAAGTGTACAGGCGTTACGTTTCCAAGACCGGAGTTTGGGGTACAGGAGGCAAACTGGTCTTATATGTACGTTGTTTTGTTTTCGTAACCAGCCGATTTACCTGATCTTATGTCCCGAATATATTCAATTCGGGCGGCGACTTTAAACAGATGGGGGTTGACGACACTCTCGCCCCTTGACGGGCGGGCAGCCGTCAAGGAAGTCCACACACTAAAACTACAGTAGTATGATAACTCCAAAGACGCCTGGACGGGTCAAAACTATGAGTAGACCGTCAACCGAGATGTTTGTCTTAAAAGTGGGTACCCTTGTTGTAGTCAATATTTAACAACGCTGCTGTTCTTTGCGGGATTTGACCTCGCGGCATCGAATTCCGTAGTTACGCGATTACTGTGCCACCGGTGTTACAGCATTACCCTGAGCAGTACGGGACAGGCAGCACCGTAACATGGTTGGACGTTTTCTCTTGCTCGCAACGAAAATGTTGTGCAGAAAGCGCAAAAAGTTGAAAATTAAAAGGTTTGCTTTTGTCCCGCCTCGGTGGCTTTTCCCTCTGAATTCTTTGCTGCCTCCTCCTTGTCCTGCCGTAGGGGTGGGGTTTTAAAATAATGCTTGCTGCTTGCGGCTGCTCGTGGTTGGAAAATATGTACACGAAGCTGTCTGGCTTTCCCTCGTGGCCTGTGGCCTCGGGCGTCACCAATTGGTCAACCGCCGATCATCCAGCGCTCAAGTTCCTATTTTGCCAAATGTCCGAACATCCAAGCTGCCTGCTTGAAACATTTGTGCGAAAGAGCAAGATGGTGCTGAATGTGAAACATAGTTGTGCCAAACAGGATGACTCTCGTGATCACGCCGAATTGATGCGGCGTGCAGTCAGCCAGTAGTAGTCAGTATGTGCCAGTACCAGGCTACGGGCTGTGACGGTATCGTAAGAGGTGTAGTAAATTGTTTTCTTGCGGTCATAGCCCGCACGCACCATAGGTATGGCACCGGGTACCAGCAGTCAACCGCGAACACGGGCACACGAGCACAAGTAATGAGCCAGACCTACCCTACCTACCACCTTACACTGCCTACTGCGCGAAACAGGTATGTTTAAAACTCGTACATGGTTACCCCGATAGTCGTTACAGAACACGAGTAGCACCAGTGGTTCCATGAATATCACATGTATTTGCGTTTTACGTACGTGCTGCATTTCTTCATGTGCAGTGTTGCCGTGTGCTGTCTCAAGAGTCACGACACAGGGGTAGCCAGCTGCCAGTGCAGTCCGCAGTCGGTGTTGGCCACTTTTCATATTTCCACGGGTTATCATACAAGCGAGCTAGGCATAGCGTGAGATCAACATCTCGAGTTAATATGATCTCATGCTTCGAAATGCGTACCGTAGTCTTTCGCTGGTTAGCAGTTTGACACCTGGCACATATATGTCAGAAACTAAATCTCAAAATTGGTGACCGGCGTGTTTTTCCGACCCGGGAAGAAGGTACTTTTGTATCCTATTATACGTCAACGAATGGGGACGGGGGGGGGGGGGTGCAAAGGGCGCCGGGGACCGGCATCATTTCTTACTTCTTTCACCGCGACCGAAAAAAGTCCAAGTTTAGTGTTTGCCTGCGTGCTCGGCGTGTACCGTTTAATGGCATACCAGTGTGTGGACTCTATAACCCTAACCCTGCTGGCCGTTGTGTCACGTAGATACCAGATGCAGCCCACGCGTATTGATACCAAAGTGCTATGAGCTCGTACTCGTAGTGTCTGGGATAACTTGATTTGGCAAATGTTGTGCTTCGCTTTACTGTAGGAATACCCCAATTGCTTATCTTCATATAATATCATTATTGAAGAAAGCAAACGCACTGATCAGCAGTAGTAGTCGAGTGCTGAAATCTGGCGATTGTCCCGTAACACTTAAGCCGGATATGAAAGGGGGTTCTCACACCGCCGCCCAGCACCACGCGGCTGCCTATCTTCTGACCCAGTTCCCCGGGCAGAGCATCGCCCCCGACCCGACCCGACCGCACCCCACGCAACCCCACCTCACCCCACCCCACTCCCACCCCACCCCTACCCCCACCCCTACCCCTACCTGTTATGGTATCCCCTCGGTCCCTAGGCCCATACTGCCCCCATACTAGTATACACCCCCACCCTACCCCCCGGGTGTCACTTCGTGTACCGCTTCGTATGAATCGCTCAACACAACAGGATATACACCACACCCAATACAGAACAGGTAATACATTTTTGCGTGAGCCCGGCGAGTACGAGCACATGCGCTTGGCATGCCCGTCGTTGCACCTATTAATAGTGCAGTGCTGTCTATTGCGTTGTACTGCGTTTTGTGCGCCGGGTGCATAGTGCTTAACCTGTGCTGAACTATATGTGCTCGTTTTTTCACGTGTTCTGTCGTTGTACTACTGCATATAGCCCATCGCTTCGCAGCGGCGAGAGTGAAGAGCAAAACTCCACCTCGCTATCCTTCTGTCCTGACGTTCTCGATGTCCGATGCTCCGCTTGCACGTGCACCCCCTCCACGCACTCTTCCGCCACTTCAGTGGCGAAATTTCTCCCTGCTTCGTGCTACGCGTACAGTGGTTGGTTGATGCGTGTGCTAGACTTGATTTTGCTTCATGCCCCCATGCGTCGTGTTCCATACGGTTGGGCGTAAGATGGGAAAGACTAATTTTACTGTTATAGCCCTTGGGTCCTTGCTTCGGTGTTCACGCTCGCCAACGCCTTGAATCTTGAGTGGAAATGGGATTTCCTACATATCGATAGACCTTTGTTTGGGTATCACCACCTATTGATACGAGTCTATGGAGTATGACGAAACGGCGTGTTTTTTTTTGCTGTCACTGCCTATAGCTGCGAGTACTTGGGAACTATGGCGATCGTGTTTTCTCCGTAGCATACATATGTGCGACGGGCGCATGTCTTTCCGCGTTCCTAGCAGGCTACAGCAGTACCAGTTTATGGACGACAGCAGAAACTACATATTAAGGCGCGTACCAACGAGGAAAACGAAACCTAGAAATCGAGCAGCCTTTTCTCTTTTGGGAGAGGAAAAGTGGATGGTGCCCAAACGCAGCAAACACCTGAAACTGCAAAAACAATAATCTTGAACCAAAACAAGACAAGACAACGGTCGAGGTGGGCCGCCAGCACTGATGCGCACCCTCCAGCTGCGGTAGAGGTGACGCCCAGCCCTGAAAAGAGAGTGGAGTGTGCACACACAACTGGCCGGCCATACCCTGCTGCTGCAAGGGCACCTGTGTCCTGAAGCGCGAGACCAGGGCTGGATAAAGTACAGGTGCTGGCCAGGTGCTGGCCAAGCAGCGTTGGCATTTTCTACAACACACGATTATAGTTTGTGTAGCAGCGTTCAATTATTTCACGGACGACGCCACGGGCCACAGTTTTGTCTGTGGTGATGGAAGCTGCCTTGACTGGCACCAGCGGCATGTTGTCCCATGTGCTATCTGCTCTCTGTCTTCTGTGTGTCTCATCTACGGGGCGTTCGTAGCTGCGGTTCTGGGCATGGTGTTGGCCCTCGCTTGGGTGCGGGAAATCAGTTTTTGGACTAGTCGCTGTTAGCTTTTGCTTTCTCGAAAATATTAATCCCCAAACAATTATATATCGAGAGCTTTTACATGATATCTAACAGATCACTATTACTGTCTTCATACTCCCGATGTATACCAAAACCCGCCACTAAAGTCTGGTAAAATATAAAATAAACGATGATAATACAAAACCACCCCTTGGTAAAAAAAACTTACTTACGCACTTGAACCACAAGTACCAGCAACCCTTACCAAGCCATCCATCCGTAAACCATCCTCCACACATACATATATATATGGTAAAGCAATATAGTGGAAACTACAGAAATAAATTTATAAAATAGATATGATAGATTACTCCAAAATTCCCCACTTGAGGTAAAAATACTAGCACCAATCATTGTAGTGGAGAAAAGCATTTGTTTATAAAAGAAAAGGACCCCTCCCAAGAAAAAATTTACCTACATAGCATAGCACAAGTACCAGCAAGCAGATTCAAAATATGAGTACTGACTTGAAATTCGTCGAACTCACACCTGGCGTCCTTAAAATATATACATGTATTTAAATATTAGAGTGACAGCGTATCAATTTGGAGTGGGTTCGTGTCCCAGAGTTTTTATTCTTTTTGGGGTGGGAGTAGCTGACTTTAATTCTCGAATGCTATATTAAGAGCAACATATAGATAACTAATATTATTCTGTATTCGTACTCTTCCCAATATTAAAGCCGGGGTAAGAGAAAAAACAAAATAAACCGCCTACCATACAAATTCTAAGAGCAGTATAGTGGAAACTACAGTAATAAATTTATAAAATAGATGTGATTTTTTATCTAGCTCAAAATTCCCCACCTGAAGTATAAATACAAACACTTACCATTATAGTGGACAAAAAATAGGACACCTCCCAATAAAAACTCACCCATATAGTGTATAACGAGTACCAACAACGCAGCTTGCAAAGATGAGTATTGACCTGAAATTCGTCAAACTCACGGCTGACGTCCTTGAAAATTATTCATAAATTATATATCGAGAAGCCAAAAGAGCAAAAAATAGGAAATAGTTCGTCGGACTGTTGGGGCCTCGGTGTGGGTATTTTGGCAGAGTTAATCTTCCTTTCTCAGCTTTTTCGATCCTGTTTTTAGATTTGTTTTTCGTTCCACGCTCCGTTTGCGCGCACCCTAAAAGTACTCCATGCGGAAGGGCTATTGGACCACCTACGCAAGTACGTACGTAATCTCCTATAGTATGTTTCTGTGAATCCTACTGTATAGGTATACGTATAATTGTCGGGGGGGGGTTTCCTTCGGGCGTATCTCTTCGTGCTCGCACCTTTATCCGCAAGGTCGGATGGGGTGGGCGCAATTCGACCGTCGAGGCGACGATGCCGGAGGTTTGGGCGCGATCCGTGCAGTGTGTCGCGCGTGGCAAGCCTTTTGAACTTTTTTTGCCATGGGCACACTTGAGGCAAATCCCCGGGTTTCCGCAACATCCCCGGGGTTTGATTTTCGGCATCCCCTGTCCCCGTGTACAAACGTAAGAATTGGATGCAAACCGCGTTTTTCTGCTCGTAGAGGGTACACGAAGGCGTATTTCCCTATTTTGGCACAGAGCACCGCTCTTCGATCCTGCCGCCCAGCAGCAGTTCAGTCCCTTAGCAGCAGCAGCCTGCAACTCTGCGCGTGTGGCGGCTGTTGTAGTAGGTGATTACTTTGATCGGAGCCTCCGATGCTCTATCCGCCTCTACGGCACTAACTCTCGCTGCTGCTGCTGCTGCTTCTGCTGCTTCTGTCAAGTGACATGCCGGCGTAAAGTGTAAGGATCGTTTGAATATCACATTAGTACTCAAACGGCCATTTTATTTATTTCCATGTTGGTGTGCTTCTCATATGATATCGTACCATACCAAGAGAGCACAACGCTACAACTCTGCCGCACAGCGCCCAGCAGCAGTTCAGCCCCGCAGCAGCAGCAGCCTGCAACTCTATGCGCGTGTGGCTGCTGTTGTAGTAGGTGATTACTTTGATCGGAGCCTGCGATGCTCTACGTGCCTCTACGCCACTACCTCTCGCCGCTGCTGCTTCTGTCAAGTGACATGCCGGCGTAAAGTGTTAAGGATCGTTTGAATATCACATTAGTAGTCAAACGGTCCTTATATTTAAGTTCATGCTGGTGTGCTTTCTTGTATGATATCGTACCATACCAAGAGAGCGCATCGCTACAACTCTGCCGCACAGCAGCAGCGGTAGGCAACACCATTTATGCAAGGTCGCAGATGACAGACAGCAGACAACATGCGGAGAACACAACGCTAGCCTGCGATGCTCTACCCGCCTATACGCCACTACCTCTCGCTGCTGCTGCTGCTGCTGCTGCTTCTGCCACTTCTGTCAAGTAACATGCCGGCGTAAAGTGTAAGGATCGTTTGAATATCATATTAGTACTGAAACGATTATTATACTCATGTTTATGTTGGTGTGCTTCGTATATGATATCGTACCATATCAAGAGAGCACAACGCTACACCTCTATGCCCCACAGCAGCAGCGGTAGGCAACACTATTTATGTAAGATCGCAGATGACAGGCAGCAGACAACATGCGGAGAGCACAACGCTACAACCCTGCCGCACAGCTGCAGCGGTAGGTGACACCATTTATGTGCGCTTGGCGTGTCCTCGCTATGCTGCGGCGAGTTGCTTGTGTCGAAGCCTGTCATAATTTGGCACCCCACCATACCACACGTTTCTGCTGTGCTGCCGCTCTGGGTGCGCGTGTCCATCGATGCAGAAACACAGGCACCTTTCTTTGTAGTAGTAATAATTTAGATACCAACCCATCCTTATACATTTACGTCCACAGAGGCAGTTCTCGAACGAGTATTTTTTCTGTTGTTTTTGCGAAGATCGCAGATGGCAGACAGCAGACAACGTGCGGAGAGCAAAACGCTACAGGTAGGACCATGTGCGTGCGTGTGCTGTATCCTCTCTTTACGGCGGTGAGTTGCTTTTTTTGTCATAGCATATGTCACGTGCTATGATCCTCTTGCTCCCTTGTTCTCAATACGTGCCGCATCCCACGCAACACGTGCCCCTTCTCGCTTCCTGGCGGTCCCTAAGCTGGAGTTCGAATTGTGACGCTCTTCTCGAAATCATACATGTCATACATACGGTGGAAAAGTTTTGTGTGTTATCAAGTAGTGCTGTGTGTATTTTCTCAAAAACAGATCGGTCGTGGGCACGTCTATATCGAGTATACCCAAAAAGTGCTAAAGGTACTTGTACTGCTATTGAGTGCACCCAAGAAGTACTGTGCGGGTGAAATGCGAGTTCATTATTTTTCCGGGCAAGTTTTTTTTGTATGATGTACAAACAAAAAATGAATGGTCATTGCGTCCGGCAGTGAAAATAATGTGTCCTTGCGCCACTGCCCTAGGCACTTATTTCCCGGAGGGGAACCTTGTAACACATATATATATGTATATATATTGTTCAGTTTATACAGGCACGTAGAAACCCAAGTGCGGCAAAACTAGGATACAAACCTGAAACGAGGACGTACATACCGGTAGGCTCCAAAAGTGCGTTGATATTTATGTATTGCCGTGTATCATATTACGTTTCACGGTGTCCTTACAGTATACCTGGTAGTTAGCGACACAGACGGATGTTGATATTAAGTGTATTAAAAACGCAGCGGAAAAGCCAGTAATCCAAACCTAGGCAAGTGCGTACGTAGGCTCCGACAAGGATGTTATAATTATTCTTCAATTTCTGCTTTTTCAGTGGATGTAGACATGCAGATAGGTGGTGATATTGCGAGTGTTGTTCTTGCTGTTGGGGTTTGTTCCGGGCGCCGGTATGTTTTTTTTGGTGTGCAGGGTGGGCGGAGATGGAGAGAGAGACGCTTGTGTGGGTGCCCGCCTGAACTCTTGACTTTCTCGTGTCATATACGGGTGTATTGCTAACAACAATGCTCACATCGGACGGCTCATGTGATCTCTTAGTAGATCATCTAGATCATCTTGGCTGTTGTTGTGATGTGTTGTGCAGGATCTGTGGTAGTACAGATCCAACCCAAGAAACATGTGCCTGATCAGTCAGAAAATCCTGCTCTCACCCGATATGACGATATTTAGGCCATGTAGATCATAGAGACGAGGGGTCTGTCTGCCCCGACACAGATCGTATAGATGATTAATAGGGATCTGATTGGGCGATGTGTGTAAGGCCCATTGTTATACAATCGGATCCGTCGGTGCAAAGATACTACCAGGTATAACTTTGTCGGCCCAAACCTTTTCGACCGAGCTATCCAATTGGCGCATCCAGTCGACTGATGTCGTGGATTCGACTGGATGTCGAGGCTGCTGCTGCAGCTGCTGCTACTGCTGCTTCTCGCCGCAAGTCGACGTGGTACTTTCCTAGCTCGCCCGCCAGCAACGTGTATCATTCGATGGCAGCAGCGCGCGGTATCGATCACTTTTTGCCAACAACGACTACGCCTGCTGTAGCTTCGGCGGCTCTCGGCTGAGTTCAACGCCACGAACGTAGCTTTGGCGGCTTTCGGCTACGTCCGCCGCCACCAACTAACTTGGACACACACAGCAGCAGCAATCTATTTCGGTACTATTGTAACTCCTGGATGTTTGCAGGGGGCAGCTCTATCCCCCTCACTGTTACTATGGGTGTTAATATTGGGGTATTTTGTTGCGGTACGACTTTTGTGGCTGGTTGGACGTTGAATCATACGCAGTAGTGACCCCTTTACGGTGCCGATGTGTGCACTGTAGAGGGAAATGCCGGCACTGGAGCGGCAACACTGGAGCGGCAACCGGCACTATTCCGCACGCTTGCCACCACTAGCTGTCCCGATGTGTGCCGAGCAATTTCTCAGGCACTAGCGGGCAACCGGCACGATGGCGGGACCTCTGCTGCAGTTGTATGCACCTGTCGCGGAAGTTCTGACTCGCTGAATCGTCTCCGATCTCAAGTTGGTGCTTTTTGTAGCTCTCTCAGCAGCATGTTCCATGGCATGTCCCATGCCATGTCGCAACTGTTGTTTGCTGCGGGCGTGGCCTTGTCGCCAGAAACTCTCAGGCTATCATACGGTCCTGTGACCACGGACTTGATTATGCGAGTTAATGTGAGAACAAGAACAACACAACAGCAGCAGTAGGTATTGATCACATGAACCCTTGTGGGAATTGAATATCTCATGAATTATGCTGAAGTATCTTGATTATAGTATGGCGACCGAAAAAATGACGGTTGCGATATTTTTAAGCGTCTACGAGTACCGTGAGAGCGCGGCAGTACGAGTAGGATACTAGGATCATGCTTGCATCCGCCGCGTACGAGTCTTCGCACTTTCGTCGTTCGGGCATCGTTTTTGTCATCGCCTGCTTTCGCCAATCAGGAGTGGCCGATGCCCGTAATCATCAATTGGGTCGCCGAATGTTTCCCTCTGAACTTAATGGCAATCAATCTTGAACCACTGTCCACTCACATAGGTTCTTGTACTTTCCCTGCGCGAGCGTAGCGAGCGGCGAGTGCCGCCCGCGGAGCGAAACGCCTTGTAGTTGTTGCCCATGTTAACCAGGGCGTGTCATGGGCCGAAAGTGCGGGCCGGGCCGGGCCGGGCCGATCTGAAAATTGTCATGGGCCGGGCCGGGCCGGGCCGAGATTTTTGAAAAATTGATGGGCCGGGCCGGGCCGGGCCGAAAAAAATGAAAATGTGATGGGCCGGGCCTGGCCGGGCCGAGAGTTTTGAAAATTTGATGAGCCGGGCCGAGAGTTTTGAAAATTTGATGGGCCGGGTCGGGCCGGGCCGGGCCGAGAGTTTTGAAAATTTGGTGGGCCGGGCTGGGCCGGGCCGAGAGTTTTGACCATTTGATGGGCCGGGCCGGGCTGCAGCCCATCGTGTGAAAATTTGATGGGCCGGGCCGGGCCGCGGCCCATCACCTGAAAATTTGATGGGTCGGGCTGGGCCGCAAGCCCTCATGTAAAAATTTGATGAGCCGGGTTGGGCCGCGGCCCATCATGTGAAAATTTGATGGGCCGGGCCGGGCCGGCCCATCGACTCGAAAATTGATGGGCCAGGCCGGGCCGCTCTGGCCCACAAGTTTTCACAGGCCGACCCGGGCCGCGGCCCATGAAATGTGGTGTACTATTGCTGCTATAATATGTGCGACGACGAAGTCCACCCTGCCCATGAGATGGCCCGCGCGTTTTTGCGGGCCGGCCCGGGCCGCGGCCCATCATATGTTATGTGCGGTAAGTACTACTATGACGACTTCGACGTCCGCCCTGCCCATGCGAGGCAACCAATCCACATTTACTGGCCGAGACACGGTCCGGCCCGCGTGCATCCTGTGCAACTAAAAGCTGCAGAAGAGCTGTTTACAGTTTGTTTCGCAGCAAAAAACAGCTACAACAGGCGAGGAAAACAAATGGATTTGATACTCGCGATATGCATACTGAACGAAGATGAAGATGGTTTGTAAATCAGACGTATCTCTGCATACTAAGCACATCCCGCTGTTGCTGCTGCCAGCGCCAGAGTAAACTATACCCCGGACAGGACGCAAGCAGAACCAAACAACAAACTGCCCTAAGAAACAACTGCTGCTGTGTATACTGTAGAGTATACTGCCCCATAAACAACCTTCACGAGATTGCAGCTGCTCATCCACATGTTGTGGCCTATCACGTCTCACGAGCACCACACTGTTGTAGACTACATATCCTACATCCCCTTCAACGACAGCCTGCGCCTTTGCAGCAAGGCTTCGTAGCGCCTTCGCGCGTACGTGCTTCATCTCTGGCTGTTCGTCAAAGAGGACGGCTGAGTGGCTATAGCCCCCCGCGAGAGAAGAAGCACCGTTCCAACCAGCGTCTTGCAGAAGGGGGGTGGGGACTCTGACGAAGCGCCGCCTACATGATGAGTGCGCTGTTGACTCGATGTCGACGGCACCGTGAGCTGTGCCAGAAAAAATCATGAACGGGTATTTGAAAGAAATATTAGATGCGTATCATGGTATCAGCTGCTTCTTGTTCTATACAGTACGAAGCACCAAGGAGATCATTGAAGTTATCAGGTTTTTTTTTTATTTATATAATTTGAAATAATTGCGATGCACAGCAGCAAGCAGCACTTTGACCAGGAATTCAACAATTTAGGACCCCTCCAGCAGTCTGTCGTCGTATACTGGTACATCTCTTGGGATTATTTCTTGCGTCGTATACCTTCTCCGCTATTCTATAGCCGTCTGTTGTGTACAGCAGTACTGCAGAGGAAAAATATGATCTTGTGATGGAATTCAAATTAACAATTTTTCGTTAATCCGTTCTTTTTATCCAGCGAAATCAGTACATGCATTCGTGTGTCTGCGTCAAAATATTTCACTAAAAATCCTTCCATCATGCTAGAAAAAGGCCAGATTCACTCGGGCATGCTTTTGGTTGTGATTGCGGTGAACGAATCGTAGAAAAGGCGTACACGGCCTCCATATCACAGGCGGGGAGCGGGGAGGCAACATCAAATGTTGAATTTAGACATGGTGCGGTAGCACCTAGACTCACCGAGAGGGGCAGGCCCAGCACGACACCATCAGGCAAACAGCAGCACAGCAGCAGCAGCGCAGTAGCAGCAGGCATTGGCTTTGGCACGTTGTAGCTGGTTGATGGATCAAGACTGAGTGGGCAGTGGATGTGTGTGCCTCATGGGCCGGAAGCAGCTACACGAAGTATGATTATAGTAGATCCTGAAATACAGAAGGGGTATCACGCACCTTGCAAAAATGGGTATCGACACAAAAATTTCAGTCACAGCCGACGTATTGAGAACATTTGTTTCAAAATAAAACGGCTACGAATCGGTATATAATTATGTCGAATACCTGGTAATACTATTAGCTGATAATAATCAATACGAAAATATAAAAAAAACGTCAGTATGCACACTTTTTAGTACGGGGTAACACATGGGCCAGCCCGTGGGCCGACCCATGGGTCGGCTCTTCAAATCCACGGGCCGGCCCATATGAAGCCCGTGTCTCATGGGCCTCGCTGCGAATGTCATGGGTCGGGCCGGGCCGGGCGGACAAATTTGAAAAACTGATGGGCCGGGCCGGGCCGGGCCGATGTAATTTGAAATTCGATGGGCCGGGCCGGGCCGCAGCCCATCCTCTGAAAAAAATTACGGGCCGGGCCGGGCCGCGGTCCGGCCTCTGAAATTTGATGGGCCGGGCCATCCTCAAAAAAATTGATGGGCCGGGCCGGGCCGTGGCCCATCCTATGAAAATTTGGTGGGCCGGGCCGGGCCGCGGCCCGTCAAATAAAAAATTGATGGACCGGGCCGGACCGGGCCGCAGCCCATTAAAAAAAAAACTTGATGGGCCGGGCCGGGCCGCAGCCCACTACATGAAAAAATGATGGGCCGCCCCACCAGCGCCGAACCATGACAAGCCCTGATTTTAACAGATGAGCCCTTCAGGAACCCAGGCATAATAGTGGCCTAAAAAATGTTGATCCTGGTACTACTATAGCTAGCACAAAGGAGGGTCATCGAGCTATATCCTTAACGCTTTTACAACTGGAAACCCCCCTTTTTCGGACAAATTTAGTTGAAGTTAGTGTAAGGAGGGATTTTGGGGCTCTAAAGGACGTACCAGGTGCACCCGTAACAGACGCGTTGGAAGCATCACACGCAGCTTTTTGCAAAGATGAGTTTCGGCAAAATGTTGGATCTCACAGCTGGACCCGTAGTATTGATGTGTTTAGTGTATTTTATTTTATTTTCTTTCGAAAAAGGACAATTAATTGCGGTTTTAGCCACCTTCTATATAGAAGAGCGTGCAAAAAAAAAAATGAAAAAAATCATCACGATGCGCTCGTAACGTGCATCCGCTTTCTACGTTGTGCTTGAAAAAAAAACGCTTCCGTGGATGAAAATGTGTACCAGGAACGGGGAATTGTTGTGAAGCTTTCACTTTGATATTCCCCATCCGCCGGAGGATGAAATCATTTTTATAAAATATGTATATACTCATATATATTGTAAATTATATGTGTTTTTTTAACAAAACAATATGACCCGTCCCATGATGAAAAAACTCACCCACGTAGTATATTACAAGTACCAACAACGCAGCTTGCAAAGATGACTATTGACCCGAAGTTCGTCGAACTCACGGCTGACGACGTCCTTGAAATATTTTTCAGAAAGTACAAACGCAAGTAATCTATATACTGCGTAACCATCTGTTTGGGTAAACAGTTGGAGATGGCGGCTCACTTGAGAAGGAAAGTACAAAATCTATGCTGCTGCTTGCCACGTGTTTATGCACGCGGAGAAGGCGACTCACCGTAACGAGAATAGCCCCTTTTTCTGCACTGCATACGACATGTTTGTGCAACTGTGTTTGTGTAATCAAGTGGAGGTGGCGGCTCGCTTAGAAAAAAATAGCCCCGTCTTGTATACTGCGTACCATTTGTCATGATTGTATAATAAAATCTCAATAAAGTTGGGAAGGCCGCTCATTTGGAAAAAAATAGCCCCGTCTTGTATAGTGCGTCGTTGTTGTTCTCACATTAACTCGCATAATCAAGTCCGTGGTCACAGGACAGGCTCCAGTCACTCTAGAGCTGAGGAATACCCCAGGGAAAAACACACACAACCCAAGGTGGTACACGCATAAAATGCGTATACCATACCAGATACCTGGTGTGATTTTGCGTGGTGAAGTGGAAAAAGACGGCTCACCTGAAAAGAAATAACACAGTTTTGTATACTGCATACCATCCGTTTGTGTAATCAAGCGGAAAAGGCGACTCCGAACCATTCCGGTAATAGATACCTGGTATGTATCACACAATGCTGGACCACGTGAACAATGTCACCTCCTAATAAAAACTCCCCCATATGGTATATTACGAGTGCCAAAATCGCAGCTTGCAAAGATGAGTTTTGACCTGAAGTTCGTCGAACTCACGGCTGACGTCCTTAAAAGTTAGTTATAAAATGAGGAAGAAGCATGCTTCGGAAACGTCCCCTATGTACACCCCGACAATCCGGACTTCTTGGCGTGGCCGATGCTGTTTTTTTGTTTTTTTCCAAAACCTTTCCCCGGTCAAGTTCCAGATGGTGGTAAGCGTTAACCTTTTTGGAGGCCCCAGGGAAAGCGAAGACGGCGAAAGGTGATTTACGATCGTAATATCAGGGCCTTTGACGGGTCATTGACGGGTCATTGACGGGTCATGATCCGCCTTAGGTTCGGGTCAGGAGTATTTGAAAACTTGCGGGTCAAGTCGGATCGGGTCAGAAAATGTTCGAAATCTCACGGGTCGGGTCGGGTCGGGTCAAGGTCGGCTCGGGTCGGATCAAGGTCGGCTCGGGTCCGGTCAAGGTCGGCTCGGGTCCGGTCAAGGTCGGCTCGGGTCCGGTCAAGGTCGGCTCGGGTCCGGTCAAGGTCGGCTCGGCTCGGGTCGCCTTGACTCGATCTGACCCGCAAGAAGGGATCTGACCCGTGAAATACCCTGATATTTATCATGCCATACCGCGTACCACCCATATAACGTGAACGAGCAGCACTTCGAGTAGTGACATGTAGCGCGCTGTGCCCTGTGGCTCTAGACTTCAGGCCCAAAACGTGTCATCGCCTGACCCTGCACCCCGCGCTGCCGTGTTTTGGCCGATGTCTGTAGTCGTATCATCGTCAGTATTTTTGAACCGTTTTTGCCTCTTAAGCCGCGAAACGGTGTATAACATTAGTGGTACCTGGTACCTGGTGAGCCTTTTCGAACGTCGCACTCTTCTCAGCAAATATGTGGGTTTAGGTATGGAGCGGCCTCTTTAGACGTAATATACTTTTTCAAGTATGGAGCGGTCCTTGGCGGTTGGCGGTTGTCCGTCAAACGTCAAGAGTGCCGTCAACCGACTCCTTTGCTTTTCAGCGGCTAATGCCCAGAGCGTTTCACGGGGCATGGCCCGTCGCGTCAGGAGGTTTCCACAATCTCGTGGGTCGAGTCGGGTCGGGTCAGGCGATCTCACGGTTCGGAATGGGTCGAGCCAGGAGGTGTTCAAATCTCGCGGGGCGGTTCTGGTCCAACCCGACGAGCGAACCATCCCATCCCCTATTAATACCCATCAATAGGTATGCATTCAACATCGTATGACAGTAGTAGTAGCCTTTGCGATGTTCTCACCCCACATATCATACCAGATAAAGTACCAAACATATTTCGATGTTTGAGGTGGTCCGCACATTTTTTCATCATTTTTTTCCAAAACGCACGGCGAGGCCGCGCTCGGGTCGGAGCCCTAGCCTGAGATTAGGGTTGGGGTTAGAGTTGGGGTGGGTCGACGCCCTCTCGCGATTTGATTTTAAAAAAAAAAGGCACAACACCAAAAACAGCTTAAAAACCTCTATAAAGTGAAATATATTTGGTACTTTATCTGGTAATATTTGTGGGACAAAGCCGGGTAAAGGCGCCTCTCGTATGATGTGTACAACTGTAGTACCGCACTCCCAGCATGTTGGCCGAATCAGCCCCGCCATTCAGAAAACAAAAACGTCCGAAAAGTGCTATTAATACCAGGTATCGATGCCTCGATCGTATCACACGTGTAAATAACAATAATGCAGTACCAAGTTCCGGCGGGATATTGTATGATTGGTACCAGGTAGTGATTTTGAAAGGGTTCACGGCTGTTGTAATAATGCAAATGAAAGGCCGCTTGGCAGTGCTATCGTACGGTACCTACCTTTTTCTTTTTTTTTCTTAATCAAGTGGTGTTAATAGGAGTGCTCTGTACTAGTAGTAGCACTACTGCTGGGGAGACCCAAGTACCTGAAATTCGTCGAACTCATGGCTGACATCCTTGAACTATTTTTTATGCAGTATGTTCAGGTTCAGTTATAGTCAGCGAGATGTAGCACTACTGCTGGTTTTTTTTCTTGTCCATCCTGAATTATTTTCTTTTGTTATTTCTCTTCGGCTTCCTGTATTTTCGTAACTCAGATCCGGGGTCGCATTGCAGGTACTCCTCCCCCCTCCCCACTCCCCCCTCCCCACTACGGTTCATGCCTCCGTTTTGATCGCGAGAAGACTTTGGCATTCTCTTCCTCAGGCGATTCGCGTCGATTTGTGCGTACAAAAGCCGGGCGCTTTCTGTGTGTCAATTTTTGTACAAGAAGCAGTCCTCGAGCGGTCTCGAACTCGCGAAATTGACCGTAGCGTTTACGAGGTTTATCGCTAAACCACCGGGGACGTCGGTTACCTAAAAATGATTGGCGTTCAAGGCTAAGAATACTAGTTAGGGTTAGTACATACAACTCTAACTCCTGATATAAGACATATATATGTGTTGAAATACCGTGAAGTCGATGCTTGCTTGGCTCACCCGCTCTTTCCCCCCCCCCCTCCGGCTTCCTTCCATTGCTTCCCCTCCCCTGTCCCCTTCCATTCCCTTATCTCCCCTTCCTTTCCCGTCTTCCCCGACGACAACTACTGCTGCTGCCGCTACTTCTGCCACCGCTCCCCCACTGCAACTGCTGCTATTTCTACTGACTGCTATGCGGCACGGCAACGACAGGATGGCCATGCGTTGCAGGGTCTCCAACAACAGTAGCAGCAGCAATAGCAGTAACATCAGCAATAGCAGCAGCAGCCATAGCAGCAGCAACGGCGACTGCCTCCGAAGCCGCTCGCGAAGAACAAGGCCAAGACCAAAGCCAAACCCACCGCCACCGCCACCCCCGTCCCAGCATCCAACCCTCCGGCACCCACCACCCATCCGCCCCAGACTTTTTCCCTCCCTCCTCTCAGCCTTGACCGCCACGCTGGCCTTGACCCAGGCCCCGTTTGCCACAGCGCAAAACAGCAGCAATAACTCCACCGCCTCACCTTCCTGCCCCTCCTCCTCGGCCGCTTCCCCCGAGCTATTCACTGTGTCCTCCCCGTCAGACGCGGCCTCTTTGACGACCGCTCTAGCTGACTGCGCGGGGTCGAGGTACAACGTTACCTGGAACGGTGCGGTGACCCTCTCAGAACCCTTGGTGGTGGCTGCAGGGAGTTCCTTGATAATACGGGGGGCGGTGGGGGCCGCGGGGGACGGGGCTGCGCTGGACGGGAATAACGCCACAGGCTTGGTGGACCTAGGCCGCGGGAGTTCGTTAAGATTAGAAGGCGTTACGCTTAGGAACGCCCGCAGGATAACGGGGAACGGGGGTGCGGTTAATGCGGAAGCAGAGGGGTGCTCGGTGACTGCGGTGAATACGGGTTTCGAGGATAATGTTATGGAGGCAGAGACCTTCGGGGAGGGGAGAGGGGGCGCGATGGCGCTCGGGAGCGGGGGGACGGTGGAGCTGGAGGACTGCCGGGTGGAAAGAAATTTCGCGCAAGGTTCTGGTGGGGGGATTTCGGCGCTGGGGAACGGGTGTTCCGTGGTAATGAGGCGGTGCGTCTTTGATGAGAACGCTTCGGAGAATTATGGCGGAGCCGTGCAGGTGTACGGGAGGTCGACGGCCGCGTTCGAAGGGTGCACCATGACGAACAATTATGCTGTTGATGAGGGCGGGGCTGTGTACGGGGTTAATGCGACGGTGGAGGTATCAGCGGGGTCGATGTTTGTGAACAACTCGGCGGTCTACGGGGGCGGAGGAGTCTCTGTGCGGGTGAGCGCGCGCAGTTGGGTTTCTTTCTCTGGGGAGGGGGTCACCTACGGTAATTGTTTTTTTTGTAGTTTCGTCACTTAAGAAGGTCGATAGTTGGCCCGAAAACTGACTCATGAAAAAAAAAGGGGGAAAAAAAAGGGCAACCCGGTGAGCAGTTTGATATATAGCCTGTTCTATTATAGGTATACCTTTTGCCAGGTATCGTCTTGGAGTTGTTCTCGTTCTCACAATTAACTCGCAAAATCGAGTCAGTGGACGCGGAACAAGCTCCGATCAGTCTGGAGTGGAACGATACCCCTGGAAAACACACACCAGCAAACCAAAATTGGCACACGGATATATCATAGCTGAAGCAAGCCATGCATCCGCCCGAAAATACACTAATGAAAGCGGAGTGTAATGGTAAAACGCATACACTCACGCGCAGCTCTTCTTGGAGAATACGTCTGCCATGAGCCATGGCATTGCCCCAAAGAAGGAGTAGTACTCAGCAGGAGTTCCTGCTGACTACTCTTTCCTTCGAGCAATACACTAACCCATGCTTAACGTTTCCGCCAAGAAGAGTCCTATACGTGTGTTACCTGTAACTCCGTTTTCGCCTCGGGGCACCCCCGAGATTTGAGCTTACCCACATCCCGAACTGGAACCTTGCACCAGGTGTAGCATTTAACCCACAGCAGTATTGTACAGCATAACTTGTACTACATACAGACGGTAGAGGCTCCTCTATAGTGCCGGTTGAGTAGTGCCGGCTACCCGCTGTAGTGCCTGTGAAATCGTTTGGCGCAGATGGGAACAACCAGTAGTGACAGTATGCAGTGTAGTGCCGGTTACCGATATAGTGCAGGTGTTTCCCTCTATAATGCACATGTCGGCTCTATAGAGAGTTGAAGAGTCCCCCCAGTCAGACGTATGCCGGCCAAAAAAAACTATAAAGAGTTGCGCAAGTCTCCGGGCAGGCGTAGGCAAGGAGAGGACAGGGAAGGAAGGGAAGGAAGGACGGTTTTGTTAGTGGGCTGTTCGTCCCTCGCGCCTGTGAACGCTGGGGATGTGGGTCGAGTTATAAAATGCCTGAAAACGTCATCGTTTTTTATTTTTCGATGTTATTCTCAATTTTCAGATCTACGTACTTGTGGGAGGTTTTCCCCTCATCGGCCTTCTGGACGAGCCGTGGTCACATGTTGTCTTCCCTCTCCTCTCACTCGGTACTTGCTTTCAA
Source organism: Undaria pinnatifida (assembly GCA_012845835.1). NCBI lineage: Eukaryota > Phaeophyceae > Laminariales > Alariaceae > Undaria > Undaria pinnatifida. The sequence continues at coordinate 15,035,810 of JABAKD010000013.1, forward strand.
CTTATTTTCTCGTATTATATGATATGACATGATATGATGGGTTCAGCGCTTCCACTTTTATCAAACGTTGCTAACTCACGCTCTCGCGCTTTCAGCGACATGAGAAAAACGTGCACAATGTATATACCAGATATATCGGAGTATCACACACAGCTTGCAAAGATGAGTTTCGACGAAATCTTCGATCTCACAGCTGGAGTGTATTTTCATTTTTTATAATATATTTTTGCACATAATGTACATTGACTTGTTAAGGGGACAGAAAATACATTTTTGGCTTTTGGTTTTTGGAACCTGCCGGGTATTGAACCCTGGCCAGCAGACCCAGTAATGTGGTGTGCCGCCCGGATCTTGGGGGGAAGTTTTTACGCTCTCTCATCGGCCGAGGGCTATGTGGTGGCTCGCAGATCGGAATATCGAAACAAAAAAATCGAAAAGCGGCGCAGCCGCGTTTCTCGCCCGTTTTGGGTCCGGGTTGGTGTTTGTGTTGGTGTTAGTGTTAGGGTTCGCTGGCCCTCTTCTTGCCGGGTAGAAGCGACGATTAACGTGTTGGGCGATTTTGTCACACTTGCTGTAGCGGAAAACAAAAACAGGTATTCATGAAGAACAGTTTCTTGGGGCGAATGAAACTGATTGCCATGACAGATGGTGCCTGTGCCGAAATACTTGAGGGCCTGTCTTACTTGCCAGAAAAAGCAGTCTACGGTCCAAAAACACCGACGAGAATTCCTCGAGCACCCCCGAGCGTGTTCCTAGATTTTTCTGTGGCAGTTCGTACGATTTCCCAGTACTGCTGTGACACGTGGTACTGCCTGTAGAGAAGTAGGTACCTGGTACACCTATTTTCTCCAGGGGGTGGTGGCTTGAGGAGCGCTCTATCCAACCCCAAAACTGATCGTGATAATAACAAAGGTGCAGCGCGCTGATCAATTTCATGTCCTATACCTGTATAAGTACGAAGTATATACTAGAATAAACCGTTTTTTTTGCCGAAATTCGGTTAAGAAGTTCAGAAATTGACAAACTACGTTTTTGCCAACAAGGGATATTAATATGTACGTTAACACCAATATCGTAGAAAACGTCCTGTACGTAGAGTCCTTTTTTTTGTAGGTACTAGAATGTTCCGAAATTGCGAGCTGCGTGTGATACTTGTGATACTGCTGTGATCGCACGTGTTGCGGGGTGTTGCTGAACGCTGTTGTGCGTATTGCGATTTCGATTACTGTCAGTAATGATTTCCTGCCAGAAAGAAGTTGTTTGCCAGCATGTAGCCCCCGAAACAAATATTTTCAAGCGACTAGACGTTGTTGAGAAGCATTTTTATCTAAATAGAAAGCTGCACTTGAGAAATTGCACGAGTAAGCAAAAATCAATACTCGAACTAAGAGGAGTATGGGTCTAGGTATGCGGAATGCTGTAGATCTGAATGGAAAGACTCCGGGGAGCATGATGAGAAGCATTTGGGCTGATTTGGAGTGTCTTGAGAGTTTTGTAGTGTCTTGAGAGTTTTGTAGACTGTTCCGCGAAGAATTAGTGTTGATGTCGATCAGCTCTAGGGTGGCCGGAGCAAAAAAAAATGGAAATGAAAACAGAAGAACTTACAGCATTAGCTCCAAAACATGCAGGTAGCACGAAAAAAACGCAAGAAAGCACATGCACATTGTACATATGCCCCTCTTGCCGCAACGTAGAATTCCATATTGGCTATAGAAGACAGAACAACCTGCACGTGTACTGAAAACTTGTGCTCATGTTGACTGCGAGAAAAACCGAAAATATGTTTACCTCAGCAGGCGCATGCTACGGCAGGGGAGCTCCCTCATTAACGCCTTTACAACTGTAAAACCCGTTTCGGGGGGCAAATCACTTGGAGTTTGTATCGGGAGGGGTTAACGGGCTGTGTATCTGACCCTAACGTTCTAAAATACTGAGTTTGGCAATGCAGTACACAGATATCACACGCAGCTTGCCGAGAGAGATGAGTTTCGCGAAATCCTCGCCTAAGATGTCTTTGATTTTTTTTATCATACATTGCTTTTGTGGCCGACCCTTGATATGTACGACGGGCAGCATTTTTTTTTGGCGGAAAAACAAACACACCTCCGGCAGATGACGATCTAGATCAGTAGATCATGTACAGTACAATCCTATATCTACCGTTATGAGCTATGGTGGCGGATCTTTTTACACAGAACACAGACCTAACCGAAGAAATAAGCTCTAGATCATGCAGATAGTGCGGCTGGCTCCCCCCCGGTAACATGAGCTAGACCATGCAGATATTTGCTGAAATGTCTACTCTTTTGTGTTTCTATGGGGATCGATGATCTGTTCGATTTGTGAAACAGATCATGCAGGTCGTACGGCTCCCCCCCGGTAACATGAGCTAGACCGTACATATCTTGCCTGAAAGCTCTAACAGATCATAACGTGGGAATCGATGATCTTTCCGACTTGTGAAAGAGATCACGCAGATCGTACGGCTCCCACCCGGTAACATGAGCTAGACTGTACAGCTCTTCCCTGAAATACCTACTCTTTGTGTCTAAATGGGGATCGATGATTTTTCCGATTTGTGAAACAGATCATGCAGATCGTACGGCTCCCACCGCATAACATGAACTACACCATACAGCTCTTCCCTGAAATATTTACTCTTTATGTCTTGAAATGGGGATCGATGGTCTGTCCGACTTGTGAAACAGATCATGCAGATCGTACGGCTGGCTCCCACCCGGTAACATGAGCTAGACCATACAGATCTTCCCTGAAAGATTTAATAAACCATCAGGTGGGGATCGATGATCTATCCGCGAGGTATGAAATATTTTGATTCGACGGATTTCCTCGACTGGGGAAGTTGTCAATACAAGAATGCGCGTTAGACTAGAGTCATCTAACACGCTAGGGATGCGAAAGAAGTGTCTTGAGCTCCGAACATGACCTAAGTATCTCACCCGAAAATTGACTTGGAGGACATTCGTTCACGCAACCCGACCACCGTTTGTATGCGGTATTGTAGTCCTACTGTAAATCAAGCATACTCGTAAGGTTCTCGTGAAGTTCTCGTAAAGCCCTCGTAAAGTTCTCGTAAAGTTCTCGTACTAACCGATAGTTCCACGCTTGAAGAGGTTTGGTCCAAATTAAAAAAAAAAAAACTTGAACACAACAATTTCAACACAATTTCAACACAATAGCTTCAACACAATAACTTCAACACAATAGCTTCAACACAATAACTTCAACAAGTCGTGGTGTAGCTGTTATAGGTAGTAATAGTAATAGTAACAGTACACGTGTGCTACGATGGGGGTGCGCGACTTTTTTTTCTGAGGTTCGTCGATTTGGGAGCTTATGGACGTTTTTTTGTTGAAGAGATGCAGTCCACGCATGGCATTGGGTAGAGGGCCGTGATTTCTCTCGGAAACTCGGCAATACGCTAAGCTCCTAAGCCCAACGCCATTCCCAATCCCATGCGTCACAGGATGATGCATCTCTGAACATCACCAACAGCGTCTTCCGAACGAACACTGCAGAAGGGGGAGGGGTCACCAATTTTCAGTTCCCATCGTAAGTGAGGGCGAGCGGATGGGGGGGGGGGGGGTACTCAATTGTTGCTTGCCTTAGTCATTTGGCCGTTGACCACGCATCCCTTTTCTTTTCCGGAGCGTGGGAGGGGGGGGGGGGCGGTACTCATTTGTTGCTGGCCTCAAGTCATTGGGCCATTGATCACGCATCCCTTTCGAGGCGGAGCACCGTTCCTACTCCTAATAGAGACACCTCCAACATTTGGGCGCTCGTTAGGCTTCTTCCATACCAGGTATATCACGTACAATGTTTTGCTTATGTTATCCCCTTGTTTGGCCGTCTTTGGCCACCTTCTATCTCCGGGTGGAGGGGGGAGGGGGGAGGGGTCGCTAGGAAACGCCGACGCCTTCACCCGGTCTGTTTCATGTGGTCGATGCTATTATCATCACTTTTTTCTCGTCGCGTTTCTTTCTGAAGCTCCGTACGTAGAAGTACGTGTATGGTTTTTTTTATGTGGTTTGAATCCCGATCGTGTCTGTGTGCTACAGAACTGGTTGTGTTTGTGGGCCGTTGATTTTTCTTTTCGTTGGTTTTACCGTACAAATGGAACCGTGGGTTCGTGCCCCACAGAGTTTTTATTCTTTTTGGGGTGGGAGTAGCTGGTTTTAATTCTCGAATGTTGTATCAAGAGCAACATATAGATAACTTGTACGGAGTAATATTCTGTATTCGTACTCTTCCCGATATTAAAGATATTAAAGCCGGGGTAAAAGAAAAAAGAAAAAACAAAATAAACCGCCTACCATACAAATTCTAAGAGCAGTATAGTGGAAACTACAGTAATAAATTTATAAAATAGATGTGATGTTTTACCTAGCTCAAAATTCCCCACCTGAAGTATAACTACCAACACTTACCATTATAGTCGACAAAAAATAGGACATCTCCCGAAAAAAAATCACCCATATAGTGTATTACGAATATCAACAATGCAGCTGGCAAAGATGAGTATTGACCTGAAATTCGTCGAACTCACGGCTGACGTCCTTGAAAATTAGTTATAAAATGTTCCACATAATACCTGGTACGATTTGGGGGTTTTTACATGAGCTGTTCGAGCAAGGAGTCGCCTTCGAAACGTTCATATACGCATATCTGTTTTCTTTTTTTCTTTTCTTTTTTCTCATCTCTCTTCTTTTTTTACGGTGTGGCTTTTTTTGTTGTGTTCTCGTATGCACCCGGTACGCTAGTGTTTCACTTGCTTTACCTTGATGAATTGCGACCGTTTGGTTTACTCTGTTTCACAGCAGTCTGTGACCACAGAAGTTTGCAAGAATCTCGCTAGGATGAAGAATCAGCACGGACTCTATGGGTGTACCGATGTCGTTGGGTATGATATACTTCGAAGTATAGAAAACAATGCGAAGACAGCACACACGGCACACACACGGCAGTGTGCGTTATTATTGAAAACAACGGTTTAATACGAAGACAACACACACAGCACACACACGGCAATGTGCGTTATTCTTGACATTCGAAGGCTATAGTAGTGGCGCATAGCGCATATTAGCGTGACATCACCAATCCCACGATAGAGGCATAGCGCTTTGAGATCGAACATTTTGTCGAAACTCATCTTTGCAAGCTGTGTGTGATACTCCGATCGCGCGTTTTACGGGTTGCGTGTCCTCATTAAGGATATAGGTCTATCTTGTATACCCTAGGGCTGTGAAAGGGTTTGTTCATCGGATTGCACTTTTTAGGCTTACTCAAAAGTGATTTTCTTGTGTGGGACACATACAGAGAGGTCCTCATGATGACGCGTGCTACGATAGATAGAGGTGGCATCACCAGTTTTTTTTCTGAGGTTCCTCGTTTTGGGAGCTTGACCCCTTTAGAGCCCCCGAACCCCTCCCTATACTAAATCCAAGTAATTTTGTCCTCAAAAACGGGTTTCCAGTTGTGAAGGCGTCAAGACCTCCCCCCAAGAACCGAATTGGAGAAAAAGATAACTGCTACCGTGCGAAAAAAGCCCATGGCCTAGGTACACGACGAGAATCGTGCGAAAAGAAACGGCCTCTTTCCGACGATTTCGGATTAGGGAGGGCCGTCACTCAGCAAAACAAAATAGCTAAAAAGTGTTGGTACTACTGTAGTAGTATTAATAGTATGGTAGTATTAGTAGTATTAATAGTATTAATAGTATTAATGGTATCAACAGTAGCATGCGTCTGATGTCAAGAACTCCATTAATCATACCGTGCATACTGTATGGTGTTTTACACTTCCACCGTCCGACGTATCTACTGCTGGGTATGGTCAGGTACAGGGAGGGCTACGATGTAAGAGAAGGATGTGTCAGGCCAGGTAGACCTCTCTTAAACCTGTACCTTTCTAAAATCGAAGTGGGAGTTATTTGGCTTTCAGTATGCCCGGTACAGCGGGAGCTACGGTGCGAGAGAAGGGTTTGTCAAGCTAATGAGACCTCTCTTAAATCAGTACCTGTCTTAAACCGGAGTGAGAGTTATGTACTGATAGCTGTCAGTATGCCCGTGCCAAGCTGTTTTGACCCCTCTTTAATGGCTGTTTCCTCTTAAACCGAGATAGTATTAGATGGTAACCCTCCCTGTGTTCAGTATGATACCTGGTCTTAGGACGGCGAATTGGCTGGCTGTAGGTCTAGATGTTGGTTGGCTGGGCTTTGTATTTACAGTTGTTAGCTAGACCCTTGCGGCAGTCTGCAGAGCGTTTTCGTCTTTGCATCTGCCTGGTGCGTTTTGTGCGTCGCTTATGTGCTTTCTGCCGAGAAATTCTGAAGTCAGTTGGACGCGTTACCTTCACCATACAACCAATAGCAACTAAATAGCAACTAAATAGCAAGTAAATTGCTAGCCGGCAATTCCAGCCATCCCACAGGCCTAGCGTGGTCCTTTCCCTATCTCAATTCCCTCCCTTCCTCCCTCCATTATGGAACCACCTATCTCTCCCCCCTCCCCCCCTTCCATTCTAAACCCACCTCCCCCCCCTCCCCTCCCATGATGGAACCACCTCCCCCCCCGTTCCATCCTGGAACCCCCCCCCTCTCGAAGTGGCGGGGCCGTGAAAGCGCAAGGGTTGTCTTGGCCTGGGGCGATCGTAACCGTGTCCATCTCAGATTCCTTGTTCGACAACAACTTGGCCAGCTCAGGCGGCGCTCTCTACGCCTCCTATGGTTTCGACTTTACCGTGGAGCGAACGAAGTTCATTGACAATGGGGCGTATTCCTTTGGGGGGGTCGCGATGGGGGGCGCTGCGAACCTCGAAACGGACGGAAGCGCGTCGTTTGTGGGCTGTAACTTCACCAGAGGGTGGGGGTTTCACGGCGGGGGAGGTGAGCCGTTTTTTGTTTGTTTGATTTTTTTCGAGCGAAGCGAATTTCTATTTTTTTACAAGAGCGGCTATTGGACAGTTACAGCAGAAGTAGTGGTTCCTCTTTAGTGCTGGTATGTGCACTATAGAGGGAAATACTGGCACGATAGCGGCAACCGGCACTACTACGCATACTGCCGCTCCTGTGCCAAGCGATTTCGCAGGCACTATAGCCGGCATCCGGCACTACTCAACCGGCACTACCGAGCTATCGAGGGGCGGACCACTACTGTACTCGAACGAGTTTCTAATTTCGACCGACGCCAAAAGTGTTGGGCCTCCTTACCAACCACGCGTGGCGGGATCTCCGTGTCCTGTGTCCTGTCTGACGACCGAAATCTGAAAAGGAAAAGGCGGCATGTGCACTATAGAGGGAAATACCGGCGCTATTGCGGCAACCGGCACTGTCGACTATCGAAGGGCGGACGGACCACTGTTGGACTCGAACGAGTTTCTAATTTTCGACCGACGCCAAAAGTGTTGCGGCTCCTTTCCAACCACGCCTTCCCCGATCTGCGAGTCCTGTGTCTTGTCTGACGACCGCAATCTCCCAACAAAAAGCGATGCCGCGTGCTGCGATGGAGGCACCACTTTTCAGCTGTGTCTTGTTTACCTGTGTTCACGTCTGTGTCTTGGTAAAGGTGTGCCGTAAAGTGTGGCATAGTCCACGTTTTGGGGGGGTTTACATGGGTGTGTTTTCATTGTGTTTGAGGGATGAACGCAGTTTAGTATGTATGTCGTAAAACCCTGTATAATGTGCATAGAATGTCTACTTTTTTGTGTGTTTTCTGTTTTGTTATGCGTGTGTATGTGTCTTTTCGGGAATGAACGTATAGAACTGGAGTATCTTGTGTGCCACTGTGTTCGTCGCCCGTACCAATTATATTGTAAACTCCGCAACATAATATCCCTTTCGTTTTTCATGTTTTCCTCCCCCGGATTTTGTGTGTGTGTTTTTTTCAGGAATGAACGTGGAGGACTGCAGCGTGTCCCTGTCCGACTGCTCCTTCACCAACAACAGCGCTAGATTTGAAGGGGGGGCGCTCCAGCTGCAGGAGAAAGCCTTCGTGATCCTGGAAGGGTCTACTTTCATCGACAATTACATCGACATCGCACAGACGGGGGGGGGGTCTGGAGGAGCCATTGCTTCGACGGCGGGGACGTGAGACTTTCGATTTTTTTTTTTTCAGAGGGGGGGGTGCGGGCGGGAGGGGCGGTAGATATATTTCCTCCCCCTGTGTGTTGGATAAGAGACCGAACATACGTATCGGAGGGGGAAGGGTAGGTGTTTCCGCTCCGGGGGAGGGGGGCATTTTCGCGCATTTCGCTCTATAGGTGCAGCTTTGAAGTATACCTGTTTTTTTTTGTGTGTATTTTGGCGGGAGATTTTACGCACCCGGTAGCTCTGGTTCGTCCCCGGATTATGTTTTTGTCCATTTATTTTTCTAGAGTGCTCCCCCGTTCATTTTTTTTCCCGCCTTCGCTGCTCAACACGCCCCACCCCCCCCCCCCGCACACCTTCCCGTCTGAATCGACCCGCCCCTCAATCAGGCTGAACGCTACGAATTGCACCCTCACCGGAAACAAGGCGGGCTACGAAATCGACAGCGTCAACAACGGCGATCTCCTGCTGGGGGGCGGGGCGGTGTACCTTCAAAGTTCGTCGAACGCCTCCTTCAAGAGCTGCAACTTCTCGGAGAATACGGGAGCGGTGAGCAGAGTAGAGTAAAGCAAAATAGAGGAGGGGAGAGGAAAGCAGAGTGAAGCGAAGCAGCAAGGCGGGCGAGGTAGAGCAGAGCAGAGTAGACGAAAGAAGAGCAGCGCGCGGGATAAGTCGGCCCCCCACTGCTGACTGACCAAGTGCTGAAGTGCTGTTGTCGCTGATTCGCCGAAATCGTGATAGTGCTATCGTATTTGTCGCTGATTCACTCAAACCGCCCCCAACCCTCCCCCGCCCTCACCCTACTTCAACTCACTAACCGTAATCCTAACGCTTGTCCCAACTCTCATCTCTACCCCAGCCCCCACCCCAACCCCACCCTCAGCCCTACCCTTACCCCGACCCTTACCCTTACCCCAACCCTTACCCTTACCCCAACCCCCACCCCATGTACCCCTCGGCCTCCATATCGTGAACTAAACACGCAGTGGGGCGGAGCGCCGCCTGCTACCGGCTCTGCCTCCGCGAACCTGACCTCTGTTAGTATGCAAACCAACCCCGACCACCCCCAACCCCGACCACCCCCAACCCCGACCACCGCCAACCCCGACCACCCCCAACCCCGACCACCCCCAACCCCGACCGCCCCCAACCCAACACCACCCTACCCCAACCCTAACCCCTACCCCCACTCCCACCCATACCCCTACCCCTATCCGCACCCCATCTACCCTCAGCCTCCTCCTCCGAAACCCAAGCCCACCCCCAACTCACACCTTCAACCTCAACCTCACCGTCACACCAACCCCACCCCTGCCCCTCAACCCAACCCAACCCAACCCAACCCAACCCAACCCAACCCAACCCAACCCAACCCAACCCAACCCAACCAACCCAACCCAACCCAACCCAACCCAACCCAACCCAACCCAACCCAACCCAACCCAACCCAACCCAACCCAACCCAACCCAACCCAACCCAACCCAACCCAACCCAACCCAACCCAACCCAACCCAACCCAACCCAACCCAACCCAACCCAACCCAACCCAACCCAACCCAACCCAACCCAACCCAACCCAACCCAACCCAACCCAACCCAACCCAACCCAACCCACCCCCCACCCTGTCTGCGCTCGGCCTCCTCGTCATGTCGCTGCAGTGGGGCGGAGCGCTGCTTGCTACCGGCTCTTCCTCCGTGAACCTGACCTCTGTCATCATGCAAGCCAACGAGGCAGAAGAGGCGGGGGGGGCGTTTTCGTGCGATGAAGGCGCCTCCTGCCTCGTGACGGACTCGTACGTGGGGGGAAATATGGCGGCGGTGCATGGAGGGGCGGCGTATTTGTCGGCGGCTGTGGGGGAGCTCGTGGCTTCTATCTTTGAGGATAACAGTGTTTCGGCTGGAGGGTGAGATTGGGTGACGGTGACGGGATGAAGGGCGAGGGGGGGGGTGTACTCATTTCATGCATAGCCGTAGTCTTAATCGCAAGATTGTTGACCTTCGCATCCCTCCGATGCCGGGACGGAGGCACGTCGGGTTCTCACCGACCGGGCAGCCATGGCGTGAGCCAAGCTCGAAGCGCAGCGCCCTGGTGAGGTGTTCGGCGAGTGGCATGAAGGGTGAGCTGCACCCTGCTAAGAACCACGTGTGAGGCGAACGGACCTCCGCACCTTGTTGCGTACTTTGTTGAGTATCTATATCTAGCTTCGAATGAGTTATTTGTTGAGGAGGCGGGGGGAGGGGTGGATGAGGGTTGGGTATAGATGGGGGTGGTGGCGAGTGTGACGGTGTGGGGTGGGGGAAGGGGCGTGTGTGGCGGCGGCGATGGGGGGGCTTTGTCAAAGTTACTTTCCACGACATCAGTGTTAACGGTGTAAGGTGGGGATGAGGGAAGGAGGTGGGAGGGGAGGGGGGGGGTTGGCGTTGTTGTTTGCTGGTGCGTAGTGGGTTGGTGGTTGCGGTGCGCAATTTTTCGGTGTTTTCCTTTGAAGACAACGGTGTTACGGATAGATGATGGGGATGGGAGGAGGAAGGGGCAGCGGGAGAGAGAGGTCCGTCAGTGTCACCCATCTACTCATGTGTTTGGAGTTGTTTCACTCCCATGTTCTTACATTTTGCAATTTCACCGCCGCCCTCCCGCCTCCCCGTCTCCTGCACACCTTACCTTCGCTCGTTCCCAACGACGACTATAATGACGACCACCACCACCACCACCATCACAAACCACAACAACCACAACAACTACCGCCGCGACGAAAACCACAACGACAACAACCACCACCTCCACCACCCCTACCCCACCCCCCACCCCCACCCCCACCCCACCCCAGCGGAGGCGCAGTAGCTCTCCTCTCCGCCTCCAACGTGACCATCTCCGGGGGTCGATTTGCCCTTAACCTCGCCAGGGGAAACGGCGGCCACCTCATCGCGAGCGGCGCTGACACCCACCTAGACCTTGTCGGCCCCCTGACCCTATCCGAGGGCATTGCCGAAGGCAGTGGGGGGGCTATATATGTCGCCAGCGAAGCATCCTTGACAGCGTCGGCTATTGAGATGGGGAACAACAGGGCGGGGTTGGATGGGGGTGCGGTATGTGCTGACGGAGCTAGGACGGTGCGGCTGAAAGAATGTAACGTCACTGGGAATAGTTGTGTGGGCGGTGGAGGAGGCGGGAGCATGGCGGGAACGGTGCTGGTGGCAACGAGGAGCAACTTTACCCGCAATGAGGCTGGAGTTAATGGGGGGGGGTTGAGGGGGTTTACCGGCGCGGAGATGGACCTTGAGGAGTGTCTGTTTGAAGGGAATTCTGCCCAGGTGAGGGTGGGGGTGGGGGTTGGGAGGGAAGGGACGGGGGGGGGAAGATAATTGTTCGTGGTGTATTGGTGTATTGGTGTATTGCTTGGCATGTATGGGAGAGGGGGACGGGGAGGTGGGGTGAGCGGAGAAACAGGGAGACTTTTTTTTTTTTGCTTGGTTTAGCGGTGTGTGTATGTGTTTCTGCAATCTTGTATTCCTCCCTTCGTTTCTTTCCTTTCGTTTTTGATACAAGTATTTCTCTGCTTTCCGTGTATTCCATTATTGCTACTGCTACTACTACTACTACTACTACTACTACTACTACTATTCTAATACTAATACTAATACTAATACTAATACTAATACTGCCACTGCTATACCACCACCCCCATCCTCCACCACCATCACCACCACCACCACTGGAAGACGGGGGGAGGTATCAGCGCTATCGACTCCGCACTGGAGGCAATCCGATGTGACGTGACGCGCAACACGGCGACATCCGACGGGGGAGGAATACGGTTATCGTACCAAGCCACCGTCGAGATAAACGCCTGCGATATCTCCTACAACACCGGTAAGACGTGCGGGTCGAGGTAGGGGTGGGGTTAAGGGTATAGTGGGGAGGGGATAGGGGTGGAGGTAAGCGTGGGGATTAGGGATGGGGGAGAGGGGCGGTGTCTCAGTGTGTGGGAGGGTGTACTAATTTCATGCATAGCCGTAGCCTTACTAAGACCATTGACCCTCGCAACCCTTCAATGCCGGGATGGAGCACGTCAGGTTTTCACCGACCAGGCAAACAGAGCGTGCACCAAGCGCGAAGCGCCATGATGCGTTCGGTGAATCGCATGAAGGGCGACCGGCATCCTACTAAAAACCGCGTGTGAGGCGGACGGACTTCCGCGCCTTGTGCGTGCTTTCTTGAATATCGGATGACAGCTTCGAATGAATTGATTTGTTTTTTGGTGTGGTCACTTCCAGAGGTGGGGGGGGGGTGGGGGGTAAGGGTGGGCGTGGGCGTTAGGAGTGAGGTAGGGATTTGGTACATCTATCTCTTGTATCATGATCACACCACGTATCTTCCTCTATATATTCACCATGTCTGCCTCTCCATATATATCTCTTTCTCTGTCCCCATCTCAGCGGGTTTCGACGGTGGAGGCATTGCCGTGGACGCGTCTTCCGGCACTACCGACGGTAGTCTCGCCTCCACGAACGCCTCCTCTTCCCTAGACTGCCTGGGGGGGGGGACGATCGAGGGTAACCAGGCCGGGGAGCGGGGCGGCGCCCTGTACGCTACTCGGGGGGCGCAGGCGAAGTGGCACGCCTGTCACTCCTCCATGAACTCCGCTTCTCTCGGGGCGGCGGTGTATGCGTCCCACTCCGCGGTGGAGCTGAGGGAGGGGTCTACGTTGGCGTACGATGAGGTGAGGTTGGGGTTGGCTTGGTGTTGGGGTTGGGGTTGGCTTAGGGTTAGGGTTTGGGATTAGGGTTTGGGGTTGGCTTGAGGTTTGGGTTGGGGTTGGATGGGTTTGGTTGGAGTTGGGGTTCGGTCGGGATTGTGGGGGCGGCGGTATGCGTCTCGCTCTTTGGTGGAGCTGAGGGAGGCGTCTACGTTGGCTTACGGTGATGTGAGTTTGGTGGAGTTTGGGGTTAGGATTGTCTTGTGTCGGGCTGTTTTGGGCTTGGAGAAGGGTTGGTTGGGTTGGGGCTTCGATGGCTTGGTTTAGGGATGGGAAGAGTCGGAGTTGGTTGGGTGTGGGTGGGTTTTGAGGATGGGTTGGTTTGGAGTCGGGTGTGGGTTGGGGTTAGGGTTGGATGGGTTGAGGTGGGGTTGGGTCGGGCTGCATTTGGATGGGTTTTGAGGTTGGGGTTGGAGTTGGTTGCGTTGGAGGTTGGGGTTGGGGTTGAGGTGGGTCGGGCTTGGGTAGGTTGGGGTTGGGTTTGGTATTTTTAATGGTGGGTTTGGATGGGTTGGGGCTGGGGTTGGGTGTGGGTCTGGGTCGAGTAACGGAGGGCTAGGTTTGGTTTAGGGTTGGGTTAGGGTTTGAGTTGGTGTGGGTCGGGGTCGGGTAGAGCGGAGTTTGGGTGGATGTATGTTTTACCTACCCGTGTCATGCCATGCCACTTGGTAGTGTGTTCCTCTTGTTTCTCTCTTGCCTCCCTTCTCTCGTGTGTCGTACCTCCCTTATGTTTTTCCTGCTGCCTCTCGTGCCTTTCGCGTTGCCTCTCGTGCATATTTTGCCTGTTGTTTCGTGCCTCAACGTGTCTCGGCCGTGAAGGTGCCGACGGGAGCCATGGTGTACGCGCTGACGACGGAGTTGATAGCCGAGAAGGCCGAGTTCGTGACGAAGGACTCGCCCTCCATGCTGGCGGTGCAGATGACGAAGGGGAGTTCCATGAAAGCGTTGGAGACTTTGTTCAGGGGGTGGGATGGGCCGTATGTCATTCTCACCGGAGGATATCTGGAGATGGATATGTGCGACTTCAAGGGAAGGTGAGCTTTGATTTGTTGATGGTTGGTTTGTTGGTCGGTTTAGTTGCTGGTCGGTCAAGTGGCTGGTTGGGCGGTTGGGTGGTTGGTGATATAGAGCGTTGGCGTGTTTGTTCCGGGGGTGGGATGGATCATATGGTGATCTTACCGGAGGCTATGTCGAGAGGCACAGGTGCGACTGCGAGGAAACGTCGCTATGGGTTCGGTCTTGGTTTGTTGGTTGATTGGTCGTTCAAAGAGATAGTTGGTTGGTTGATTATATGGTTGGAAGTAGAGCGTTAGGGTGGTCTGTCCGGGGGATGAAGCGTACATGGTTGTCACCGCAATCTGCCTGGTGATGGGTACGTGCGAGTTCCAGGGAACGCGAGCTGTGATTGGCTACGTAATGGCTAATTGGTTGATTGTGGTTAAAGTAGTTGATTGGTTAAATAGGCGGTTGGTTGGTTGGTTGGTTGGTTAGATGGTTGATGGTTGAACGGGTTGATTGTTGATTGATGATTGGTTGTTTGGGTCGGTTGACACGCGGCTGCGGGGAAGGTGCGCGTTGTTTGGCTGGCTGATTGGTTAATTGAGTGGTCTATTTGTTGCGCTGCTTCAGGAAAGGCGGTGTTGATTGGTTAGTTGGTTGATGTTTGGTGCGCGGCAAGGGATTGCGTTGTTTTCATCAGAGGTTTTGTTTGGTTGACTAGAATGGAAAAGGCTACATCGATTGAGTGGTTGATTGATGGCTGCCTGACTTGTTGAATGGTTGGGTGGATACTCGATTGATAAATGTGCAACTTGAAGCCGAAGATAACATGAATACATCCATTAATAGTTATGTGCCCACTAACATTGTTTGGTTGATTGATTGATTATGCAGTCTGGGGAGCACGCTTTTTTTTTTTCAAACGCCACACTTCTCTTGTCGAGAGCCCAAACAGAGGGGGATCCTAAACCAAAGTTGAAAATGAAAAAACACAAAACTCATTTTCTCGACTCGTAGAGAAATCCCAACGAAAACGTCCAATTAAGTTTTTGTCAAGTGGCCTTTCTAGGCGTGTGGACTCTGTGATTCCGATCCAAGTGCTCCCCTCGCGCAGTTAACGATTGATTCCCTCCCCCGTCCCTCCTCCCTACCCCTCCCCCCCGCCCCCCATCCGTTTCCCTCTCAGCCATTCCGAGCTGCTGGTGGTGGCTACGGACGAAGCTTTCCCCGCCCGCATCCGCAACACCGCCGTCGGCGTGGAGAGCTACGCCAGCCTCAGCTCGGGGGATGACGCTACCCTGTCCAGGAACGTGCAGACTTGCGCCGCAGACCCATGCTCCGCCCTTGCACCGCCATCCTCCTCATTAGAGTCAGCAGGGGGGAAAACGTCGGCGGAGGACGTGGTGCAATCGCCATCATCGTCGGGAGGAGTGTTTGAGGGAGGCGAGGGGGATTTTACGGACCTGGCTTGCGTGGATGGCAATTTGGGCGTATACTGCCCCTGTTTTCAGGCCACCGTTACCGGGGCGCAGGTGGGCGGAGGAGGGGGGGGGCAGGTTCTACCTGGTTTGGTGTGGTTTGGTTTGGTTTGGTTTTGGGTGGTTTTCGGTTTGGTAGGGGCCAGGTTGAGTTGGGGTTGGGATCGGGTTGGAGTTGGTTTGGGTTGGTTCAGACTGATTTGGGTTTGTTTGAGGTGAATGTGAAAGATGATACGGACCGCTTTTGTGTACCTGGGAAGTTTTCAGGTCTTGTCACGGGTCATGATCATACTGAACTACGTGCGGACCGGACCAGCAGGCCTCTAAACTCTCGCGGGTCGAGTCGGGTCTGGTCACAAGGTACCAGGTATCGCGGGACTGTTCGAGTCGGGTCAGGAGGTTTTTGAATTCTCACGGGACGGTTCGAGTCGGTTCGGATCACTCTGACCCGACCCGACCGGACCCGACCCGACCCGACCCGACCCGACCCGACCCGACCCGACCCGCGAAAAACGACCTGGCCCGCGAAAAACCTTGGAGTTTTTGGCGTGTACTGCCCCTTCTTTTAGGCCGCCATCGCGGGGGCGCACGTGGGGGAGAAAATGGATTGGGTTGGGTTGGATTGGGTTGGGATGGGTGTGGGTTGGAGAAGTCGGGGTTGGGGTTAGCTTGGGCTGGTGTGGTTGTTTGGGGTTCGGTTGGGTTGAGGTGTGTTTGTTTTGGTTCGGGTTGACGCAAGGGAGGGGTTACGGAGCAGTCGTGTGTGGATGGGAACTTGGGGCGTGTGCTGTCGCTTCTTTCGAACCACCATCACCGGGGGGCATGTTGCGGGGAAGGGTTGGTTTTGGTTGGTTGGGAGGGGCTTGGTTTTGGCTGGGTTTCTGAAGTGCTGTAAGGAGCTGTACCACATTTGCATCATGGTGGTAGCATGGTGGTATTGTATCTATACTTTTATAGTGTTGCGCGCTCTTCGTAGAAAATTGAAACGACCGCATCTGTCGCCTGTGATCGCTTTCACGAGTACGGGTTCCCCCTCTGTCGTCGGTGTGATGCTATATACGAATATGGGTCCTAAACGCTAACGCCGTCAACCTTTAACTCCGTCGTCCGCTTTTCTGCGTGCTTGCTGTTGTTGTTGATGCTGTTGTTGGTGGATGTTGTTGGTGTTGGTGTTGGCGGTGGTGGTGTCGGTGTGCTTGTTGTGTTTGTTGTTGCTGACACTGCTATTGATGTGGTTGGTGGTGGTGAATTACAGGAATGCCTCGGAACAAAGAGTACAGTGCAGCTCGACTCGCCGGCCACACAGCTGCTAGCCGTCGGCACACAGGGCGAGATACAGTCGACGCTCAACGTCACCGCCGGGGAGGAGGGAGGGACGGTCGTATGGCAGGTGGAAGAGGTTATCATGCCCTTCACGGAGGAGGTAAGCCAGACATCAGTTTTGTGACATATACGGTGAAGTTGGTGGTAATGATGTTCGTTTTGTTTTTGGTGGTACTGTTGTTGGTGTTGATGATATTGTTGTTGCTGTTGATGTTGACGATATTGTTTTTGCTGTTGGTGGTTTTGTTGGTGGTGCCGTTGGTGGCCGTCGCTCTCCCTCTCTGCCTCTCTCTCCCACCTCGCTGTTTATGCTCCCCCGCTCCCTCACTTCCTTCCTCCGCCCCCCCCTGAACCCTCGCTTGCTCATGTTCATCTTCTCTCTTGTTTTTTTCTGTCTTTTTTGTTTTTTTTGTTGCGCTAAATCATTTTTTCTGTACCACCACCCCTGTCCCCCCCTGTCCAGGGCCTGGCCTGGGCCCTCGTCCCTAATGTGGGCGTGCTGAGAGAAGGGGAGACGGCGGAGGTGGCTATCACTGGCACCCTCACCTCGACCCTCAACGGCCCTACTTCGGCGCAGTTCAGGGCGATTAGCCTGCAGTCGGCAGACTATTCCCTGGCCACGGTCAACACCACCTTTTACTTCTGCGATGCGGTGAGAGCAGTGCTTTTTGCAGAGTGTGGCACGAGCGTATGTGTTGCACAGGTTCGTGCTACCAGTGTGTGGCCCGCCAGTATGTGGCCCGCCAGTGTGTGGCATTAATATGTAGCACCAGTATGTGACACCAGTATGTAACACCACACCAGTTTGTAGCACCGGTATATGGCACCAGCGCGTGGTAGTTTCTAGCAGTATGTAGCGGTGACCCTCCATGGCAGACGCTCCCTCACCATGATAAGCACCACATTCTACTGCAGTATTCTCTGTTCTTTCGCATATCATTTAATGCACGTATTACTGTAGGTTGGATGAAGCCCCCTGCCCCAGCAAGAGGTCCTCGCCCGGAGCATACATCCTTCCCGAACTCCTGCAGATTATATTTTTCGACAACGGCAGCATGTTGGGAAATTACTCGGTTGACGAGCCCCGTCGAACATAGTTATCTTGGTGGAATACCGCTATTTAGTAGATATCCCTGTTCGAAAACCGCTATTTAGTAGGTATCTCTGATCGAAAAGTGCTACTGTTGATAGGTATTTAATATATAGACGCCCCTGTTCGAAGAGTGATATTTAAAAGATGTCTGATCGAAAGTTGCCACCAGGTATTCATTAGATGTCCTCTCCGAAGAGGGCTACTGGTATTTATAGACATCTATGTCTTAGTACACGTCCCGGCCCCTCACACACACCCCGTCCCCCCCTCACCGCGGCCTCCTCCACCTCAGGGCTCTTACTTCGACGACAGCGAGGACAGCTGCCGCTTGTGCTCGGACGTGTCCTTCCCGAAGGGGCTAGACTGCGACGAGCCGGGGGTGCTGCTCTCGACGCTTCCTGTTGTCAGCGGGCACTGGAGGTCCAGCAACACCACCACAACGATCCGAGAGTGCCTACATGAGGAGGCGTGTCAGGGGGGGGGGGCGGTGGCGGCGTCTGATGAGTACTGCTCCGTCGGTTACCAGGGGCCATGTGAGTCGAAATCGTAGTATTAGTATTATAGCGGTAGAAGTTGTTACGGGTCATATTGCTACAAAGTTGTTTTCTAAGGCCTTGGTTCAGAATAGGTGTGTTCTTGGTCTTGTTGGCAAGCTCGTAGTTTATACGGAGTATGTATGTATATGGTATAATGCGTTGGGTTTGTTTTCCCCTTCCCACAGGTCGTCGATTTATCGTGGTATGTATCCATGGGATGTGCAAAGAATGGTAAGAATGGTGCGGGGTTTCGCTCTCGGTTTGGACCTCGCCCAGAGTAACAGTACTAAGACCGCATACCTGTTGCTGGAAAGTCACGCAGCAAGGTGGTGGTTGCAGTATTTACTGCCGTCAAGTTGTCTGCGTTTTTTTCGATGGGCACCGGCGATCGCAATAGCCGTAACAGGCCCCCTGTTGGAGCGTTCGCTCGTGTTGTACGACAAAAATACTAAGCTATGAACCCGTGTGGGGTGGTTGGTGTTTTTTGCCAGGTTACTTTTTAGCCTTGCGTGGTGGCTAATTATTTTTCTTTTAGTTTTCTATATGTTTTTCCCTTGGCCAACTTGGGATACCCAAGGGATTTGAAGGCAACCACACCCCGAAAGGGCGAAAGGGAAGGTTCTCTACTACTAATAAGAGTAAGTAATAACTACCTGGTATGGCCTTTGACGTCCCCACGTAATCTCTAAAGCCGTTGACGACGGTTTTTCGTCTTTCTTTATACGCGAGGTCAACGTATGCCGTAGCTTGCCTCAGCTTGCGGAGCTGAGTGTCGACCACGCAATCGACAAGACGTAGGAGTAGCTCACATCTGGCGGGGTTGTGATATTTTTGTGCTGGTAGTTTGAGCTTCCCTTGTGCGTGCGTGAGAGGAAATAATCAAAAGGTATAGTGGTACCAGGCACCTATGTAATGACGTGCCGAATGCCGGTCTCTTGTACCGCTGATCGCACACCGCCCCCTCTTGCCCCTCCCCCTTGTGTCAACCCAAACGGGGAACCGAAACACGAAAAACAAAACGACGACAGACTGCTCCGTGTGCACGACGGGCTACGCCGGAAGCATCTCAAATGGCTGTCACCAATGCTCGGAGCCGTTCAAGGCGGGGATGTACTTCATCGCGGCCGTGGGAGGGCTGTGCGCGCTAGGGTTTGCATCGCTATTGGTTCGCTATTTGGTGGGTGGATTGAATTGTGCGTGACGCTTTTGTATTTCGTGTCCCGCCATCTCATAGCGCCTCGTACATACGTATGTGTGTGTGTGTGTTCTTCACATTAAACCGTTCTTCTACTCGTCGACATCCAGCACACCCAGTGTCCGTACTGATTCTTCACCCTAGAAAGATCAGCTCTGTGGTCACAAGCCACGACACAGAGATAATGCATCGTAATGCATTCGACAACGCAATGTCATGCCCTAGTACTGGGTACGACAGGCACAACATACATACGTCAGCAACAGAAATACATTGGAAGAGAGAAATACGAAATAAGCAAAAACAAAAAACAAAAACAAAATAAGAAAACAAATAAAAACAAAGATAAAAATAAAACAAAAAATGAAACAAACAAAATGAAGGGGAAATCGAAGAAACAACCCAACCGGAAAGGAGAGCCAAAGCTCGGAAAAGAAACATAATTATTATGTGGTGCATATACCAGTACTGCTGTATTCTGTATGTTCATTGGTGCATATTTTATTTTGGATCTCCGAAATAATTTATTCATTAATTCATTCATTGACGAGCTTTCCCTTGGGGATGTGGTTGGCTTGAAATCTCGGGGATGTTGCAAGTTGAAGGAGGGCGGTCAAAAGTCTTGAAAACTATCAGGGGAAAAAGAATTTATTACTGCGCAATTGACCCGGCTAGTAACACCGACCAGCCTATATGATACGAATTCATAGCTTAGTCCCATTACTGACCCGTGCTTATAATATACCAGGTGCATAAATCGCGTCTCCCTTTTGCAAAAACATTTACTTTCAACGTGCAACGTGCCCGCCTAGTACCCACCCTTGCATTCCCGAATCTCTTGTATGTCCCGCGCCTCGTCTCGCTGGATGTCCAATGATATCCAACCCAATCAGGTCCAGGCGCCATCGGCGAAGAGACACATTTTGTCGTGCCGGAATAACCGCATGCTCACCAAAGCGAGGGAGCTCCCCCTTCACAAGCTCAAGATACCCATCGTCGTTTTCCAGGTACTGTTGCTGCTCTGGCTCGTGTTGCGATTGCTTTCGTTCTTGCTCTTGTTACTTGTTGTGCTTGTTTTTTGCTCTTGTTCTTGTTCTTGCTCCTGCTCTTGCTCTTGGTTTTCGATTTCACTGTCGAACATTTAGTTTTCAAATTACTTTTCCGTTTTCAGTTTCCTTTTCACAGTCGCCTTCATTTTCGTTTCCCCGTTGATTTTCGCTTTCATTTTCCCTTGCGTTTTCGTTTCCGCCTCCGCTTCTCGCCGGCCTCAGATCCTGACCCAGTACGCGGACATCACCGCGGTCGAGTTTCCAAACGCGTTCACGAAGTTCTTGTCCTTCATCGACCTCGTGAACCTCGATCTGGGTTGGCTTTTGTCGGCGTCGTGCATCCTCAAGTTCCATTTTTACGAGCGGCTGCTTTTGACTACGCTCGGCCCCTTGGTGCTGGTCGCTATCCTCGGCTGCACGTTTGTTTACGCGAGGTGAGCACCCTTCGGTGGTGTTGTTGTGGTTTCCATGCGTATTATGATGAGAAAGTGTAACATCAGGTTTCGACGCATAGTCAACTAACCAGAGTGTTTATTTATGGCCGGATCGCCCTCGATAGAACCGTCATGACACTCTGTCATGAGATATTGGTACTGGGTACGGTTACACCCACCCAGGTCGTGGTTGTGGGGACACATATACTAAAATATACCTGGTACCTTAATTTGCTTTATACAACAACACTAGATTACCAACCATTACAACGGTGTTTAACAGTGTTTGACAACAACGTTTTGCAACAACAGTAGTCTACCGTCTTATACCTATTCCCTAATGCCTGTTGTCTGGTACCTTTTGTCTATCGTCTGATAACCTAGTGTATTAGTCTGGTACGTGCTGTCTACTGTCTTACTCCTACTGTGGTTTATGACTCTCGTACCGCCTAGTGTGTTATACCAGGGACCTGTCTTGCTTTATGATGTCTACTGTATTATGTATGACACCTACTGTCTACTGTATGATACCTATTAGCCTACTGGTATTAGTACCGTCTGGTCGTACCTACTGTGCACTGTCTGACACCTACTATCTTCTACATGATTCGTGCTGCTTGATGCCTAATATCTACCGCTTACTATCTGCTGTAGTATCTGATACCTACCGTCTATTGTCTGCACTGTCTAATCTTTGATACATACTGTCTACCGGCTGTCACCTCAACGGCAGGAGCCGCGTGATGATGCCGGGACTGCCCAAGAACAGCCAAGTCACGCGCGCGTCGAGGGGAGGAATCGAAGCGGCGATCTCCATGTCGGAGTCTCGGCAGCTGTCAGTCGTGAAGCGGCGCCACATGGCCGTGATGGTGACGACAACTTTCCTCCTCTACTCCACCATATCAACCATCGTCTTTCAGGTTAGCCAGTGCCCTTGGAAGGAAGAAACTAGGCTATACGTGACTGGTACATGTGCTGCGGCAGCTTCTGGTGGTTCTGTGTGTCTTTGTGATATGCTGTTGTGGGGATACCAGATCCCGCTCCCCTAGATATTATCGCCTCATTACACACAAGTTCAAGGTCACCAGAGGTTTCCCTGACTTTGTTCCGTGCTGAAATGAGGTACCAACTCACCTCGGTGTGTTTTCTACACCCCAACCACATGAAGAGGGAACCTGCTATTGGTGGCACCGCCCCGCATTTAACGTCGCGGCATGGTTTCTGTTATCTGTGTTGATTGTGTTCATTCGCAGCCCACGACTGTCTCGGTTGGTTGATTTTTTTTTTTTTTTTTGCAAAGCGAGGTCGAATCACGCCCCCCCCCGGCTGGTGAGGGGGGGGAATACTTGGAAGTATCCCCGGTATCAGACATCACCAAATGTATCGCACAGCAATCGCAACCAGTTTGTGCTTCCGAGGTCGGTGGGGTCGTACGATTGATTCAGAGGAATTGACTGCGATTTCGCAACCCTGCTGGTAAAGGTCAAGATTCCTGCCATGAAGGTGCCTGCTATTATTAATAGGGTGTTTGCGAACTGCCGATGGTTAAGCTGCATTCCATTAGGGTGTTTGCGAACTACTAGCTTTGGTGGGGTAGGAGTTCATTAGGGAAACATATATTAATAGTGTACACTATTAGTAATAGTACTAAACCGTCGAATGCCACAAAAATCAAAGCCAACCCAAGCCACGAAAAATCAGTTTAAAAAAAAGGATAGAAATACGTTTTCTTATTAATTACCTTTTTTCATTTTCTAACCTAATTATCTCGTGGGTTGGCTGGCCTTGAGTTGTCCATGATTTGGTTTCAATACTATTTTCATTTTTTTTTCCAACCCAACAGAGGATGAAAATCGCCATCCTATTGCGGTACCTTGAGTTACACCAGTAGGACTACAGTAAGGGTCCCCCAATACTAAGGCGGTCTGAGTAAGGGCTAATAATAGTAAGGCGGGATCCCTATTTAAGGTGGTCAGAATCGCTTGGCGCGAGTGGGGAATAGTTAATAACTGCACTAATAATATGAATACAGTATGAATGAATGCAGTATTACTACAGTATGAATGAATGCAGTATTACTACAGCATGAATGAAAGCAGTATTACTACAGCATGAATGAGTGCAGTATTACTACAGTATGAATGAATGCAGTATTACTACAGCATGAATGAATGCAGTATTACTACAGCATGAATGAATGCAGTATTACTACAGCATGAATGAATGCAGTATTACTACAGCATGAATGAATGCAGTATTACTACAGTATGAATGAATGCAGTATTACTACAGTATGAATGAATGCAGTATTACTACAGCATGAATGAATGCAGTATTACTACAGCATGAATGAATGCAGTATTACTACAGCATGAATGAATGCAGTATTACTACAGCATGAATGAATGCAGTATTACTACAGCATGAATGAATGCAGTATTACTACAGTATGGATACGGTATGGATACGGTATGAATTCAGTAGTCATAACCCGGAGTGAATAACGTGAATAACGTGAATAACGCGGCTTCCCCCACTAAGGCAGTCGTATTGCCCTCTATAGGGTACTATTAGTACCACACCACCGCTTCACTGGGTGACCCCTACTGTACCATACTACTGTACCATACTACTGTACAATACCATACTACTGTACCATACTACTGTACAATACCATACTACTGTACAATACTACTGTACAATACCATACTACTGTACCATACTGCACACTACCATACTACTGCTGTAACCCTTTTCTATGGCACTGCACTCCCGTTAACCCCGTGAACCCTTTTGAGGACCATTCAGATCGACCGAAGACACGAGATTTGCGATACTTATTGGTAGCCGTCTAGGAAGAGCAATACTATTAATAGTATGAGAATGCGGTGTCTGTGTCGTATACGGGTAGCTCCTACCGTGGCGCTTTGAACACTCTATTAATAGTCAATACACTAGTGAACACACTAGTGAATACACTAGTGAGCACACTAGTGAGCACACTAGTGAACACACTAGTGAATACACTAGTGAACACACTAGTGAACACACTAGTGAACACACTAGTGAACACACTAGTGGGCATGGGCACACCCTCTACCCGGCAGAAAGGGCTGCTTCGTATGGCGGATTCTGTTTTCAACTTATTTCGTCGATTTTGTCTCTGAAGCGAAGCCCTACCCAAAGGTGTCAACGGCGCAAACTACTTGGAATTTGACTGTCAATACCTGGTAACATATTCTTAGGACTTTAAGAGGGGTTAAACGTGTCTCCGAATTTGATATGTTCGCAGGTTACTCCGATGTATGATAGGTGTCGGTCCCCTGTATCGTTGGTGGCCGGCTCTTGTCCCTTCCTTTGCCTTTTTTAGTGAATTATTATGTTGGTCTTAGCATGGTTTGAGCTGTAAAGGGTTCGCCCTGGATTATACCAGGTAGACCACTACTGGATTGTGTAATATGATACCGGGTAGGTTTATGTTGCAATAAAACTGCCCAGTGTTTATTGTGAAGTGGAGTTTGAGGTTGGTGTGGTATGTGCTATTAATAGCAGAGTGTACAACAGCTTCGACATCTACGAGTACGAGGACAATCTCTTTTCTTTTCTTTTTTGTTCTTTTTTTTCTTCATCCCATATATTATTCTCGCACAACTCTCGCCCTCCCTCCCAGTAGTAACTCAGATCCGGGGTCACAAAGCGGGCCCTCCTCCTCCCTCCACTACGGTACGTGCCTTCTTTTTTATCGCGAGAAGATCTTAGCATTTTCTTCCCCTCGTCGACTCGCGTCGAATTGTGCGTACCCACGCTGCTAGACGCCCTCAGCAGTTGACCCTTTTTTTGCGTTTTTGCAGATAAATTCAAATCTCACCGCGGTGGGCATCGAACTCAAGGACCAATGCTAGTAGTATTCGAGGGTAGCCACTAGACCACCGGGGCGACCGGCTACAGCCTAACTTGGTATTACAAGATACCAGCTACTTGGTAAAACAGGATACAGGATACCTACCTCTCGGAGTGTCTCAGCTGTTGATAATTATAACATTCGGACGAACCGCGCTGCCTTGCCTCCCCTTGCCTTGCGCTCTAAACGCCTAGACGTTCGCGTGCGATGAGCTGGAAGAGCTAGGCATTTCCTACCTGAGGGCGGATTACTCCCTCGAGTGTGACACCCCGGATCACAGGTGGTACAAGGCCTACGCTGGCATCATGATCCTCGTAAGTTTTGCGTAAAATAATTTTCTGCTCAAGTTGCTTGAAGCAGTGTGGGACTGGTTGGTAATGCCGTCGTTAAATTGGTAGGATGTCATTTTTCTTCTCAAATTGCTTAAAACGTTTTTTTCTGCTTACTAAATTGCATGAAGGAGTGTGTGGTTAGTTGGCTTGGCCGTAGTTAAGGGTTGGTTCATATGTCGACAACAACAGTTGGTTAGGGTGTCGCCGATGGTCAATTGGGATGTAGTCAAGGGTATTTTTACTTTGTTTAGCCCGTGTTGGTTAGAACATCGTCAACAATGATTGGCTAGCTTGTCGTCAACCATTGGTTAATAAATCGTCACTGGTTTCAGTCGAGCCGTCGTCGACGGTTGGGTTTTCTATTTTCAATGGTTGGTTAATAGCTGTCCCCAGTTTACGACGGTTTCGTTTTTGTCGCACTACTGTTGTGTCTTAACACGTTTTTCGGTTTCATCTGTGTACCGCTACTACTGTGTCGTCGTATTCGAACGGTGTCGGCTTTGTCGGTAACATTGGCGTCGTCGGCTTTTGTCGGTTTCGTTTTGCAGGTGTATCCCGTCGGCATCCCGATGTTCTACGCGTGGCTTCTTTTCAGACACCGACACCGCATTTATCCCAAACGGGCAATGGCCGACGGGGTGTCGGCCGAGCGGCGGATGGTGGACAAGAAGATCGCGCATACCGTACTGCTCTGGGAGGTGGGTCGCCGCCTTTTCGTCCTTCAGCTTTGTGGGCGTGTTCAATTTGTTCTTGCACATTTTTATTTTGCCCGATTTAGCCATCTTCATGCGTTACCATAGCTTCAATAGGGAGTGATACGACGGAAGTGTAAATACACCAACCCCCCCAAAACGTTCTTGTTTTGTTTTATCCTCTTTAGAACTACACCCAAGCTTTCGTGGGCAATGTACTTGGAATCAGCGTGGCATAATTTCTGCAGTGGTGCGAAGGTTAACAAGGTCAAACCACCTCCCCATCCCAACCTCCACTCCCCCCCGTCCTCCCCATCCCCCGTCGTAAATTGCCTCGCCCAAACAATACCTTAGGCTTATCGTCCGTCGAGGTACTACTTCGAGGTCATCGAGTGCGCCCGGAGGCTGCTGCTCACCGGTTGCCTCGTGTTCATCTTGCCCAACTCGGCGGGGCAATCGGGCGTTGCCTGCGTGCTGGCTGTGGCGTCGGTGTGCCTGTTCATCACCCTTCGGCCCTTCGCCGACCAGAACGATGAGCGCCAGTACGTGCTCGGGAGCATTATCATCTTCCTCTCCATGTGAGCTTGTCCGTGCCACATGCTACTATGAGTATTAATAGTACGGCAGAGGTCCACTACTGCAGCATTTGCCTATACTTCAATTCAAGTATGTGCCCCACACAAGAAGTTATTTCTACTAAAGTACAAGTGGAGGTCCCCTATGAAAAAACCATCCCATACCCTATATGTAGCTACAAAACGACAATGAAAGTTTGAAGGAAACAGGACATTCCAGCAGTATTGGGTTATTGGGTCGCGAATTTCACACATTATTGTTGCCGGAAAAGTTCCGCCACTATCGTGGCGAGCGGACGCTGGTGCATACCAAAGTGCTGGTTGTTCCTTATCCCCCGACCCCGACCCCCCCCCATCCCGACGGCCTCCTGATCTCGGATCTATCACCGCATGTGCTTTGAATCGCCGCCACACCAGGTTCGTCTCGCTGGTGCATACCAAAGTGCTTGTTGTTCCTTTTCCCCCGACCCCGCCCCCCCCCCATCCCAACGGCCTCCTTATCTCGTATCTATCACCGCATGTGCTTTGAATCGCCGCCACACCAGGTTCGTCTCGCTGGTGCCTACGGTTGAAATTGCCGATGGCGATGATGAGAGCCAAATCGTGCTTTCTTGGTTGCTGATTTTCCTGAGCATCTTCCTGGCTGGGATGGCCTTGTTTGAAGTCTTCTGCGAGGTGAGGGGTGGGTTAGATCGGCGCCGCTGAAAAACACGCGTGCTTCCGGGCGGCGCATAGTGATGGCTTGGACGAAGAAACGGCTGGTGTGTTGGTTTTTCGGCCAACTGATTGGTTGCTTGGTTGTTTTGTGCTGATAGATCGGTTGGTTGGTTGGTTGATTGAGTTATACGGTGGTTAGTTGGGTAACCTAGTTACTGAATTGCTTGCTTGGTTGGGTATTGTGTCGTTGGGTTGATGGTCGATGGTTGGTTTCGTGGTTTGTTCGTAGTTGGTTCGTTGGTTGGTCAGTTGATGGTTGTTTGGTTGGCTTCCTTGTGGGTTTGTTGGTTGCTTGAAGCATGGTACCGTAGAGGTACCACTCCTAGCCCTTTTTTCGCGATTTTTTTTTTTGTGAATGACCGTGTCAGGCCTTAACCCACCTTACCCCAACGTTGTCGGAATGCCATTCGGTTTTGGCAGCATGTTTTTTTTTTTTTTTCTTGTGTGCCTAGACTATGGGGTTGTTCATCGCAATGGTTGAAAGCCCTTGCTTTTTCTCGGGATCAGTTTTTGGGCGTGGTTAGGGTTAGGGTATGAAGAAGCTTGCAGGGGGAAAAAGGGTTCACCTCTGTCATGCCGTAGCAATGGTTGGTTCATTGCTCCAACAACGCTCGGTTAGGGTAACAGCTTACAGGCAGGTATCGCAGTTGAAACGGTTGAAGTGCGTTTCTGAAAACCGTTCCCACCGGTGTATAGCACAAGTCGTAGTGCACAACCCCAGGATACCCGAGAACAGATGTCAACGATAGTTATTATTTCATTTTGCCATCCGACAACGTGCAGCGGAAGCGTCAACAGCAAAAAATGTCGCGAAGCAATCGAAAATCCACACCACGAAAAGCATAAGCGCAAAATCATGAATCCGACAACCAACAACTAACGATACTAACGATGAACATTTCGTTATCGATAAACGGTAATGACATCGATAACGATAACAATATCGATGAAGATTGTATCGCGCGATATCGATAACGACACAGATGACGACCACGCATGCGTGTGTACGATTGCGATATACCGATACCGGTGCAACCATATCGATAGCGATAACACGATAACGATAATCAATATCGTCCGATATCAATATAATTATCGAAACGATAGTAATAACGATAACGATGTATCGATGCGGCTCCCCGACAGGTACACTCAATCACCAGCGCCGCCCGCTCTTTAGACTCCACGGACACGTCCTCTGCCACCAACCACGCTGGCAGCAATGGGAGGTTAGGGAGGTTAGGAGGAGAGGAAAAGTCGGACAAGAGCGGCGGTAGCGGAGAGAGGGGAAGTAGCAGCGGTTACAAAAATTCCTCGCCTGAAGACCCCAACACAGACAACAACCCAAGCTCCGGCGAGCCGTTCGAGTTCGTGTTAGATCTGCACGGTTCCGGGAATAGCGGGAGTAAAATGCTGCACGGCTCTGCGGGTAGCGTTGGAAAAATGGGCGCCCTCGGGAGCGGGACCCGGGATCACCCTCACGCTTATACTGACACGGGTGGTAGCGGTGGCGCGGTGTTGCATCCCTCTGGGTCTTCTGCGGGGGGTAATCGCAATACTAGCGGCTACGCTGAGCCTGTACCGGACTTTCATCGGGAGGAGAACGGGGTGGCGGGGGGAGGGGTTATCACGGTCCATTCTTCTGTTGCGAGCAGTCATAGCCAGAGTAGTGGTAACACGTACGGTCCACTTGCGGTTGTGCTGGGTAACACGCGCGCTGGAGGTGGTGGAGGGGACGGAAAATATCCGCCGATACACCCGTACGATGACATGCCCGATTCTCCCGCTATTGCGGAAGCGGAGGAAATGTTCGCGCGGCGGCTAGCGCGAGCCGGGGGTGGGGGTGGGGGCCGCGGTGGGGGAGGGGGAGCAGGGAGGGGGGCTAGGGGGGGACAAGATGATAGAAACAGGAGCCCCAATGTCGGGAGAGGAGCGGGAAACGGAGCGTTTGCGGTCGGCGTTTGTGGCGGCGGCACCATTTACCCGGGGGGGTTCGATGGTCATAGGGAGGGGGTAGGGCCGGGGGATCTCCGCTTGAGCCCCGCTGAGCCGACGGCTAACGCGTTCCCCGCGCCCATGACCAACGCTTTCCCGTCCTCGACTGACACTCCGGAGAGCCAGCAGCCGGGAGTTAGCAGAGGCAGGCGTCGTGGAGGGGGCGGAGGAGCGAGCGCGCTGTCCCCGTCTCCGGCGAGCTCCGGTATTAGTATGATGTCGACGGATTCTCGGAGGCAGTTGCTAGCACCCTCTCCCGCCACGTCCGAGACTACAATTGCAGGGTCCGTGGGAGAGTATAGCACGCTGTCGGCAGCTAATGGGGGGGCTAGGGGTGGTGGAGGCGGTGGTGGGGCGGGGGTGAAAGTGACGAAGTCTAGATGGAGAGGAAGGTTGGCGTCGAATGGTGGTAGCGGCCGATAGTATAAAGGGCGGGCTTTGGGTCGGGGGGGAACGGAGGCTGAACGATTTCGCGACTCACACGGGTTGGTCGGTGTTTTCGTGTGTGTATGAAGGCGTTTTTTTGTGGGGGGGAGGGAGCGTAACGAGGCGTGACACTCAATGCATGCGCGGTGAGCGAGGCAAGAGGAAGACACGCTTGAGGACAGGAGAAGGGGGAAAAGGCTTTTTTTTTACTTTGCCGAAAGCATGAGCGCTTCGGAAGCGCTCGATTGTGTCATGCGGCCGGGGCTCAGGCGCTGCTGGGTGGGCTGGGGAGGGGAGGGGAGGGGAGGGGAGGGGGCACACTGAATTCAGCGCACTGGGAGTAAGACCGTCCCAAAAGGGTTTGTTTGGTCAGTGATAAAATAGAGGCGGGAGCTCTGTGGGGTTATGGGAGAGGGAGACCGGCGCATGTTTTGACCTTGCTATTTTGTTGCTCCTGTTGAGCACATATAGAGGGCAGGTTGTCGGTTTGTTGGGGGGCAGGCTCTCGTTGGCTTTCCAAGGCCGGGGATGTTTTTGCCCTGCCCCCCCTCCCCCCCCCCCTCCTCCGCATGCGCACCCTACTGCCCGCCGTACTCGCTCTCCATAGCCCCCCCCCCCACACCCCCCGTTTGTTTTGCTAGGGATAGTAGCGAATGCCTACAAAGCCTAGGGGTGGCATGCGGGGAGAGAAGGGGGTGGGTGGTGGTGGTGGTGGTGTTGCCTTGCGTTGGTGTGCTGTTGGTGTGCGTCTGATTCAAATAGTAAGGTTGGGTTGTATGCTATTATAGCTATCCGTGGTAGTCGCTCTTGAAACGTAGAGTGTATGCGTCCATGATTCGGTGAAAAGGTGAGGTAGGAAAGAGGGGGGAAGGGAGGGGGGGAGGGGGGGGGGGAATCACTCGAGAGCGCTTGCCACGATAGATGTGAGGTAGCCGCGAGGGATGGTTTTGGTCAGGAGACCGTCTATGTTTTACTTCGGTGGTTTGCGGTGGAGTTTGGGGGGGGGGGAGGGGGGGGCGTGACTAAAAATGCCGTTTACTGTTAGGCGTGCCTTGTGCCGTGGAAGGAAATACATCTCACCGCGTCCTCCCCAGTGACGTTTTGGATCAGGAAGGAAACGCAGAAGATAAACGTTTCTGAAGTGTGCCTCCGTCTCTAAAGAGACCGGGGCTTTTTTTTGGGGGGGGAGGGGGTTTCCACTCAAGTTTACACGAATTGGAGCTCTGTGTGCTCGGTCAGCCGGCTAGCGAGAAAAGGAAAAAGGTGCCCTCAGTTTTCCGATTGGCCATTTTTTTGTCACCAGGAACAGGAGAAGATGATTGTTGCCGCTGTCGTGTTAGCTCCCCCTGCGGGGCATGATAGGGATATTTGTCGGTGTTCGCAACGCTACGTAGGTGGCGGTGAGAGAAAGGAAGCAGTCAGCGAAGGTTACAAAACGTGATGGTTTCTTTTATTATTGGTCGGTGAAGTTAGGGCCACGTACATCGTACGTGCACGTGCTTTTTGCATGCGCTTGTTTGCGCCTTTGCATGCGCTTTGCACTTGTTTGCGCGGTTTGCATGCGCCTTGCATTTGTGTGCGGCTTTGCGTGCGTTTTGCGTTACGATGCGCTTGTTGCATGCGCGTTGTATGCGCTTTGCTCGTGCATCTGCGTGCGCACGCACGTGCTTTGGATGGTCATGTCGCGCGTTTGCATGCGCTTTTGCGTTCGCTGCAATACGCTTTTGCTTGCGATTTTGCCCCCGCTTTTGTGTGCGTGGTTGCGTTCGCTTGCGTGCACTTGTGCATGCGCCTTCATGTGCTTGTTGTGCTTTTGCGTGCGTGTGTGCATGCTCTCGTATGAATTTTGTATGCGGGTTTGCATGCGCGTGTCTACGTAATTGCACTGTATGCGCTGGTACACGCGCTTATATGTGCGTTGCCACGTGCTTGCATACGCATTTTGCATGCGCTTGTGTACGCGTTTTGCGTGCACGCTCGCGTGCGGTTGCGGATATCTGTGGACGCTCGCATGCGGTCGCGGATGTCTATGGATGCATGCGCTTGTACTCGTTTTGGCATGTACTTGTGTACGCTTTGCATTAACGTTTGCATGCGCTTGTGTACGTCTTTGCATGCGCCTGTAATCGTTTTTGCACGCGCTTGTATGATACGCGTGTCCGTAGTTGCTTGCGTATTATTTTGCGTGCCCTTCTATGCGCGCTTGCACGCGCTTGTAAGCGTTTGTGCATGCGCTTACACACGTGCTTTGCATGTAGTGCCGCTGTGGTTCCGTGGTCCGTCTTCCGTTGCTCTCTCGCGTGCGAAGAGAAGACAGGATAAGAAAGATAACTGAGATAAGAGAAGGTGACCCACCGCGATGTCGTCAATCAATGATGCTCCTGTGCGGGCGCGCTTGTCGGTCAAATGCTGCGTAATGTACACTCACTCAAATTGGGTTGAGAATGGCTTCATCGCGATTCGTTGGTTGGTTGGACGGCTGCTTGGTTTATTGAAGTTTTTCTGTTTGGTTGGTTTGGTGGTTGGTTGGGCGGCTGGTCAGTGGCTTTGTTGGTAAGACAACGTCGAACAAGGAATTAGTGTTTTTCTACGGTATGGCCATATTGTGCTGTGCAGTCGGTGTCACCACGTTTTGATGGGTTGGCGACGGCCATAATGATTGCGACAGATGGGCAGTCGAACCGCGGGGTGGGTGCATACCAAGAATGCTGCCCCTGCTGCTGCCGCTGCTGCAGGTGATTAAATTATGTTGGGGTTGGTAGGAGACAATGGAGCGGGTGAGGGGTTGCGGGTCTATCGCACTCAGCGCTTTCGCTTGGGCAGTTACGGTAGTATGCGATGCCCCTGGCGACTCGTTCATGGTAGAGCTTTTATCACCAGGAGTGGGTATGGTTTGTACAGCTCAGACAAAAAAAGGTCAGTCAGACAGAAAGGCAGTCATGACATAAATTCGGTTTGCTTTTAGGCCGTGATGGTCGTGATACGCGGTGGGTCGCGCCTACTTCTGTGTGGGAATGTTTTTGTTGTCGTTTTGCAGCCGTAGCAGCAATAATGTTATTGCTGACATTGCTTGTGAGCGCGTGTATGAGCGGTGGCTGGCTAGAGCGGTCATCGCCCGCAGTCACAGAGAGAGGGAGAGATAGCGCGCTCAGAGGGAAAGAGAGTTGGAGAGAAAGCGCAGAAACAAAGAGAGACGGATAGAGAGCGCGAAGGGAGAGAGGGGGGGAGCGCGCAGAGACTGAAAGGGAGAGAGGGCGTTTTGAGGTGTCAAGTTTCAAGTTTGAGGTTCCCGGGTGAGTACGGCTGGTACTACTGCTGTACCAGGCACATGGTAGTAGTGCCTCATTTTGTTTTTACTTACTCCCACTTGTCGCGCCGGCTTCTCTCTTCCCTTGAGGGCGGTGTTATCGCCTTGCTTGTAAGTATTTTGGAAAGAGGACGACTTGTGGGTTGTCGCGCTTCGTGGGGGTTTCGGCGGAGGCGTGTCTGTCGCATATCAAGCCCTCCCTAGCCCCCCCTCCCCCGTCTTGTTTCCGGAAAACGAAACGATGAAACTAGGCATGTCGCTTCGTGGAAGGGGGGGGGTGCAGTAGTTGTTGCAGGTTATTTGCGGTATTCGGGCAGTGCTATTTGTCAGCATCGATCGACCTGCTTTGACGAACCGGAGGTTGCTGCAAGGAGGATAAACGCACTTTGAAAAATTGGGTGTTGAGCTTTTAGTGTTGTTTTGGTTCGTTCGTTCGTTCGTTGGGTGTACTTTACGTCGTGAATCGGCTGTGTCTAGCTGGCTGGCTCAGGGATGCATGTCGTGGGGTAGATGTAAATTACTTTTGATTGATCGAAAGCAATCGCAGCAAGCTCAGCTGCTCTCGAGGTAAAATCTCGGGAAATTCTGGCTGATTTTTCCCGCTATTTTAGTAGTTACTCTCCTTCGCCCCGTGCGTATATACATGTATCTACGTAATCGTTGGCGTTTTAGAGTGTGCTATATTGGGGATTGCGATATTTGGCAGGCAGGCATGTGGATGATCACCATGATGGGGGTCGTGTACATTGCTTTCTGCGGGGGAAATGGTGTATTGCCACAGTAGCATCATCCCAACACAGAAAAAAACAAACATGAAGAGCAACCACACAGAAGAAATGGGGTTGGTGTCCGGGACTGGTCGAATCATGCGGCAGGGGAGAGAAGAGTGCTGACACCATTGAAATAGAGTTTGGTTGGGACCCGCAATTCGGTGTCGCTATATGCTGAATCGTGTGAAACGCGGCGTTTGTTCGTCGGTTTCCGTCCGGAGTTCTCCTATTAATATAGATAATAATTTGCAGTAGATTGATGGTCATGGCCATGGCCATCCCTTCGGCCCTGGAGGTCGGGGGGGGGGCGCTTTCCTGTCCATTTCGTCCATTTCGTTTTATGAACATAAATAATAAATGAAGTAATGAACAAAAAAAGGAACTTAGTGTCTACAAATATTTCCAATGTTTCAGGTTGGAGTTCGACCGGTTGAAGGGTCGATACTTAGCTTTTCAGCTCAGTTTTGCAAGCTGCCTGACAAGTTATCGCTTGTGTTTTCTTGATGTTTTGTCACCCTCTGCTGAGATCAGGCAGGCCGACGAGTGTGTTCCACCGATAATGTAGTTCCCCCTCGCTGGACTGCCTCACTGGCTGTATACAACGTACTGGAGGTATCCTGACAGGTATATACCTCGTAGGTTTATTGCGATGGTGTTGTTTTTCTGCATTGCAGCGCCAATGAAAGGCGTTGACGCACTGTTCGTCACTGCACACTTGTTTTTTGTTGTTGGGCGCTCGCACAAGGGAGTACGCATACCTACGAGTGTAGAGCAGGTGCTACTTGGTAAGCAGCATTATTATTTTACGGTGTGTTGCGAAAGAGGAAAAAGGACGGAGTGGTGACGAAGAGGAACATAGTACATAAGTACGGCACGCACATACTAACACAAGTAAAATGCCAACAACTGCTCCTGCAACTAATACTATCACGCTACTCTCACTCCATTGTATACGGTGTAATGTATATACAGCCAGGAGGATTGGGTTATATGAAACAATACCCGAACCCTGACCCGGCACTGAGCAGGGGGTTCTGTAGACTCAGCTAGAACCATCAGTGCATCAGAGTTCGTGACGGCGGGGAAGAGGTATCTGGGGATAGAGGAATTCCTGGCGGCGAGGTGCCCATGCTGCGGTGAAGCGGAGGTTAATACGCGGCATGCACGACTGTTTCACCGATCGGGCGCGAAGGTGAACCAGCATCAACCCCTTGTGCACGCGCTCTCCCGCACCCTTAAGAGCATGTCATTCCGTCACCAAGTGGAAAACGGAGCCCCGTTCCACGCAAATAGGGATTTGCGAATGGACATCGTTATCGAGGCGGGCGGCGTCCGAGATGCTACGGCATCAGAATATCGCGACAAATCGATACTTCTCGACGTCACGTATGCGGACCTACAAGCGGGGGTCCACATGCGGGAAGGCAGCGCGGATCGAAACGGATCAGCTGCTTCCACTTCCGAGGCGCGCAAGCGCAAGCACTACGCTCGTCCGGGACAGGTGTCCTTCGACGAGCGCAGATACAAACTCGCTACCCTCGCGGTGGAAAGCGTTGGGCGCGCCTCGGTAAAGAAGGCAGCGACCTGATCGATCAGGTAGCGGCGAGCATCTTTGGAGGGACGGACGCGTCGTCCCTAGCGCGGAAAGGAGTGTGCAAGGAGCGCCTATTCCAAATCATCTCTGTGACCACTCAGGTCGCGATTGCGCAGTGTTCATCGATACAGACTAGCTCTGAGGGACCGCCAGGCCGCGAGGGGACGGGAGGAAGAAGCGAGAGGACAACGGCCACTGGCGTGGGGTGGTACTGTTTTGAGGATTAAGGAAGACTAATAGCATACCTGGTAAAACATATGTAAGGAAAGTAAGCGGTAGATAAAAGGAGAAAATTTGGGAAAGGAAATGGGGAAATGGTTGGCAGAAGATACCACTGATTTATGGAGGGATTAGTCGACTTCGTAGATACTACTGCTTCATGGAAGGATATTCGATTTACATCGGAACGGCATCTGCGCTATACTGACAGTTGTCGGAGGGCAACAATAAACAGTAAAAGGAACGAAACAAAAGAAAATACCAGGTGTAAAAAAGGAAAACTGAAGGACGCTACAGGTAACTACTCCGTAAAGTGGTGAATTTGTTTTCTGTGGTCATCACTTACTATAGTACAGTTTCCAGGTCAACTCGTGCCGGACTTTGGCCTCAGCCCCGATCATCCAGACAAGCCGTACCAGCCTTCACATTTATTCTATAAAAAATATTTTCAGGACGTCAGCGGTGAGTTCGACGAATTTCAGGTCAATACTCATCTTTGCAAGCTGCGTTGTTGGTACTAAGTACTTGTAATGTACTCTTTGGGTGAGTTTTTAGTGGGAGGAGTCCTATTTTTTGTCCACTATAAATAATGGTGAGTGTTGGTATTTTTACTTTAGGTGGAGAATTTTGAGCTAGATCTTATTTAATAAATTTGTTACTGCTTGCTGTAGTTTCCACTATAATGATTCATTATATGTATGGCAGGCGGTTTATTTTGTTTCTTTTTTTTCCTCCCCCCCGCTTTAATATTGGTTAGAGTACGAATACAGAATATTATCGTAGTTATATTATATGTTACTTTTAATGCAGTATTCGAGAATAAAAGTTGGCTACCCCTCTCCCCCCCCCAAAAAAAAAGAAGAAAAAAAAACATGTGGAACATGAACCCACGGTTCCAAAGTGAACGTTTTATAAAAATATACTGAAGTATATTTTCAGGACGTCAGGTGTTGAGGAATTAGTGGGGTATTAGTCCGTTTGACCACTTGCACAGGTTAACCGATAGCTTACCCAAACTAAGCCTTATAACACTCCCCCCCCCTGAAACGGCGGGATAGCAGGTCGGCCGGATATACGGCGGACCTCTGTCAATATCCAAGCCGTTTCATTTCCTGGGGATACCAGGAAGAGTATTTTTCAAGTTGGACATGGGGAAAATCTGAAAAGTGTATTGTTGTGGACGGTGGGGATCAAACCCACGACCCAAAAAACCCATGGTCTGTCGACGACGCCATTTGTTAAGGTTATTAGTGGGGTATTAGTCCGTTCGACCACTCTTGCAACTGGTTAATATTAACCGATAGCTTACCCAAACTAAGCCTTATAACACTCTCCCCCCCTGAAACGGCGGGATATCAGGTCGGCCGGATATACGGGCGGACCTGTTATTTATCCAAGCCGTTTCATTTCCTGGGTATACCCGGGAGAGACGCCATTTGTTAAGGAATTAGTGGGGTATTAGTCCGTTTGACCACTTGCACAGGTTAACCGATAGCTTACCCAAACTAAGCCTTATAACACAGGTGTGAGTTCGACGAGTTTCGGGCCAGTACTCATATTTTGAAGCTGCTTGTTGGTACTTGTACTATACTATGTGGTTAAAATTTTAATGGGAGGGGTCCTATTCTTTTATATATATATTATAAAAATTAAAATACACTCCAGCTGTGAGATCGAAGATTTCGTCGAAACTCATCTTTGCAAGCTGTGTGTGATACTCCGATCGCGCGCATTACGAGTTGTGTGTCCTCATTAAGGATATAGGTCGGCGACTCCCCTTACAGCTACAGTGTAGCTATCAGGGTCAACAGGATGATTTTAGTCAGTCTGTGCGCGGAAACTATAAAACCCGTTTCTGAGGGGGACAAAATCTGACAGCTGTGAAGGCAAAGGGGGGGCCTGGTTTTGATCAAAAGCGAGCGGGTTTGGAGGGGGGCGGGGGGGGGGGGGGGGGGGGGGGAAAGGGGCAATTTGTGCATGTAAGCTATAAATCCTTTCGAGGGGATAAATCTGACGGTTTTGGCACCAGTATATTATTGGGGGCGGGGGGGGGGGGGGGGGGGGGGGGGGGGGGGGGGGGGGGGGGGCAGGTCGATATGTGCCTGGAAACTATACATTATTTCGAGGGGACAAATGTGACATTTTTGGAAATAATACATCAGTTTATCGTGTATATTCTGGGGTAAGTCGTACAATCAGTGAGTAAAGAGAGGGTGGAGTGTTCGAGGGGGTGGGGTTGGGATGGGTTGGGGGGGGGGAGGGTGGGGGGTGGGGGCGGGGGGCGGGGGGCGGGGGGGGGGGGGGGGGGGGGGGGGGGAAAGGGTTTTAGGTGAGGGGTTTGTTATACGTGTGGTGCTAGGTCTAGGCGAAGGTGCGGGTGATGGGGAAGAAAAGGGGCGTTCGAGGCGGGGGGGGGGGGGGGACACAGCGGTATGGATGGCTCTCGAAAGATAATGAGGTGATATCCTGTGCGTGAAGTGTTTATTAATGTGGCGGATTTCGATATTTGGTGGGGCGTTTGAGTAAGGGAGAGCAAGAGGGGGGGGGGGGGGGGGGGGGGAGAGGTTTTGAGGAGGTTTAGGTCACAAATAATATTCAAATACACTTCGGCTGTGAGATCAAAGATATGTATCAGCTTGTTATACGCATGGTGCTAGGTCTACGTGATCGTGCAGGTGGTCGGGAAAGAGGGGGCGTTGGAGGGGGGGGGGGGGGGGGGGGGGGGGGGAGCACAGCGGCATGGATGGCTCTCGAAAGATAATGAGGTGATATCCTGTGCGTGAAGTGTTTGTTAATGTGGCGGATTTGATATTTGGTGGGGCGTTTGAGTAAGGGAGAGCAAGAGGGGGGGGGGGGGGGGGATTTTTAGGAGGTTTAGGTCACAAATAATATTCAAATACACTTCGGCTGTGAGATCAAGATATGTAGCAGCTTGTTATACGCGTGGTGCTAGGTCTAGGCGATCGTGTAGGTGGTCGGAAAAGAGGGGGCGTTTGGAGGGGGGGGGGGGGGGGGGGGGGGGGGGGGGGGGGGAAATAATTGAACCCTTCGTCATGGATGGTCAGAAAGATAATGATGTGTATCAACTGCGTATAGGTGTTTATTACTCAGGCCGATTTTGATTGTGAGTGGGGCGTTTGGACAGAGTAGCGGAAGGGGGGGGGGGGGGGGGATCGGGGGACGGAGGGGCGGGGGGGGGGGGGGAAAAGGTTGGGGTTTGTTATGAAAAAGAGGTCAGTGGAGTGGGGAGGGGAGGGGGGGGGGGGGGGGGGGGGGGGGACATTTCAATATGTGCGCGGAGAAACTATAAATTCTCAAGGGGACAAACCTGACGATTGAAGCAATAAGACATCCCTTTATATCATCTGGCTTGTAGTGTTTACTATTCTAGCAGGTTTGATGTTAGATGCAGCATGCAACCCAGTGTTTAAGTGTAGTAAATAACGTGTTAAATCTTCATAGTTTGTTGTTGTATGATACATCGATCGAAAGCTAGAATATTTTTATAGAATATTGTAGGTACCATTCTTTCTGACATCGCTAATTATAAGAAAGAGATACGTATTGTCAAATGCAACAGGCGGTGGTGATGTGGTCATGCACTGTGTTTGTCACCATCATCATACAAATCACATTATTATCGACATCGCTAATTATACGCAAGAGATACGTATTGCCAAATACCAGCATGCGTAGGTGATGTATGTGGCATATGCTGTCTCCGTCATTGAGCATTAGAGGGAGGGATGCGAATCGACGCTTGGTATACATGTGCTCAATTACGTTACCTCATAGTCAGACTTGGTATACACGCGCTCAATCACGGTTACCTGTTAGTAATACTTCGCTTGGCATAGGTGGGGAGGCGATCATGCAGACGGTATGTACGAAATAACCTACGTAATGGGTTGGTAAGGTTGTTTACCGCAATTTTAACACATCTGCCTGTGCTTCCTTTTCCAAATTATTTTTGTCTCAAATAAATGTACGATTTCACGCCTATGAATTTTACCTTTTCGATGTGGGGCTCTGCCGGTCGTCAATTTTAAGTCAGAGATACGTCCTACAAATACATCAGGCGAAGTGGGTATATGATTATATATGCGATGTCATCACTATTGATCGCTGAGGGTGATTTTACTTCGTGAGGTAAATGGTGCTGTGTTTCGTAGAGGTCGTCTCAGGAGGGTATGCGATGGGTCGGCAGTGTATCACGTCTGTTTGTGCTTCCTTTTCAACTTATTATTGTCTCAAATGTGCGATTTCACGTCCATGATTTTACCGTGCCGCTGTGGGGCTCTGAGGTCGCCAATTCTAAGACAGAGATACATCTTACAAATACAGCAGTTGAGGTGGGCATGCAACGTCATAATATGCGATGTCACTACTATTGAAGGCGAGGGTGACTTCACTTCGTCAGGCATATGCTACTGCGTTTCGTAAAGGTTGTCTCACGTGGACATGCGATGTCACCACTATTGAACGCGAGGGTGACTTTACTTCGTTAGGCACATTCCACTGCGTTTGGAATAGTAGGGGTTGTCAGGCAATCATGTAAGCGGATGGAGGCACGAAATACCCTGCGTAATAGGTTGGTCGTGTGGTTTACCGCAGTGTTAACATCCCTGTCTGTACTTACTTTCCACATTATTATAGACTATATATAGTGTACACTTATACGTCCTGTTTTCTCCCCACTGTCGTCGAAGATGTTGTAGTCCTGTAGATGTCGCGTCCATGTCTGGTGCTCTTGGTTAGTGGTGTTCATGAAACATGCCCTAACATGTAGTAGATGATCGCTCAGTGGTGTTCCTTTCCTTTACATCAAGCCAGGTAGTATATGCCAACGCAACCGCTTGCTTGAAAAACGACAAAGAAATTCCTCACACACCTGACACAGAGAAGACGCGGGCCGAAGATTGTTCAGTATACCGACGGTCAGAACAGGTTATCGAGCAGGCACTGATTTTTTACTACCGCTCCTCACTCCACCTAGACTCTACGGGCATGCGTTGGACCCAGTTCGCTGATGCCCAAAACAATTTCAAAGGAGGTGATGTGGGGGCGAATGCTATAATGATTTGCGCTGCTTCGATTACCCTGCCTCTCGTTCTGTTTGTTCTTGCGTTCTTGATGAACCTGTCATTTGGCAACGAGCAGTTGTGACACATTTTTAGGTTCGTGTGAAGACTTTATGTGGACTATGTGATGTTTCGGACTCGTAGGGACCTCAGTTTGGAACCCAGGGTATATGGGTTCCACCTTTTGACTGGTGTTCGTATGCGGACGCATATATGGTTCTAGTGTGTCGCGTGTCCGCGTGGTTTTTGTTTCACGTATGTTTGGTTGATATTCTCGACTTGGTTATCGTATTGTTTCAAAGTGGTGCTTTCCGCGTTTTTGATGTTACACGTATATGTTTTGGTTTATGTTCTAGACTTTGTTATCGTGTTGTTTCGGAGCGGTATTTTCGAATACATGTTATCTACACGTACTTTTTGTTTGATGTTCTAGAGTTCATTATTGTATTGTATCAGAACCGTGTTTTCGAATATATATTGGTGTACAGTGGTTGGGGGGGGGGGGGGGGGGGGGGGGAAGGAAGGGGAAGGGGGGGAAAAGGGTGGGGGGCTGGTGTATATATCTGCAAAACGTATTTTTGTACGCCAAGACAACTGCTTCGGGGGGCCTAAGACGGAGTTTTATTGTATATATCTGCAAAACGTATTTTTGTACGCCGAGAAAACTGCTTCGGGGGGCCTAAAACGAAGTTGCGAGGGACGTTTGGGAATTTCAACGTTCCCCCTCGCGGCTTTTGTCAAGTATGGTTAATTGCATATTTATCCCTGAAGATAGACATGCAGTAACCAGCCTTGACAACTATGGGTTGTAGCGGTATCATAATGCACTTATGATACCGTTACTCTTCATAGTTCGGCTATGTGTGTATTACTGATTTCGCTACACGGTGTGGGTTGAATCGAAGTACGGAGTGAGGTTAGGGTTTAAGAAATAGGGGGGGGGGGGGGGGGGGGGGATTTCACAGGAAAGCGTTGGTATATATAGGTAGTCTGCTTATTGAGTATCCCGCCATGTGGGTGGGTGACATGTGATGAGTTGTGGGAGGTTTGGGGATGCTTCGGCGACTCCACTTGCAACTATAGTGTAGCTATCCGGGTCAACAGGGTGACGTTAGTCAGTTTGTGGACGGAAACTATGAAATTCGTGGAAGGTAATGCATCAGTTTATCAAGTGAAGTCTGTAAGTCCATTATCTGGTGAGGGAAGGGTGGGGGGGGGGGGGGGGGGGGGGGGGGGGGGAAGGGGGTGAATTGCAGCAGCGGGATCTCCAGCACGTGGAAGTGTTCAATCCTGTAGCGGATTTCGATGTGGGTCGTTTGAAGGAAAGTGCGAGATGCATTCAGGCGTGATTTGGATTCAGTAACGTTCGTTGTTCCCGTGGACATACCATGTTTTGGCAGGGTTTTTGGCGTTGTTTATTTCCTGAAATATTTCGGTTCTAGGTAGTGTGTTGATATGTACGTCATGAATGTATGTTTTGCGTTGGTATAGTTGAGAAACTTGGTTATAATTAACATTCCTCAATCGACGTCGTCGAGAAGACACATTAATCTATACATAACAATGTTGTTTTTGAAAACGTTTTTGTAATCCTCAGATGTTTAATAAAGACGTTGTAACCTACGAACGTAGGTTGAACACTTCCATGCTTATATACACACCACAAAACCCAGTACTCGACATGCACAGTCCATACTCACTTCCACACTCATATGTACCCGTTTCCCAACCCACACACATCCAAATGTAGACGCCTCTTCCGAATAACTCGAATCAACATGTCCGCACACATTTTTTATTCAGGTACGACGTTGCATTACGCTCTCAGACTCTAATGTCTACGGCTATGCTTACGTGACTACGTTTCCACTTATCCACGAAAATACCCCCCCCCCCCCCCTTTTTCCTTTTTCAACTCTTATATCGATCTATTCCCCTAAAAAATGTTTGTTCATTCCTCTATGACACTTTGTAAAAATAAACGTTCGAGGGACAGGCAAAGTGGCCGTTCCCATAAATCATGTATAACTTCTGCAATTTAATCGCTCATTCCTAAAAACCATGTAACGTACAAAGACGTACCCACTCCTCACTCAGCAGTCTATCATGCCCGGGTGCTTGACCTTCCCTTTCGATACATTTCCAAACTCCTTCAGTGACCAACCACCAATACTTCTCACGTACAACCGGGTCATGCACTCTTTTAATAGTCGGCTTTATTGGTGAGTTTTTGAAAAATGTTTGGCGGAAATTGTGGAGTTTGTTCCTCAGACGTTCCTTGGCATAACCATGTCTAATCATGTCCGTCATCAACTTAGCAGCTGCTACTTGGAAGAAATGGATTTCCGAGCACCTAATTGCAAATCGACAAAGTTGGCAATGGAGGGTCGCATACAAACACTTTTTTGATAATCGTGTTTCAATGTGGGGGTATCTACGGTACTGCTTCAGTGTCTCCATGTGGTCCCGCTTATCATACATTCGAATTTGCGACACTCCAGCAGTACTTTGAAGAATTTCCATATCCAGGAAATGCACTGTTTGCCCTCTTTGTTCCTTGGTGATAGATACAGGGTTCGCAACCTGCTCACCTCGTCATCCAGGATGTGTTCTGGGTACATTCCACCATACATCCGAATATATACGATGGTGTTCATGTACCAGGTACGTCATAGTGTGATACAGTACGGGCTTGTCGATAGTTCTTACCGCAGTCTGAGTGGGGGCCGGCTGCGTCATGTATGCCGTGAAGATCGTTGCCCTCTATTAATTGGAAGATAGGCATGGGGACTTGATAATTGTATGGGGCGCAGAAGCTGAGATCGTGGTGGCAGGAGGGTTCGAGGTGGTATATCATCCTGCCGTCTGTGCAAGATTTCGTGTATTCTGTTCGGAAAATCCGTTGATGTCACGATTTATTTCGTCAGTAACCGTCATTTGTTTCCCATGGGTAGGATACGATGGTATTCATGTACGTCACAGCAGTGTGATACGGTACGGGTATGTTGATATCTCTCGTACCGCAGTCTGACTGGGGGCTTGCTGGCATGTATGCCGTGGAGATCTTTGCCTCCTGGAAAGGGAGGCGTGGGGACTTGTCGCAGGCAGAAGCTGAGACTCCCGCTCGTGGTGGCAGGAAGGTCCCGAGGTTTATCCAACCGTCTGTATGGAAGATTTCGCGTCTCTTCGTTTAGAAAATCCATTGTTGTCACGATCTGTTTTGTCAGTAACCAAGGGCACACGATTCCCACCCCCGACAACCCCCCTCCGCCCCTTACCCTCCTCCATCGATCGGCTGGTCGATTAATTTTTTTTTTCCAAACGAAACGGGTGTTTCGAAGGCTTCTTGACGTCAGTCAGTAGATCACCAAAACGTTATCCAACGATACATAAATTATAGTCTAGATCTATAT
This sequence comes from Undaria pinnatifida, assembly GCA_012845835.1. NCBI lineage: Eukaryota > Phaeophyceae > Laminariales > Alariaceae > Undaria > Undaria pinnatifida. The sequence continues at coordinate 15,079,801 of JABAKD010000013.1, forward strand.
GCCGTATACGTGCGTTTGGTTTTTGTCCTGGCTTGATTGGTCTTCCTGGATCCGCGTTTTGTTTTGTTATCGTTGTTTTTTTTGGTGATGGCCGCAGACATCAAGTTTGTTTTTCCTGTCTGTTTGGTGAGCTGCTTGCAGCTTAAATCAATTGGCAAAAATAAGGCAAGTTAGTTGGGCAAAAGCACAAAATCAAAAAAAAAAAATGCAATCCAAGTTGAGCACCTCAACAACGCCAAAAATACAGTTGGGGACGCGTGCTATGACGGAGGTAGCACGTTTCGTCCGAAATGGTTTCCGAACGGCGGGGCTGCTTACCCCCAGTTCGTCGGAGTTAAGCCCTGTTCATACTAATAATAGTCTTTTCGGAAAGTGGAAAGTAGAATTTTTAATTGGAACGTGGAATCGGTAATCTCGCCGCCCTTTATTTTGGGGGCGGCGAGATTATAAAAAACGGAATCTAGATGCATGAACTACTTCAAATTCCGTTCTTTATAAGGGGCGGCGAGATTACCGATTCCACGTTCCAATTAATAAATTCTACTTTCCACTTTCCGAAAAGTATTATGAACAGGGCTAGGCTAGGCTGCTTAGGCTGTTTTTAGTGGCAGGATTATTTTCTTTACCTCAGCGATGGGATTTATTTGTTCATCCGGTAGCAGTTTTTTTCTAATCTCTGAATCGGGTGTTTGGGAGGGAGGTCGTCTTAAGCTCTTCTTGAGCTCCTAAACTGAGGAAACCCGGAAGAAAGGGGTGCACCTCTATCGTCGTAGCACGCGTCAGTCGTTGTGGTTTTCGCAAAATTAAAGGGACTTAGTTTCATGTACGTCGTAGTGTGATACAGCACGGCATGCTCATAGCTCCTACCGGAGTCTTAGTCGAGGCCTGCTGGCATGTATGCAAAAAGCTCCGTGGTTGTTCAGAAGAAGGTTTTTAGCCACAATGGAGGATAGACTATGCCTCTATCGCAGCACGCGTTCTTCGATACCTTCGTTCTCTTGAGCAGGTCAATTCTAGCATATATTTAAAGATTATTGAGGCTCGCTGCCTCAGTACCCGTACCGTAGCAGTTCAATCTGCGATGCTGGGTGACTACGGAAAAAGTACTGACGAAGCGGACCAGCGAGCGAAAGAACAGCAGCATACCTGGTCATGTGGTAAGTGTGAACTGAACAAAAGCCAACAGGAAAGAACATCTACGAACGCTGTTTGAAATTTACGTTGATTTCTAGACCTGTAGACCGGAGACAAAAAATTGGCATCGTAGTGCTGCTGCGGTAGTACTCGTAGCAGCAGCAGCAGCAGCAGCAGCAGCAGCTGCATGCAGTAGCAGCAGCAGCAGCGGGATCAGAAGCAGTAGCAGCGGCAGTAACAGCAGCAGCAGGGCACATGAGACCAGGGCCCGGGTTAGCGTCGCGGTGCGTGGGTCTTTTATCAGCCCCTGACAAAGCTACGTGCGGCGGGAGTTTGTTTGTTTCGCGGTTTATTTCTTGAAGGCGAACAATCTGCATCTATCCCGCCGATAATCGAACGACATACAACATCGGAGGTATAATCTAAGCACCACATGATATCTGCAGCAGAGCTTCTCGGTCCCCCCATCGTACGGTGGGCCTGACCATGTATTTGAAGCATGTTTCTGTGACACGAGCCGAAATGGTAATGTGGGCAGACAGACAGGCAGACACATTGGGTTCGCTCGGTAAACTTGAATTTTCAACAAGAAAAAAATGCCGTTCTATTGCCATGTTTTGAAAAATTGCAAAACATGTACTGGTACGTAGTATCTAGGAACCCAGTTTTGGTGCCGGTGAATACACACCTTGCCGCACCTGCCTCGACGAACTCTCGACGTCTTACAGCGAAACCAACACGAGAAGAGTTGGCTGTCATTTGTGCATGCACAGGAGGAACCATCGGGACTGGCCTCGGTGCCGTGTACGTATCAATAGTGTGCGGCGGATAAGCGTGGCCGAAAAAAAATGTTAAGCCTTACACAAACACACCCAAACACACCCATGCACACACCCAAACACAGAGAAAGTAATTCGAGGTATCCTACCCTTGTGTACGATCCGATATGAATAGGCTTTTCCCCCTTCCTTCGAAAATCCAGAAAAGAGGCTCAGCCCTGCGCGCGTCATTATGAACGTTGAAAAAAAATCCTGAACTCAAGAGAAAACGGATGGGCATCTTATGGCCTGTATGTATCATATATCTGAGAACTCGAACAATATTGATAAAGAGCAAATAAATGCGATTCCAATGAAATCGTATCCGACGCGAGTCGACGAAGGGAAGAAAGGGCTGCCGTCTTCCCACGACAAGAACGATGGCACACACCGTAGTGGGGGGGGAAGGGGCGGGGACGAGGAACCTGCTTCTAACCCCGCCGGACCTGCGTTACTTCTCTGCAGTCTACGAACAGGGAGGGTGACAGAGAAATTTTATCGCGAAGACAATGGAAGGGGGGGTGGTTGAGGTTAAACGCAACAACAGGGAACGTCTCTTCACCGTCTAAGGAGCCCCAGCGATCAGAATGCAAACGTGCAAGACGTGCTTTGAAACCTCTATACCGTAGCGCTGGTCTTGATGAGATGCGTGGTGCGATCGTAGCGAGTAGTTTTTTTTTGTTTCCGGCCACAAGAGGCGTTTTCGGAATGGCGGGGCTCCTTAACCCTATTGACCGTTCGTTGGTGTGTCAAACTACCTTTCTTTGTTCTGCAGTAGTACCAGGGCAGGAATGGGTTTACCAGGTTACGGTAGGGAGGTCCCTTTTGGGGGCCTTGAATTTCAGTGGCTTGGGGTCACTCGATCAAGTAACCCCTTTGACGATCTTACGTTTTCTCATGTTCTATATTGACGAAATCAATCCGCGATGCAACGGTAATCTAAGCTGCTCCAAAACAACTGCCTGGACCATTTTCATCCGTGAGAGCTCTACAGAGTCAGTCGTGCGAGTGGCTCAAACACACCAGAGAAAACGGGGGTACCCCCCTACCGTAGCCTTGGTCTTTATTCGTTGTGTACGAGGCCAGGGGATTGTACACAGCTTGCACCTTCGTTTCGTCTCAATTCTTTTTCAGGGTGGGTGATGAACCACCTCCCGACTGAGGCTACGATGGGGGCGGGGGGTCACTTGCTTCGGGACTTTCTTTCAGAGTCGAGCACTCGGCGGGGTCACTCGTGCGAGTACCTCCCGCCAGACCGAGCCTGCGGTAGGGGGTCTTTTTGTTTCGGAGAATTTTTTTTTCTGTGGCTCATCGGGGTCACTCGCGTGAGTGACCTCTCCTTGTCTTCTGCGGTTGTAAGTTTCGCGCTGTTTTTAATTCCGGGATATCAACCCGCGTTGGACTGACAGGCTACGCTGCGCCAAGCAAATCGCTGCAAATTAATTTCGTCCAAGTGCGGCGTATACATAGTCACTCTCGTTGGAGTAGTTCACATCCGGCAGTGAAAAAAAAAACGGGGTACCCCCTCCCCTACCATATTTTGGTCCCCATGTTTCTCTGGACTATAAAGCCTTCGTGGTGCTTTACGTCTTCGAGCTGCTCCTAACGAATCACGTACTTTTGTTTTTGTTAGTGAGCTGTGCGAGTGGCTCAAACTCGGCGGCAGTGAGAAATGGGGGGGGCAACGCCGCCAAAAAGCCCCCCCCCCCCCCCCCCCCCCTCCCTACCGTGGCCTTTGGTCCCCAAACGAGAGGAACCTCAGAAAGAAAGATCGGCACAACTCGTACCGTGTAGCATGCGTTATCACCTCGTAAGTAGTCTCCTCGCCGTCGACGTAGGTGTCGACAACGAAGTCGATACCCCCGAACGGCACTGTCATCGTGCTTGTTTGCGCGCTCGCGGTGGGGAGGACGGCCAGCAGGCCACAAAGTATCGGCCCGGCCAACGATGTCGCTGCCGCCATTGCTGTCTTCATTTTCGCGATGATGTCGTTCTGCAAGGACGTGAAAACGCACCAATTCGGGGAACAAGGCAACACGATATGGACGCGGCGGACTCACATACTAAAGGAGCGGAGAGGGGGGGGGGGGGGGGGTGAAACACGGGTCAACCCACGGTCTAGGGCTCCAGCAGAAGCTTCTGAGCTCGCATACATACCATGATGAGCGCTAAATATGTCACCCGAAATACGACTTCGAAGGCGTTCGTTCGCGCAATCCGGCCAACATTTTCTATGCGCTTGTCTTACTAATAGTATTCGTACTGTTGATACTATTAATAGTCAAGCAAATATGACGCGTGCTTCGATAGAGCGGCACCACTTTGTTTCTGCAAGGTTTCTCATTTTGGAGCTCAAGACTTCCCCCTTAAGCTAATTTTTGGAGGAAAATAGAAAATGCCACCGGATGAAAAATCCAATGGCCTAGGTACACAAACGATAATCACGAAAACATTTGACCTTTTTTCCCCGACGATTTTTTGGCTAAGGAGCCCCATCATTCAAAAAACATTTCGCCCAAAAACGGTATACCTCTATCGAAGCGCGCGTCATATACTCCAAACGTTATATCCTACTCGTATATACTGACTGATGGGTCGGCACGTGAGGAGTGCACAACCGGTTACGGAACGCTTTGCCAAAATGGCGACCGATGACTTTAACGCTAGTAGTAGTCTTCTGGAATCCTCGCGTGGAGAGCACAACAAAGTATTCCACCCCCAAAAAACTTTTTTACACAAAATTACACTTACTTGTACCAGACGAGCAATCCCATGGGTTAGGTCTACATTATTTCGTTGTCCACTGTATTGAAACATCCTGCGTTTAAAATATGTTTAGTACAGCATGCGACACGAGTCAAGAATGCGTAATTTCTGGCGAGCCTCTAGTTTTTCCGTAAGGCGGAGGGTGTCGACTAGACTATACTATTCAGTACAAACGAGGCCATGATCTTGTTTTCGTCTAGACCTCGAGCCCGAAATTCTAAACTACCAAGTTCTTGAGCGCTGCCCCGTACTGTATACGAAACTGCGCAATTTTCTGTGGTAACTGGCTGTTGAAATATCCCGGACTTTGGTATGGGAAATGGTGAGAATGAGGCACATTGTGATTTCTCTAGATGCTGGCTACCAAGGCGATGCCGAGGACTGCCAGCCTGAGCGACAGCTCATTCGAAGGATGATGTACAGCCCCACAGGACTGTCAATTTTTTTTTTGGAGTTGTACACAATTGGGTTGCTTCCAAAAAAAAAACGTCCGTTCTCATTTTAGGCTCCGTTCCCATTTTTCAGAAAAACTCTGTGACATAGGGTTCGAACGATTTAGGGCTGAGGAGGTGCACTCCGTCAGTCTGAAAACCGTTTCGCCTAGCAAGTGCTATTTACTATACGACCCGACCCCGACCATACCAAGGTGTTGTACAGTGCAACATCACGCACCTACCCTGGTATGTATCATACGGGTAAGCATATAATAACTAAACTGCACGGACAACTTAATACCGCAGTGGATTACCCGATTACGAGACCCTCTCGGTACAAGCCAGCCAGTGCTGCCGGTTTCATCTCCCTGCCGATCTTAGCTCAAATGGTGTTCCATATCCTTATTATTCAATACACTATTAATACCCGTTACATAGTATACAGCAGCATATACAGTTGTTTTGTTAACATCATATGCGTCACTCGGCGTGACATACATGCCGATTTCACAGCTCTTTAGAGCCCCGACTCTTCCCTATATAAATTTCGAGTAATCCGTCCCCGAAGACGGGTTCCTAGTTGTAAAGTGGCGTTAAGCCCGCTCTTGCTCTCATTAGTACATACGCCCCCTCTATCGGGTACCTTACGCCGTTCAACGAAATACCTCATTTTGTTCATACATACTGAAGTTCATCTACGCGAAACGCCCTTTCTTTAGAGACCCACAGACTAGTCTGTCCTTATGCAACATCGACAAGGCTAAGTAAGGTAGGGAGGTAGAGGGGGGTACTCATTTGTTGCTTGCCTTATTAATAGTCATGTTACCGTTGACCACGAGTTCCTTTCGAGACGGAGCACCGTTCCTACTCCCAATCATAGAGACACGTCCAAGCATTTGGGCCTTCATTACGCTTTGGCAGGGATGGAGGGGCGGTGCCCCCTTTTTTAGGGTTGAGACATCATTCGCCCGAGTGACTCCGTCCTGACCAGAATAAATGCTGTAGTCGACTGTTGGCGCAAAGCATATATGAGTAGTATCGTCTATATATAGCTAACCATCGTCCATCGCGGATTCATATCGAAATTTAAAACCGAGCACGAACGCCTTTTTTTACCACCGCACTCCCGGCTTGGGGACACAACGCTTGGAGCTAGGAAATGATCATATTGGGAGTTGGAAATGACTTAAGGCCGTAAAAAAAACGTTGGGTCGCTCGCGCGACTGACACGAGCCCCACTAAACTACCCCCCCCCCAAAAGTGACTTCCTACCTTACGTCACTTTGGTCTAACTTCAAGCAATTTCTCCCCGAAAACGGGTTTCCATCTGTTTTGGAGGGGTTAAGAAACAGGGTACATGCACTAGCTATTGTATTCGATTAAGGTCATGGCAAGTATTACATCCATTCAACGGGTTCTTGCCAGAATCGTTAAACAACGGTACCGTATCGCCCCCCCAACGTTTCTCGCCAGTTCTGAAACCAGCTCCCGGCCGTAGCTCCTGAAATACGGCGCCCCTTGCCACCCCGACGCCATCGTTCGATTATTATAAAAATTAAAATACACTCCAGCTGTGAGATCGAAGATTTCGTCGAAACATCTTTGGAAGCTGTGTGTGATACTCGATCGCGCGCATTACGAGTGTGTGTCCTCATTAAGGATATAGGTCGGCGACTCCCCTTACAACTACAGTGTAGCTATCAGGGTCAACAGGATGATTTTAGTCAGTCTGTGCGCGGAAACTATAAAACCCGTTTCTGAGGGGGACAAAATCTGACAGCGTGAAGGGAAAGGGGGGCCTGGTTTTGATCAAAAGCGAGCGGGTTTGGAGGGGGGCGGGGGGGGGTGGGGGGAAGGGGCAATTTGTGCATGTAAGCTATAAATTCTTTAGAGGGGATAAATCTGACGGTTTTGGCACCAGTATATATGGGGAGCGGGGGGGGTGGGGGGGGCAGCTCAATATGTGCCTGGAAACTATACATTATTTGAGGGGATAAATGTGACATTTTTGGAAATAATACATCAGTTTATCATGTATACTGGGGTACTTCGTACAATC
>JABAKD010000013.1:15087511-15268231 GCA_012845835.1 Undaria pinnatifida
ACAAATAATATTCAAATACACTTCGGCTGTGAGATCAAAGATATGTAGCAGCTTGTTATACGCGTGGTGCTAGGTCTAGGCGATCGTGTAGGTGGTCGGAAAAGAGGGGGCGTTGGAGGGGGGGGGGGGGGGGGGGGGGGGGGGGGGGGGAAATAATTGAACCCTTCGTCATGGATGGTCAGAAAGATAATGATGTGGTATCAACTGCGTATAGGTGTTTATTACTCAGGCCGATTTTGATTGTGAGTGGGGCGTTTGGACAGAGTAAGCGGAAGGGGGGGGGGGGGGGGGATCGGGGGACGGAGGGGCGGGGGGGGGGGGGGAAAAGGTTGGGGTTTGTTATGAAAAAGAGGTCAGTGGAGGGGGAGGGGAGGGGGGGGGGGGGGGGGGGGGGGGGACATTTCAATATGTGCGCGGAAACTATAAATTCTCAAAGGGGACAAACCTGACGATTGAAGCAATAAGACATCCCTTTATATCATCTGGCTTGTAGTGTTTACTATTCTAGAAGGTTTGATGTTAGATGCAGCATGCAACCCAGTGTTTAAGTGTAGTAAATAACGTGTTAAATCTTCATAGTTTGTTGTTGTATGATACATCGATCGAAAGCTAGAATATTTTATAGAATATTTGTAGGTACCATTATTTTCTGACATCGCTAATTATAAGAAAGAGATACGTATTGTCAAATGCAACAGGCGGGGTGATGTGGTCATGCACTGTGTTTGTCACCATCATCATACAATCACCATTATTATCGACATCGCTAATTATACGCAAGAGATACGTATTGCCAAATACAGCATGCGAGGTGATGTATGTGGCCATATGCTGTCTCCGTCATTGAGCATTAGAGGGATGAAAAAAGTTTTCTCCACTATGTATCTACAATGATTGGTGCTATCAATAGTATTTTTACTTTGGGTGGGGAATTTTGAAGTAATCTAACATCATATCTATTTTATAAATGTATTTCTGTAGTTTCCACTATAATATTGCTCTACCATATGCATGTGTAATAGAGTGTCGGTATAGCGAGCAATAGATTCGGTAAGATAGTCCGCAGAGTTACGGTCTATTGGCCACAAGAAGATTCTCTTAAGCGGAATATTCTTAGTGAAGCGGATAACCCGTAGAGAATAGCTAGCTTGTACCACAATAGCCTTCTCGGTAATGGAACGTTCCTCCTCTGGACAAGGTAGGTAGAAGTAAGCGCGTTAAGCGCTCATGGGAATATAGAACACCTAGGAGAACGTTCCTTTTATGTTCCATAGGTAAAGGTCCAGAAGAGAGCACAGCAGCAATGCTGGAGGGTGAAGCAAACTCTGTGAGCCTCACCCCACCGCCATGCTCTCACTCCTTCTCCTTTCCTGTCTCCTCGAGCTTCTCATAGCTCAACGCCAGTAATAAGAAATCAACAAAGAACCGGTGCTGTCTCCAAGCAAAGCTGATACCCCTGCGTCCTTTCCCTCCCACCATCCGGCACCACGACTCCTTCACAATTTGGCGTCGTCGGCAGGACACGAACCTGCGCGTGAAATCACAACGGGTTTCCAATCGCGACAGACTAGCCTACCCGAGCTCCTTCCCCATGGTGGTAGCTGATCGGTATGCTTTTCTTTGTTTCACGTACAGGGGTCTGATTTCATTTAAGCTGCCTTTACGATACCTTGCGTTACGCCACGACGTACCGGACTAAGCGAACCCCCCCCGAAACGGCCGGCATGCTGCCCATTTTTTGTCACGTAACGACGAACACCCCGCCTTAATTTACAAAGAAGAACCGGTGCTGTCTCCAAGCGAAGCTGATACCCCTGCGTCCTTTCCCTCCCACCATCCGGCACCACGACTCCTTCACATATGGTGGATGGTTTGCGGATGTATGGCTTGGTCAGGGATGTTGGTGCTTGTTAAGTGCGTGTAAGTAATTTTTTTCTACCCGGTGGTGGTCTTCTTCTTATTATTATTGTTATTATTACTATTATTATTATTACTATTATTATTATTATTATTATTATTATTATTATTATTATTATTATTATTATTATTATTATTATTATTATTATTATTATTATTATTATTATTATTATTATTATTATTATCATCATTATTATTATTATTATCATTATTATTATTTATTATTATTATTATTATTATTATTATATTATTATTATTATTATTATTATTATTATTATCATTATCATTATTATTATCATTATTATCATTACTATTATCATTACTATTATCATTATTATTATTATTATTATTATTATTATTATTATTATTATTATTATTATTATTATTATTATTATTTTATTATATGTTTCACTATAGTGGAGGGTTTTGGATTACATCGGGAGTATTAAGACAGCAGTAGTAGTGATCTAATAGATATCATGCAAAAGTTCCACCCCATAGAAATAAAATAAAACAAATAATTAAATATATATTATAAAAATTAAAATACACTCCAGCTGTGAGATCGAAGATTTCGTCGAAACTCATCTTTGCAAGCTGTGTGTGATACTCCGATCGCATATATATATATATATCATATACTGTCACTATAACATTTTACATGCAAAAGTCCCACCCCAAAAAACAACAACAACAACAACGGGAGTCGGTGAGCCTCGAACCCACGGTTCTAAATTAATACGCTGTCACCCTGACATAAAAAATCCCACCCCCAATGTTTCACTATATATAGTGGTTGATTTGATTCAAATTTTTGTTGACAACAGTGCAAGTAGCTGATCGCAGTAAATATTAATCTTCATATGATACCATTTATATTACTGAGTCATGTCATCATGCACAAATTGGGAAGTTGTTTCCCCGCATGGGGAATAAATTTCATCACCTGTTAATTACACTGGCTATTTGCACTAGGTTACTGAGTCAGGTTATATATATGAAGAATCGATTAATTGGAAGTACACTACTACTACTCATCATGGCAAATCAACGAGTGTGATCATAAGTTGTGAGCCGACGAGTTGTGAGCATGACTAGTAAGCATCATCGGCAAGTTAGTTGTGGTATACTCATGGTACTCCCCTTGTATAGGCAGTGCACAGCAGCCGTATATATCCAGTCCTTCCCATCCTTCCTGACTTGCTATGGTCGCTCCAATATGAGTGCTTGTATCCCATCCATGACGTGTCATTCTCGTTTTTCCTGGACCGCACTTTTTTTCGGTTTTATTCACTCGTGTACTAAACTCTTTCATCACCAAATGTTCACCTGTATGTCTGCCGCAGATGAAGGGAGTCTTTCAGTTTTTCAGCACGTAAACAGCTTAGCAATGCATTTGTTGGTTCTGTTGAGAAATAAATAAGTTAGAGTTTCATCTTAGATATTGGGAATGCATCATTTTGTATCTCCTAACCAAATGGTGAGGGACATTTGGTTTTTCAATGTTCCCCCTCACACTCGATTCAGGTAAAATGCACTAATATCCTCAGAAATAATGGTGTATAATACCTTCCTTGATTGTACTATGTTACGATTGATATATTTCTTGTAATTTATGTGCTACAAAAAGGAGATAAGTTTTTAGGGGTTAGATGTTTGATATATTCTATCAGTGGATAATGGATGCATTTACGCTCCTGTATTTTAACAGTCGTTTAATGCCATTTGTTTTATTAACTTCATTAGGGAGGGGTAGGGGTTATTCCCGTATGTACGTTTCATAAAATTATTCTGATAAGTCAGTTTCAATTTTAAACATAGGTTTAATACCAATTTTATGCTTCGCAAATCACGTCAATCGTTCGTTCAGTTCAGCATCATTCCCATTGTTTGGCGATTTTCGTCGAATTTTGCTCGCGTTCTCACACTTGCAGCGACGGATTAAGACTCGGGAAAGGGCCTTGCGCAGTAAAGTGCAGCCGCATTGCACTGACTCTTAAGATAGGAACGACGTCGTAAACATACAAGCACAGGTGGATGGATATAAGTATGCGATGAAAACGTGCTATCATACCGTAGAGGTGCCCCAACCACTATTTCTTGAGGCTCCTGGCTTCAGGACCTCTTGAATATTAAATAATGCTAAATATACCATTCTTAACGTATTCCAAAAACCGATTTGGGAAGAAACAAAAGTGCCACTCGGTGAACAGACTCATGGCCTAGGTATAAAAACATTAATACTCGTTAATATTTTGCAAAAAATGAACGGGATTCCGACGATTTTTTGCGTTAAGGAGTCACGTGAAGGAAGTCTCATCATTCAAAGAGCGTTTTAGCCCAATGCTACCAAATATCGTAGCACGTTACGTGTCAACCACAGATGATCATAACATCGTTGATTCAGCATCCATTTCTTTGTACTTTCACGATGTCCACGAGGGCAACCAATTTTGTTCGAGTAGTATATTGACACAACCAGTCGTGCACTCAAACGTGGATGTAACATTGTGTGCGCTCAACACAGATGTTGAGATGATTTGAGATGATTGAGTCAGCATTCATTTTACCGTCGACATCATGTCGAGGCGAAACAATTTGTTCGTATATTATGACACAACCAGCCGTGTCGTGTATCTGGTATCGAGCCACCACAGACAACTAAATAGTTACGGAACGTAAGCAACCGATCATCCCGTAACCTTTCCTGTGATACGAGTATGTATACGGCGTCGAAACGCGGTGGCCAAAGGGACTGACTGACAAGTCGGCAATTGAGCCTCTTGTTCAAATCATAATCGTCACGCACTCCCTTCTACTACAGAACCACCAATCACAGGGCATTTAACCAGACAAACCAAACAAACACCCTACAGGCACTTACTGCTAGAAAAACACATACAAAACAATACACCCACCCTGGATCTACATAAACACCACCACTCTCATCACACCGTTTGCCGCTCTAAGCGTCATCTTTTTCATGATTTTTCATACCATATGTACAAAAATGTCTGTCTTACAATACAATACCATGCCGTCGCAACCCATTCAATATACAACCACGCGTGAACCGTACTTGGTCGGTCTGCAAGAGAGCGCTAAACCGCATCAAACCGCACCCCATACAGCGGCCTGGGATCATTTCACCCCCTACACCGAGTTTGGATATATTGGAAAACCTCTCCAAGAATAAAATAACCCAAACCGAACGCCCCCTGTTCACTTGGAAAACCTTCCTACCTCATACAAGAACAGTCCCCCCCTAAAAAGAAACTGGAACCAGCCTGGCCAGAAGCAGCCATACACCAATGCAGAAGCTTTCAATCAAACGCTAGTGTGTGCCTCCGGCCGTCTGCACCATCAACCAAAGCTAAACCAAACCATCCAAAAAGCATTCCGGCCAAAAGCGATAGCAAGGAGGCAGCTACCTTCGCCTTCACCCCCGAGCTACCTTCACCTTCACCCCCCCCGCTCGTACAACCTGTACAACCAACCTCGAGCCACAAAACGCACCAGCACGCGCGAGCGAACGTACACCAAGGGACTTAATTCCCTGCCCGAACCACTGTCAAATGTAGCGAAAAAGTGCGGAAACAACTCAAACCGTGCGCCAATCAAAACGAGGTACCCAATTTTGCCTTGCCAGCCCCCCGCCCTGACACTCATCCTATGAAGACAGTCCACCGGGCAGCACACACGAATCTACCTAGCGTCTTGAAAAAGGGTTGAATAAACAGGAAGAGCAAACAGCAGCCCCATTTTACGCCTAAAGATTCCTCACAAGCCAATGCGCTTACGAACTCCCCCCTCCCCCCATATCCCTCAACAGCCAACGAGCTCACGGACATCCCCCCCGCTCAGCTCTACAATGCGGCTCGCAGGGATCCATGCTAACGGCCTAAGGTATTCTGAAAAATACACAGATGCTAAACTTTCCGTGCAAAAAAAGATTCTTGCCTCAGAGGGGCAAGCTATCGCAGTACAACAACGACAACCAAACCATCAAGGTTATTGACCGTACCTAATCCGTATCAAGCCTATAGCTTCAGCCGTTTCAGCACCTCACAATGAAAGCGTCTCGTCAGCAAGAGAACGCATGCAGCAGTTCAGCACGAAAGCGCCTCCTTCAGCATGAAAACGCCTTCTTCAACAGTAAACGCCTCCTCCAGCAATAAAACGCCTCCTCCAGCAATAAAACCCCTTCAGCAGGCACGCCTTCAACAGTAAACGCCTCCTCCAGCAATAAAACGCCTCCTCCAGCAATAAAACGCCTCTTTAGCAGGCACGCGCCTTCTTCGGCAGTAAACACCTCCTTGAGCATGAAAAAGCGTCATTGAGCTGGAAAAACGTTTCCTTCAAGGACACTCCTATGATACGTACTTCCGGCATAAAAAGCATGTTCAGCAGGAAAACGCCGCTACTTCGGCCGCGTAGAAACCTTGCCAGTGGTCGAACGCTGCGGGGGCCGCTAGGTGCTCGCGGGTGTTTTGGAGTCGCCCCGCCGAACGGTCTTCCAACCAGATGTCCTGCTTCGAAACTGGCAAGTCAACGAGGAAAGAGGATGGGACGGGGAAGGATGAGCGGGGGGGATTGGTGAAGTTATTTGCCGTGTATGCGGGTGGGAGTCAAAGAAAGGGATGGAGGGAGGCGTACATGTTAATATTGGGTACCAGGTACCTGGTGTTCTACTCTCGGTGACAATCGAATCATACTACCGGCTTACAGCCGTCAAATCATCCCCCAAGAAGAATCACACATAGCTGCATGAAGATAAGACACTTCCTCTGCGATACTGTAAAACCAGGTGGCATATGATAACTCGCCTGCAATGGCATTATCACAACGTGATACCCTGTGTGTAATTGCACTTTATGTATAAATACTGAGTTTTTGCATTTTCGTAGTCATCCCGATTTGTGGAATTTTAGCGGGAGCGTCGCCAAGGTCTGTAAAGTTAATTAAATGGTACGTATACACCAGGGGGGTAGGAGCACGGGCTACCTCAAATAACCTTGTCATGGAGGAAAAGTGGTCGAGAGCCAAACGCCGAGATAAGGAGGAAAGATGACAAAACAGCGGTGTGGCGGTGGCCCAAAAAGGTTGCATCCACCTAACCTACTTGCCTTATCGTTATACCAAGTACCTCGTATTAATAGATTATTATGGCAGCCAAATCCAAGCAACTGCTGTGAGCGCCCAGCTCGCCCAGCCGCCACTCGGAAATTCGGGACAGTCAGGGGGAAGGGGCAGCGCACGAACAAACAAAAAATATTTTCAAAATAACATAAATCTCAAGTCACGGATACGATTACTCCAGAACAGTCTGAGCTGACAATGACGAATATCTGCTGTGCACAAGTATGGTGTGTCAATTCTCATTGGGTCGGACAGCTGCAGCAACTTCAGTTGCTGTTATGCTTTGAAAGGCTACACCTGCACCTTCAGCAGCTGTTATTGGTTACAGCAGCCGTAACTTCAACTCGTGACACACCCGGCAGACGGTTCGCGACTCGCGACAGGACGGAGCATGGCGGAGGACCGGTCTAACAATACCAGTTGTATAAAAATTGAAGAACGTCGGCTGTGAATACGACCGATTGAATGGTTTGATAATAAAACCACTTGAACAATACCATCTGGCTCGCACAGAAAAGTAAAGATACGAAATGTTCCAAATTGAAATGTTCCAATGGCAATGTTCTCTATTTCGCCAATAAGTATCGCTCAACAGCGCAGTAGATTGCCTGCTGTTTTGATTTAACAAAAAACTGAAAATTGATTGTAACAGCTGCTTTATCAACAGCTGGAGCTGTGGTACTCGTAGCTGAGCTACCACAGAAGAACGGTTTAATGTGAAGAACACACACACACACACCACAACCAGAACGTCGAGAGCATACTACGCGTGTGCAAAATTATATCATACTACAGGTGAGCTAGCGTAAAAAGACATCGCGCAGCAGCAGCGGAAGCAGCAGCGGAAGCAGTTCTTAGCATATAGCAGGGAAGTCAGCGGATCAACTCGTGGAAAAGAACAAGCAACGCCGTCTCTGTTCTCTGTTTCATATGAATTCATTGGGTAGACGGTTGATTGACCCAACACACGGGGTCCTCAAACGCAATTCGCATATGATACAGCAGTGCCAAAACAGTAAATAAATGGCGCTGTAAAAACGCGTATGATACGAGCCGCGTCGCGTACCATACAACCCAACAGGGGATGCTGATCGCAACTTGTTCTACCACTAGGTAGGTGGGAGTGGGAGCATCCTCGTTATGCGGGTGTTTCGTGCCGTGCCCCTGACATATAGTGACGATCACTATTCTGAACATGATCGAAATTAGAATTTGAGATTGATAGAGGATACAGAATGGTTTTCGTTGGCCACATCTGTCCCAGAAAGAACAATGCTGGAAAATGTGTATCATAGTGGCGCAATTCTCGAAAATGTCGTTTTTTCGGGCACATGACGGGATGACAAAAATAGGGTGTTGGCTCGTGTAGGCAAGCCCTTTTGCCTCAGCGCATCGAACTCGCCTCGCATGCACGCAATGCGCCCTTTGCCGACAAGCTCTGCTGCTGCAGCTAGCTGTGAGCTGCTTGCGGGCATATGCCGAGCGGTTCAGATCAACGACTTTTCTTTTGTGTCGAAAACAAGTCGACTCAGGTAGTTCGGTCAACACACCGAACAAGAATCGGAGGGACTCTTATTATACCTTACCAAGAACAGGTCCGAGGTCGAACGTTAAAAAATGAGATGCAAGGTACAGGAAACAAGACGGAACGACCGAGACCACCATCACACCTGAGACTGCTACGAATGCAGCGCTCAGTTGGCCACAGTTGTCATTCGTGGTCAATCGGGGTGAGATGCTTCGCATGATGCATATTCAAGCATCGTAACCGGACGAACGGCTTGTTGCGCCTTCTGTTTTTTGTTTCTCTCACCTCTGGGCAAAGTTGGCGAACCGGCTCCTCTTCTCTGAACGTTTTGCAGAAAGTCCAGCCCGCTCCCGGTGCTTCCGGTGGCGCTCGTCGTGGGGGCCGTGGCCGCCAGCGCTCCGAGGGTGATCATCTTCACGGCGTTAGTGGCCATGCTGTAGTTTGTCTTCTTTTGGGAAGAAAGACTGCTGTGTCCGCTGAGTGTGATGATCAGAGCACGAAAAATTTTGTGTGTGTTGGACTGGGACAGGAAGGATGGATAAGAATGATGGATTCAAATAGGCGTTATCCTATTTATATTTTGGTCGGGGATCGGGGACATATATCTGATGTTCATCAAAAGACAGATGTGTTTTTTTTCCGGTCATTTTGGTTAATAGAGTTTTGGGACGCAACATCGCTTCAGTGTTCAATCAGAGATCGCGACTTTGAGCTGCCTTGCTGTCGAGTCCAGTGCACTCGAGCGGGTAAATACTTGCAGCTACCCTGCAGTTGATCCCACATATTAAGCGCTAATATGGCTTCGCCGGAGAGACCGTTTGCGAGAAGCAGAAGCAAGGCCAACACGTCGATATGGTTCCTTGGAGCCTATTTTTTGGTGTCGAGATGCGGAGGTACCATGGCATTTTGCACTGTAGGATCTCGACCTTGGCCTAGCTCAACTGGGGGTCGATCATCTCTGTACCACGGCCATACGTTCCACGGAGACGTGTCCTTGCACAGCATGACGGAGATGGGTGTTGCAGGCCAGCAAGCTTGGAGGACGGAGGAATCGTTATCGATGAAGGTGAAGACGCACAAGGGCAGAAAAAGCCCAAAGGCTCGCCGAGGCGGACCTCGGACTGATGCCGAAGGCTATTCTGCAGAGGCATTCGGTGAGTGGATATACTCGGCGAGTTGGCCAGCATGCGTGACATCGAGGACACGCCTGGCTAGATCTGTCTTCTGGCTATTCCAAAGCACGTCGTAGGTCGGCCTGCTTCGCCGGTGGTCAAAGCATCAAGCATTCGAAAGTGTGTACATAATTGAGCACGCCAAGGTTAGTTTTGGAGGGACGAAAATAGATTTTGATTTTTGAATCAGCAATCGGATGTTCAATGTTCAATGTCAGGTACCACTCTGATCATAAATATAAGGTCCATATTATATTGAAATTAATATTGAGAAGTTCACTATATATCCTTCTATACGAATATGCGCCAGTTTCCCGTTTTTCTTCGTATTCATTGTGAAGTCTCCCCAAAGATCGACGTCTCTACGAACGAACGTACGCGTAGCAGCAGACGGCACGCGACCGGAAGCACGTGACCATAGCAGCAAGCTTGTATTGTACCTGGTATGCTTTCAATAGGATGAAAAATCGGCACGGACACCGGATGTAGGATGTGTGCTGGATGTGGATGGGCAGAAAGAAAATATAAACAGCACACACACGTGCATCATGTCTCCTACCAGGTACGTACCAAGGTACGTCATTACCGCCGTGCCCCGCACGCCCTCGAGGCGTTTCACCTGCTTGCTTGCAACGGGTGTAACATCGTGACATCAAATGCCAACTGAAGACGACTACTATAAATACTGCAAGAGTATATCTTGCCCCCACCCCCGTCCCGGCGCCCGCCCCCGCGAAGACTATACTGACTTCTACCTGTAAAGAGTATATCTTGATGGAGATGGTAAGCAGTGTTTGCTGCTCGCTGCTACAGCTGCTGCTGCTTCAAATGTGGTGGTACTCCGAGTGGGGGATGCGTGGTTGGTCAGTGTTGGGAAGCGTGCCCCCCCCCCCCCATGGGTTCCGGTGTCTTGATTCGTCTATCCTCATGGCTCGCTGACTAGGATCAAATCGTATACCTGGTACATTATTTCTCTAAATAGAAGGCTAAAAGACAGAGAAAACAGAGCAAGGCAGGGTAGTGAAACGAAGAGGGGAGTCCTGCTTGACCACTCCGTCACCTACATTAAGCCCATCTATGACGGTCTTGAGTGTGACATCTGTGGATACCATGTCCCCGAACCAACACGCCTAGGGAAAATGTCGAAACCCCTTCAACCTTACCATTTAATAATATCATGTGGATCATGTGGTTTCACCTCAACCATGACATGGCGTCACGTCGAACACGTCGAATCTATACACTATTCATCTACGGAGGGTACTCCATAACACAAACTACTGCGATACCTGGTACCATGTACCCGCTGCTGTGTTCGTAGATGTGCGAAGTCGTCACGCCTCATGCATTCGAGTACCGTTGTCTCTTTTTCATTTTCAAAATACCACCAATTGCTCTTGATTAAATGATCGCACAGTGGGAAAATAAAGAATCAGGGATACAAACGGCTGCAGGATTCAAATAGGCACACCCCGGACGGATGAGCTCACCGTAGGTCGAGCTAGCTCTTCTTGACGGTAGCTCACCGGTGAGCTACGGGAGCTACATGAGCTGCACATGTTTTCCCGGCTTGAGATACAGAAGGTAGCTCATCTGCACATGTTTTGGAAGGGTGAGCTATAGCCGATAGCTCATCCGCACATGTTTGCCCAGGATGGGCTATACGAGCTACATCAGCTAGCTCATGTGGCCCTGGATGAGCTATAGGAGCTACATGATCCGCACATGTTTTCAATGCTTGAGCTATAGGTGATATCTCATCTGCACATATTTCCAAAGGGTGAGCTATAGTCGGCAGCTCATCTGCACATGCTTTCAAAGCGTGAGCTATAGACGACAGCTCATCTGCTGCAAATGTTTTCGAGGCTTGAGCTATAGAGGATAGCTCATCTGCACATGTTTTGAGGTCGTGAGCTATCAGAGCTAGACGAGCTAGCTCATGAGCTGCTGCAAATCACAGGTACGAGCACATACACACCACATAATGACAACACAAACATCCATAATTTTTTATATACGAGATCGGAGCTTTTTCTGTTATTAATATGCCAGAGAGATAGACAGAGTACCGGTGGATTTGTTTTTTCGGCATAGCCGTAACCATCAACCATAACCATGAACCATAACCATGCCCATGCACCACCCGACCACGCACAACTCAAGTCAACTCAATCGAGGCACCTGCCGCCCACAAACAAGAGCTCTCACGCATACACATACAACACCACACAACACGCTTAGCACGACCTGCCCTCGTTTTGGGCCAACGAGGGGCAGTCGATCTACCCGAACATGGCCCGCTTGGCTCGCGTACTGCTCTCTGCCGGGGTCTTGTGCCGTCCTGGAGAGGGACTTTAGCACGACCGGGCGTCTCATGACAGGTTCCCGGAGCAGCCTATCCGCGACCTACGCGGAGATGGTCATGTTCCTCAACGGAAACGTCGAACACATCCCCATTGAAGTGCCGGCTCTCTCAACTGAGCAGGCGCTCCAGGCGGTACCTCGCCGTCTCTCCAACCCGAAGGCGGAGGTGGCCGCCCTTTCTGCGGGCGAGGCGGGATCTGGGGGCGAAGCGGGCGTGGACGCCGCCTACGATGAGTACGCAGGGGAGACGGGGTCTGCGGGCGAAGAGGGCGTTAACGCCGGCTGCGGCGACTCCGCAGGGCAAGGCTCGGACTAGCAGCCTTGGGGATGAATGGGGGGCAGCGGTAGATCTTCTGTGCTGTTATGTATCTGCTTTTTCGTCTCTTTTTGCTTTATTTCGGGCGATCGATGCAGATGATTTTTTTCTTTCTGCCCCTTGCATTTTTTTTTTGCACCTTGTGGTAGGCTACGCGAAGCCTTGTTGGATAGATAGGGATGCACGGATTTCAAATGCTGCTGTGTGTCAAATTGGCCGCATTGACTAGCTGCTGCTGTTATGTGTTCAATGGCGTTAAATGCTAGTGCTGTGATATGCGTAGGAAGTACGGTTTTGAAATCAATATACCAGGTATTGATATCAGCTACAGTATACCAGGTACATTTTTTTTGGCGTTGAAAGGGAGTACGATACTGTGGCACGTACCGACGTTGAAGAGTCGCCTGGATGGTGAGCTGTATGACCTACATTCGCACTCGTCCCGTAGGCCTGGTTTGTTCATCTACATATCTAAGCACCTGCATGTTTTGCCCTGAAAGAGCTACAATGAGCTACGTACATGAGCTAGCTCATGGGGTGAGCTATAGAGGATGACTTATGATGTAGGATACGGTAGGGGGTCATCATTTTCAGTGGGTCGGGGTCACGCGCGCGAGTTACCCCCCTGTTCGTTTGGGATTTTATGATTTCGTGCCGTTATAACTTTGAAATATGGATCCGCACCGCAATGGTTTGCTACGCAGCGCCCAGCAAATCGCTCAAAGATTTTTCATTTTCGTCAGTGATGTACAGAGTCACTCGTGCGAGTGGCTCAAATCCCAGTGTTGAAAAAATGGGGTACCCCCCCTACCTTTGCCTTATTGTTATCTGCACAAATTTTGGACGCTTGAGCTGTACAGGATAACGCACCTGCACATGTTTGGCCGGCTTGAGCTATAGACGATAGCTCATCTGCACATGTTTTCCCGACTTGAGCTCTAAGACGGTAGCTCATCTGCACATATTTTCGAAGCTTAAGCTATACAGGATAGCTCACCCGCACATGCGTCACCGAGGTGAGCTATTAGAGCTACATGAGCTAGCTCATTTGTCCCGGAATGAGCTATATGAGCTACATGAGCTGCACATGTTTTCCCCGGCTTGAGCTATAGGCGATAGCTTATCTGCACATGGTTTTGGAAGGGTGAGCTATAGCCGATAGCTCCTCCGCACATGTTTGCCCAGGATGAGCTATACGAGCTACATGAGCTAGCTCATTTGGCCCTGGGCGAGCTATGGGAGCTACACCATCCGCGCATGTTTTCAATGCTTGAGCTATAGGCGATAGCTCATCTGCACATGTTTTGAGCCCGTGAGCTATACACGATGGATGAGCTAGCTCATGAGCTGTCCGGGGTGTGGAATAAAACCCACCGGATATACTGAAGTATCCCATCATACAGAGTACCGGTAGTAGCTCAGACGTTCGAGTGGACGATTACGATTTCACTCGGACTGTTGACGGGTCATGACTCGACCCCCGGAGGTTTTCAAATTCCCACGGGTCGGGTTCGGGTCAGGAGGGTTCAAAATACAAAATATCACCGGTCAGGTCAAGACGCGCTCGAAATCTCGCGGGCCGGGTCGGATCAACCTTGACAACGAAAAGATCACGGCTCGGGTCGGGTCATGACTCGCCAGATACGGACATTTCGACGGTCGGGCCACTTTGATCCGCGAGTTGTTTCTTGCGGGTAAGGCCCATGGATCCGACACGCCTGTGGACCTCTCTGTTTCCGATCGGACCATCTTTATACGTTAAACATTGAGACGTCGCGAAATCTACATATTCGCGTCCATGTTCGCGTCCACCTATCCATACTACCAGTTTGTGGTATTATTTAGTAGGCTGCGGGGTACGAAAATAACTATTAACATCAATATCAATGATAACTATCAATCATAACTATTAATCATAAGTATCAGCCATAACCATCAATCATAGCTCTTAGATTGTTTTCGAATGGTTGACCCGCGGGCCAGATCCGTGGATTGAACCCGCAGGTTGGGAGAAAAAATCTCGCGGTTCAAGGTGACGCGACCCGCGACATGACCCGTATCTCGAGAGTCATGCCAAAACTGTCCGGTCGGTTCGGGTCGGGATATTTTCAAATCTGACGGGTGGGGTCCGGTCAGGAGGTTTTCAAATTGCACGGGTCGAGTCGGGTCGGATCGGGTCAGGAGCTTTCTAAAAATCTCACAGGTCAGGTCGGGTCAGGTCAAGCCATCTAAATGTTTCCGCGGGTCTAGTCGAGTCTGGTGACCCGACCCGACACGACCGGACCCCACCCGCGAGGTTTGA
Source organism: Undaria pinnatifida (assembly GCA_012845835.1). NCBI lineage: Eukaryota > Phaeophyceae > Laminariales > Alariaceae > Undaria > Undaria pinnatifida. The sequence continues at coordinate 15,102,250 of JABAKD010000013.1, forward strand.
CCTGACCCGCAAAAAGCTCTGGATTTGAACCTTTTTGAGCTACACATACCATACGGAAATATGAAATATGTATCTGGTACCTATTATTAACAAAATGTCTCCAGTACTAGTAAGTGCCGTGTCCTCGAAAGGAGAGTGTAGATCCAGCGACGAATTTGGGGACAACTGCTTCGAATATAAGTGGAAAGTTTATTGCCGTGCTTTTAAGATCCTAATGCAGGGATTTGGTTCGACATTCGACATTCATCGGTGCATGACCCCGTGTGAACCTCTTGTTTTTGTCTTTCTCTCGACCCTGCTCAACGGATCGCGTTACGCATATATTTTTCGGGCCATGCAACTTCCAGTGAAGATGAGGCACGAGGTGGCGCTCCAGGTGGCGACGAGCAGCACCAATAGTCGCATGGAGCGTAAGGCCAACTTCAAGGGGGGGCTGGACTCATGCCCATGCCTCGTGCTGAACGCGGACTACCAGCCGCTGTCGTACCTTCCGCTCAGGTGAAGTTTGTCCACTTGCCGTCCTGTACAGTGCAGGAAAGGGCACTTATTAAGAAACAGGAAGTCTCTCGGCCTTTTCAGCATCCGCACACGTAAAAACGGGCGCAACGAAGCTGGTTTTGTTTTGGTCGGCGAATCAAAGTGTAATCGTCGAATTGAAGCGCCAGCAGTTACACCGCACCGAGCCATTTGCGATCCCGTTCGGAATGTGGGAGTTGGGAGTACACGCGCGCGTAGCTTCGAGTATTCGCACCGTGTCGTCCAAAGGTAGCTTGCCCTCGTTGACGTGGCGTCAGTTGTTGCGCGGATACTAGTGTCGGGGAGTGCGGCAGAAACACAGAGCGATAGGCAATCAGTTGTCATTTTCAAGCGCCGTCTTCGTTAACCCTGATGCACACCAGGTATTGTTCGACAGTAGCACACACCGTCATGCTTGCGCGGCACGCGTTTCCTGGCACGCCGCTGCAGCTGTGGCCGTAGTGGTTGTGCATGTAGAGCCAGTCGTATGAATCGTGATATTGGTGGAAAATGTTCACCCTGCAGCCGTTCCTGAACTCACGCCATATCTTGGCGCGGCGCACCCGCGATCGTTTGACCTCTACCTCGCGATGTTCTGACACTGTAACCCGCGACGTTTTGACCTCCAACCCGCGATGTTTTGACATCCAACCTGCGACGTTTTGACCCCCAACCGGCGATGTTTTGATCTCCAAACGGCGATGTTTTGACCTCCGACTGGCTTAGTTTATGGGGATGGCAGGATGTAATTAAGGCGGTGTTCATGAACAAGGTCACCGTCTTGGCCACCTACGGGGACCGATCCATCCGCAGCCCCAGCATTGTTGTGCAGCTGCCAAGCGTCATCGCGCTGAAGGTGATTTGACCGTCATCTTGTCACACATTGCGCTTGAACAGATTGTCTACATGTGTTGAAGCTCGCTGGTTTAGGTTCCACCGCGTTGTCTCTTCCCTCAACGGGCGTTCCTTCCTTCCTCCTTACCAAATGTGGAGCGCCATGTGCTTCTAAAGGATACACACATCGGACAGATGATGATCTAGATCATGTAGATCATATAGTTTTTATCATGGCCATTATGAGATGCCTGGTACCTGGTATTGTGCAAGAGCCTTGTCAGAAAACAGATTGCACCCAGCGAGCGTGTGCGCAAGAGCCCTGTCGAGAACTACTCACTCGGCGAAGATGATGTACAGCTCGCGCAGATCGCATAAATCAGGGTGTGTGGCCCGTCCTCGCAATATGTCGATCGTTAAATGTGTATCTAATCTGTCTCGTGTGTGGAAGGATGGCGCCGCGCGCTTGAACGCCAGAGACAACAATGCTTAAACCGCACACGCAACAGCACCAAATCAACTTTTCAGCATCGTCCTGCCAGCCGTGTTTTTAACCCGCGTGGATAAAAGCTTGCAACCAACCCCCATCCCCTGTTCCGTTTTGTTCTGCATACCTTTCGAAGGGTCTATGTCCTTCATGAGGACACACCCAATAGCGCGCTCGATCCAAGTATGAGTATCACACGCAGCTTGATAAGGCGATGTCAAGGTCGTACTCTCGCGGTACCCTGGTTACAATTCAAAGGGACAGCACAACTAATTTCGATTAAATCCCCTATCTCACAATTGAGAAGTATTTTATTTTTTCGTATAAAGCCATTACTTGTACCTCGTTTCTCCTTCGGCGGTCACTCACCGTTGCCCCCGTGCATAGCTCATTGACCCAACGATGGCCATCGTTCCTATTCAACAATCCCTCTTCCGGCAGGAATTCGTGAACCAGCACCGGACGCACCCGCCGTTCACGCGACGTAACCTGTTTTTGCGCGACTCGCACAAGTGCCAGTATTGCCTCAAGTACTTCCCCCCACACGATCTCAGCTTCGACCACGTCCTGCCCAAGAAGCTGGGGGGGAAGGGTTCCTGGGATAACGTCGTTACAGCTTGCGGGAGGTGCGCGGCAGTGGTATCAAATGTGCACACGGTGTCGATTTTGTTGTTCGTCCGTCGAGCGGGTTGCAGTGGATTCGCCATATTGTGTCTCTCGGTTTCCCTTACGAAGTTGTGTGCTTTTTGTTTTTAGATTCCGACCAGTAAAAGTTGCGCCGTTGCGTTTGTCACGTGTCTGAACGTCGTCGCAGCAGCTCCAGCGAGGTGGGCTCGTCGCTATGATACGAAGTACCTGGTACACACCTTTGTTTTGTTGCAGCCGCGTCAGCCGCCAATGTTATGCTGGCATTCACGTACTTTTCTGTGGCACTAATATTGGCACATACTGTGTTAGCGAGATATCCCTGGCAATTCGCTTGTTCTGGTGGGTCAGCACGCTGAAAGAAAAACATGCATGTTAATACGACTTGGAGGGGCACCTATTAATATCAATAATAATTATAGTCTCCCCACCCCCTCTGGGTAAACACAGGTTTCCTGGTGTTGCTTCCTGTTCCTGCCTCTTTCGCGTTGGCGTTGTCCTTCTTTTCCTACCAATCGTATATGTCTGTAAAAAAAAAGAACACTTTTGGGGAGAGGGGCATGCCGTTCTCAGGCGACCGAGGGTTTTTCTCGCTCTTTCGGCTGCGGGGCAAGCAAGGGGGCGATGGGTACATTACGACGCATGTCGGAATCCTGGCCGACCTCCGTGGCGGTGCTCTGAGCGTTAAACGTCGCCACACTGGCTCATTTTTTCAAGGGATTGCGTTCCTCCTCGCTGAGCCGGATTGTGTGCGTGGAAAAGCCGTCATAATTTTGTTTTTTTTTCAACAGCAGCCCGCTCCGTCATCACATTTTACTATTATCACCCGCTGTGCAACGTCATCAGTCCAATGTGTTTTACCCCCTCTGCTGTCTGCTACGACGCAGCCACAAACAGCCACAGCAGCAACAGCAGCAACAGCAGCAACAGCAGCAAATACGTATCTCAAGCAGCATACGTATCTGTTGCACCTAGCCCTGTGCGATTTTTGTTGTACACCTCGCACTGAACTGTAGTACATTATTTCCAAGTGTTTTGTCCCCATGTCGGGAGTGCACTGCTAAACCCTGTCAAAACTGTTAACAAGAATGTCGTATCATATGTATGCCAGTCGTATTGTTGCACCTAGCCCTTTGACTCTTTCATGATTATCGCCCGCTGTGCGACATCATCATCAGTCCAATATGCTTTGCCCTCTCTGCTGTCTGCGCTACGGTGCATGCGTGCAACTCCCTTTTCGCCTTGCGACCCCCCCCGGGATTTAAATTTCCCACATCCCGAAGAGAAACCGTGTGTATGTATATAACGTTTTGCCTGTTTTCCGTTGTTTTCCTTTTTGTGCTTTTTGTGTTGGCCGTCCTTTTCCCCTTTTTCCCTATTATTCCCCTTTGTTTTTCGGAGGAGGGAGGGGTCGCCGGCGCATGAGTACAAAGTGAAAATGAAGCAATGAAGCTAAACCCTCACCAGACTCCCATTTATTTTGTGGCTTGGGTTGTCCTTGACGTTTATGGTTAGGTGCAATAATCGCAAAAGTGACTGCCATCCTCGAGACCTGCGCTCCATCGGGATGACCCTGTCCAAGTACCCGGTCACGCCTTCGTTCCACGAGCTGCAGATGAAGGCCCGTAGGTACCCTCCGAGTCAGATACACGAGACATGGGAGGAGTTCCTCTACTTCGAGAGAGAGATTTTGGAGGACGAGGAGGCGCAGAAGGACGAGGGGGTAGGAAGCATGGTATAGAGATTCCCGGGGTGATGTAGAGGCTTGCAGGGCGGAGGAGGCTCATCTGCGTCCCCCTTGCATCCCTTTGAAGAGAGTTGCTCCTTGGCGATGTCGGTGATGGTGGTGTCAGGCGTGGATTGATTCATGAGCGCCGGGGGGGAAGGTTTGCTGTCGGGAAGTTGAGAGGATAGGGCAGACGGATATGAATAGTGTGTGCGGTGTCAAAAAATGTTCAAATAATTCGGCCCGGCCCGTTACAAATACGAAAAAGGTTTTTGACGGGGCTTTGCTGCTGATCAGGGACCGATTTTTCGGGTGATTTTTTCTTCGTCCTGGTTTCAGGCGGTGAAAGGCGGTGTAAGGGTGTATATTGAGGGGGAAAACGGGATACGAACGTGCGAACGTATAATACAAGTGTTGTAAAGGGACAAATTGGCCGTGATCGTGGCGGAGAAATGTTAGCAAGAAGCAAGGAGCGTTGTCGGCGCGCCGCCGCGACCGCCTGCAGTCGGGATGATGTTGACCCTTGTACATGTGTTTCAAACAACGGGTAGGGGGTGTGAGTAGAGCGCGAAATGGGCGTGAGTTGGGGGGGGAGGGGGGGGGGGGGTGGTTTCTGTAATACCTTGTTTTTTTACCTCTCCTGGAATGAAATGGAGCCGGTCAATCGTTCGATGAAGTTGCACCGAGTACATCATGTCTCGTTTGGGGGCCTTGTCGGAAGCTTTGCATAGTTCGCGCGACGTAACCTAGGCATCTGCGTCGCAGCGCTTGCTGATAGACGTCCTCGTGCATAAGGTGTTCCCGCCGACGTTGCACAATCGATGCCGTTGGGCATTTATTGCAGGGATTTTATTAGATTGTGGACCGCCAGGTCCGGCCAGTCGGGCATTTTGTTTTGCGTCGTCAGCGTGGTGACTGTGGCTTGTCGTACAACCGATCCCAGCTTCTGTATTTGAGTGAAGAACGAATCGGAAGCATAAGTCAAGCATGACCGGGGTTGGTTCCCTATTGTGGGGATCGCGTGGTATATCTACAAAATATGGTGGACTGAGCAATCGTCTAGGAATCGCTTCAAGGAAAAAAAATGGAATCAAAAGGCTTTAATTTTCAATACTAACCCGATTTGTTTTTCTTGAGAGGGATAACCAACGAGTAAACTCTCACGAACTGACCAAGCGATGGTGCTTGATTTGCTCCTGACACGAACATCCGCTGCGTCATTTTACAGTCAACCCATGTGCGCAGGGTTGTAACTCAACTGTCACACCTGCCTTATCTCTTGAAGGGGAGTTGTAGAATGGGAGATTGGTGGTGTTTTTGTCGTCGCCGTTGTGCAACGTTAGGCGTTTCCTTGCAGACATAGTGCTACCAGTCAGGGCCTCTCATCCCTTCCTTCCCGTTTGTTCGTGTCTGCATCCTCGTAACAAACTAATAGTTGCGCGTGGTGGTGATGTTCAATTTTTAAACAGCATCGTGCCGCTGTTGATAGCATGTGTTCGCTGTTACTTCTGGTCCGTGCGTAGGGTTGAACTAGAGTTGGAAGGAGAGACTTTCTTGGTCAAGAAGGGTGAGGAGGCGGGTGTATGGCCTGCTTTGTGACGTTGCTGCTACTAAAGCGCACTCCGTTTTGGTTGCGAGAGAACCCTTCCCCGATCCTACATGACCTACTACATGACCACGAAGGAACCCACCGTCGGTTCATCTCGTTCACAGAGCAAGCGAGGGAGTTCCGTACACTTTTGTTCAAGAATTTCGTAAATAGTGAATGCTGCCATTCCATTTTATCTTGGATCGAGGTTTGGCGTTTGAAAAAGTGCCAGGTACAAGACCTCTTTGGGTAGACTAAGGTATTCTCTCTTGCCACAAAAAAAAGTTTTTCTTTAGAGCTCACAGCGTCTTTTAATAAGATGATGTGCAAGTAGCGCCGGGGACGCCAAAAGAGCTTGTGGGTAGCTCGAGTTAATAAACCAGAACATGTTCCTACCTGGCTGGGATGTACGCTTTTCCCTTCTTCATGAGGGTGGGTTACCTGGGTGGCGTTTCTACTCAGTTTGGAAGCGAGGGCAAACACCCTCCACTTCCGCCCTGGTGCTTTCGCCTGTGCACTATTGATAGGACCCCCTTTTGGGGGGCCCATTTGGGGCCCCATGCATGGCCACCGAAACACGATGGGTGGGTGAGATTACATCTAGTATCGACTGCGAGCGTGCAGCAATGCAAGTACCGCCATGTTGCCCAATTATTGCCGTGCAGCCCCGCACACACCATTTACATTTACACCTTACTCACTCGTATATAAATCGGGAACACCCCCCCTCTGGCCTCTAGCCCTCTAGCCCGGGCTGCTACATGTGGCCGATGGTGTAGTCGACATATATCACCATCTGGACGGCTTCCCCTCTAGAGTCCCGAACAGCTTAAAATAAGTGCGCGGGAGCTACGAGACTCAGTACAGCTGAACTGTTCGGTTCGATACCTCTGGGGCATCAAGAAAGGAGGAATAGCGCTCAAGTCGAAGAAATAACGCGACGACGTCTCGCGCGAAGACAAGTCACCCGTCACTACCAAGCGCTACCCGCCCGATACAACACTCAAACGTCGCGCACGCACGATGGTTAGAAATTGCTCATGGCACGGAACAAAAACAAACAAAGCGCGGCGTGCCTGAGGCTCGTCAAGTCTATCTTGCAGAGCTCTGCAAAACGTCGCTGAAGAGCCAGTACAGTATGTAACACGGTCCCGAATGTTTTCCTGTGGAAGCGCGCGCGCTTTTTTTTGCGTGGCGGGAACAAACAAACGATGAACGCGGGCGTCGAATAACCCCGTGGGAGCGGAAATACAACCACTTGAAAGGCGAGAAGCGCAGTGAGTGGGTATATGTGGAGTATTATCGACCGTCTAGCTCGGTAGAGCGTGAAGCGGGGCAAAGCATGTTCATGCTGCACGCGTAGCGTGCACTTCCGTTAAAAAGACGCGTTTTTACGAACCTGGGTAACACCTTGAAAGTACAGTAGTACCCTAGCTCAGCATTTAAATTTCCTAACCCAGTAGTTGGGGCTACTTTGTGTGGCGGATGCTGTCATCATCGTATTTTTTGGAAAGACTTGTTATTTTACCTGTGAATTCCCAAAGAGACATTGCTAATATTAACAATATCGCACGCGACGTTACGGTCGCTCCTGACGAACAAAAAAGTGAATATTTTTATTCGAAGAAAAGATTAGTCTATACCTGTGGTATTTTAGTATCATGAATCGCGGCTTGGTTGTTAACCTTTCTGCAAACAAACTTTTGAAAAATGATGCCACGGTTCGTGACAGAATAAGCGCGATAGACCAAGACTAAGTACCGTACGTGTGCGTTTTGTGGAAAACGTGGCAAAACTCCAATTTACATTTTTCTCCACATAATAAATCGTCATGGCTCATTACAGGCTAATTTAATGCCCATTATTACAATTGATTATTGGGATTTGCTACTGCTGCTGTATATACCTGGTGTTTAATATCGCGTTTAACACTGATGACTCATGACAACTACACTACTACTTTTAAGAACGGGCGACCGGTGTATCACGCAGCTAGTTTGCAAAGATGAGTATCGACCCTAAAATTTGTCGAACTCACAGCTAGCTGACGTTGTTAGAATACTTTCGTAAGACACCACGACGAATCTTGCTTTTTCGCGAATCAGTCGTGATTCTGTCCGTCCGTCCGCGAGGAATAGTCTAATCCTTAGACGGCATGCAATGCTAAGGTATGGGTGTACCTAGTTTGTATTTTAGCTCCACACCTGTCAAGTGTTAGGCGTCACCCAGTATGACATGCGTTCCTCAGGACCGTTCCCAACGAACACAAAAACAATCTCACGAATCTTAACAAAATGTCACGATTCCTGACATTTGGAAATTCTGAAATGTCCCGTTTTCAAATTGATTATCACGTTTTTTTTTTTGTCAGGTTTTCGTCTGGAGCCCTGACATTATTTTTTTTGTTAATGGAAAAATGTCAAAACTATCCGGCAAAGTCCGGACTTCTGACGAATGTCACGATCCGCGAACATGTCGCGGTTTTCTGTCACTCGTCTCCTGCCATTATTTGTTTTGTGTTGGTTATGAACAGAGGTTGTGGACAGTAGTTGTGAACGGCCCTTACTCCCTTGCTTCGTTGAGGAGCCACGTCAATTTCTAGTTTTCACCAAAAACTGTTGTATCCCTGTCGCAGCACGCGTCCAAGTTCCACACAACCAACCCGCCGGCTCCTGCTAGGATAGGGCGCGCAAAAATGCCCCTGCCCCGGTTTGTGCCAACACGAAGCGGTTTAGCTAACAGAGTGTGAGCGGACGTTTCTCTCCCACCCAGCACTCTTATCTTACAACCTTCGCAACTTATCAGGAAACAAAGCTCACCACGTTTTACACCAAGCAAACCAATGAATTGCTCAAAACACTGATGTTTCGGGATGCTCCATTGGTCAACACGTCCATACGCACACGTATGTATATCTCCGCCCTGATCCCGCATGGCATCCTGATCTCGCACAAGCAAGCATTCCGATCCCATCCATATCTGACCCCCACCTAATATGATCCCATCCGGATCTGAGCCCTCCAAACTGACCCTAGGTATATGACTAGCCGCCAGCAGGGGGCGCCACCAAGCACCTTGACCCCAAGCTGACCAAGCAGCCGGCAACCAGTATTTTTTACTAAGCGGTAAATCCACCTCTTCCCTGAAACCGGGCGATTTGGGGCGGGCGTTTGTTTCAGCTCTTGTTGCCTCTTCTGTGGAGACGCTGCATGGCCCGCATCTGCATGGCGTAGGCGCCGTCTAGCCTCTTCCGGTATCGCCCCACCCTGTTTTGTTTTTTATGGTGGCGAACGCAACGGCGGACCGGGCGAGGAAACAGGTGTACGTCTGAACGTGTTGAGGGTGCTAGGTGTCTATATTTCGCGTTGACAGTACTGATCCACATTTCACCTACCGACTTTAGGAGCTTGTACTTGGATCGGTAAAGACGAGTCGGGAGAGTCACCTGGCGCTGACGGCAACGCTGGCTGAAGTGCGACAGCTCGACGGTCCATGCGCCGATCCCCAGCGAGAGAGTCTCCCGAGGCCAACGTTGTCCAACCCCGGTGTGACCTAGGTAGAGTTCCAGATATAGATACCACGGTACGGTTACCGCGGGCACGGTCGGCGGAGAAAAGTGCAAAAGATGACGACGAAGCTCGCTGAAAGGGGGTTTGTTACGGCGGTTTTCCTGCCTTACGCTTGGCGCAGCTTTAAACGTCGGCTGCGTGTGATATCGAAAAGTGTAGCCGTGTACTGGGTTTGTTATTGTCCAGTTGGGTGGGGAGGGGGGATTACACGGCAGATAGTCGATCCTCTTTCTGTACCCAGGCAATGTGAAATTTTGGGCGGTACCGCTCCATCTTCACTGTGAATGGCTTACTGCAGAGGGTCTACAGCCGATACGAAGGCGTTACAGAGGTGCGGCGTTCATACCCCGGAGTAAGGAACGTATCGTTCAACGTAAAACTGGTGATAGCACAATAGCTGAGTGGTTCTACCGCAGCTGATCTGGTTCTTCTGGCCTTCTCCAAACTATCCAGCCTAGCAAATAGTACTATTTTCTATTACTTGGTTCAGAATCCCGCCCCCGTTGCTTCGTATCGTATTCGTATCGTCTTCGTATCGTGTCCCCCCAAGGTGGAAAACAATGAATATGTTCAAATAGTATGAATTAGTTTAATTAACGTTTTCAATTTTCATGAGCTCACCAAATTTCAACCCCCTCTTTATATTTATAAAGTCCGTCCCGTCTCTCTTTTGCAAAAAATGTTCAATTCACTCTTTTTGTCGTACAAAATGATGAAATTTTGCCGTCTACCATTTAAGACACCATTTCAGTTACGTCTTCCGCGCCCTTCGTACTATATACCATGGTATGAATTGATTTTACTTAACTGCCTGGCAATAATTCCATCCCCATGATACCATCTGGTGCAACTCTCAGAATCACGGCTCGCATACAAACTTCGGCTCTCTTACCATATTTTCCCCCGCGGCACGCCCAGCCGAGCGAATCATCCGCCCCCCTCGTGTCGCGCATCTCTTGTCCCCGCTACTCCGAGGGGTCACGGCAGAAAGAGGCCTGGATTGCGGGCGTATCCCTTGCCGCCGTGCTGCTACCGCTGTCGTTGGTCTGCTTGGAGCCCGCCCGACCACCGCCCCGACCGCTCGTATCTCAAGCCCCTTACCGTCGGCATCGTGTGGGCGGCCGCTCGTGGGATCGGTTCCAGCCTGTTCGCTCATTCCTGTATGGTCATTGTGTTTGCCCGTTCGGCCATTGTGTTCGCCCGTGTGGCCATTCGGTTGGCCCGTACTGTCATTGTGTCCGCCCGTACGGTTATTGTCACGTACGGATTCAGGTCGCCTGCGACTTTCTGCGGAGGAACACTGAAGCGGAACAGTTGTTGGACTTTCGCCGTTTTCATTGGCTACCGATTGTCTCGCGTCGTTTTGATTGGCTGCCGATTGGGGGAAAAGGTCCGCTCGAGGCTGCGAGTAGTCAGCCTGCTTTAGCTGTCTGTGTGGTGTGTTCGGGGTCGATTCCCGCCGTTTCGCTGCCACCGCCGTACGCCGTGCCGAGTTCAGTGCTCGACATTTCGCGATCAAGGTTGCCTCGTCTTCTGCTCGATGCCGGGGCGACATTTGACGTCGATGGCTTCGGGGTCGATTGTTGTTTCCGTTGCTGTTGCCCCCACCCGTCCCACTTGCGGAATAATTGGGCCCGTCCGATCGAGGTTGGTGGTGGTGGTGGGTCTCACCGCCGAGCTGTCGCTGCATGACCATTGTGGTGGCATCTTCATTTTTTCCTGGCCCCGGTGGGCGAGGGTAGTTTACCGCGCTTTGAAAGTATGTTGCGTCGTCTCTTGCGCTTCTTCCAACACCAGCACACCCTGTAGCAGTAGCGTCATCAGCGCTCGCCGGAAAGCGATGGTTAATTGCCTCTTCCCGTTCGCGGACGATTCTCTCTCGCTCATCCAAGAGCCTCTCCCTCTCTCGTAGCGTGATGATGGAGCCTTGCCGCACCGCGTATCGTGGGTCCGCTACCGCTATAGAATCGCCATCCCTAACTCGACTTCCTTTGTTCGCCATAACTGCCCGCTCGGCGCCACCACCGCCACCACTATCCTTACCCCGGCCTGCATACCCAGCACCCCTACCGGCATAGCCCGCTTCGCTCGTCGTACTTCCGCTGCTATTTGTGCGGGATGTTTCGGGGCGAGCGGCCTCGTACGGCGTTTCTGCGGCATAAGAAAAGTCCCCGTTGAGAACCAGTGGTGATTCGCCGCGGAATCTCGAGGCCACCGCGGCCATCGTGGTTCGCGTGCTTGAACAATTCCGGTTGGCTTCTAATGTCATCATCTCGGCGGGAGCAGCTTTGGAGGCGGTTGCTAAATTGCTTTGTAGCGCCGGGCTTGCCGTGTTTTCCTGTGTACCGGGAGCCGAACGGGGAATGCGTTGTGCGGATGGGCGGGGGGGAGGGGGGAGAGGGGGAGGCTTGCGCTGACTGCGGATACAGAAACAGTTTTATCTCGCGGGTGCATCGTGCCCCCGCGTTTGGGCATGGACTCCCCGTGACGCAAGGAAACAATGGAGCGTGTTTCGCGATGGTCAGGTTACTAGGCACGGCGGATGTTGAAATTGCGGCGAAAACAGATAGTGTGTCCCGCCGTGCATTCACAATGACTGACTCGCGTTCCGTGGTAAGGGAAACTCGACGATTCCGGCGTTCCCTCCTCGCCCGTCGCCAAACTCTCGACGAGTACAGTCCAAAGCACGTGACAATGTTCTCCGAGAAATGCTGCCATTAGTATTAATACTAATAGTACTAATACTAATAGTACTACTAGGAAATGCTACTAATAGTATGATAGAGGTGCACCAACCATTGTGTGTTCCGGGGCTCCTAACTTATTGAGGAGATTTATACTATAAATACTATACGAATACTATACCTCACACAAAAGCTGATTTTAAGTACGTACGTAAGCTGAAAGTTCAACCCGAAGAACAAATCACCTCATGGCCTAGGTGCATTCAAAATGTGCATTGCAAAACGAGAATAACATTGTCACAATTTTGGGCCAAGGAGCACCGCCATTCAGACAAAAACAAAATAGCCTAAAAGTGGCACGCGTCCTCCGATCGATACAATAAGCGACCAACAGACGAACAGACACGGCAACCGACGCAGCCACGGACACGCCTGCCGATGTAACCACGTACGGCGAAATACCGAAAGAGGAAAACGGCCTACCTCGCCGGATTTTCTGTCCCCTGCAGTCATCGTGTCCATGCAAACCCGAGTCTGCCGATGGTCCGGAGGGCGTACGTCCTGCGAATATTCCTGCGGGTGCTCAACACACAAACCGTTAAGGTTGATCATCTCCCGCTTTCGGCCCGTGGCATCGAATATCTTGCCGAGCAAGGTCTTTGTGGCCTGCCCTTGCTCTTTGGACTTAGGCACTAGGTGGTGCGACCCGCTGTTGTTGGGCGGTAGCAGGAATTGAACCAGCGTGTGCACCGGTATCTGTTGAGCAGATATCAACCGGAACGAACAGGCATGGGAGGAGGGGGTCCTCACTGCTATGCATGGCCGTAGTCTTCACGTAGCCTATAAGACCATAGACCCTCGCATTTATACAATGCCGTTGTGTTGAGGGGGTGCAATCATATCATGCATGGCCGTCATGCTTACGATGAGGGCGGGCGCGAAGGCGAGTCAAAGGGAAAACGAAGGGTTGGAAGCAGTGATGGGGAAAAACGAGGTGACACGTAGGAAGCATGACGGCAGAGCGACCCCACGCGTAGATCATCGTCGTCCCGGAGAATTTACCGAGATTTTAAAACCTCGAAATATACCAGGGCTTTTCACGGGTCATGACCATCATATCACCCGCTGGTCGGGTCAGGGGTGTTTCAAAATGTCGTGGGTCGGGTCGGGTCGGTCAATTACGCTTTAAAATCTCACGGTTCGGGTCGGGTCGGTGTCAAGTAGTTTCGAAATCTCGCGGGTCGGGTCGGGTCGGGTCGAGAGGTTTTTTAATCTCGCGGGTCGGGTCGGGTCGGGTCGGGTCAACAGGTTTTGAAATCTCACGGGTCGGGTCAAGGGGTTTGGAAATCTCGCGGGTCGGGTCGGATCATGACCCGCGAAGATACGGGTCACTCGCCGGTCGAGCCACCATGACCCGTGTGTTGTTTTGTGCTGACTCGCGGGTCGGCCTGCGGATTCGCCTTGTTCAAACTTGCAGCTGCCTGCCGGAGGGCCCTTGTCATGCCGGCGCCCCGCGGGCCGGACACGCGAATCCGACCCGCGGGTCCGAAAATGATACAAAACTTGCCGTTTCCTGCACGAAAGTATCTCTCGTGCCGATGTTCCGATCTTATGCTATCATCATACGTAGCGGCCAGAACGATCAAACCAGGCAGTGACTTCTCGTAGCATGCATAAAGTATAACGCGGATCCCGTGCTAGATGAAGCCGTAGGCATTATTCAGGTATTATTCAGGTGTATTGCCATCCGTCCAAGTCCGCTATGAAAAAAGAAAAGGAAAACCAGCCCTCAACCTTGCAGGCTACAGTATAAGAAAGAACCTATGGACCACAACGAAAACGCCACAAAAAATGACAGGACAAGAACCCATGCACGACGTTCGCACACATCAAATATACCTGTAAAAATTGTCGTGCCAGCACGAGAAATATGACCAAAAACGAAAACGCAAGAGCAGCAGTCGTCGAAGCAGCAGCAGCAGCAGCAGCAGCAGACCTGGCGGATCGCAGCTCCTGCTGACAGATCCACCATCCCAGTTTTGGGCTTGCTACCGGAGGCGCTCAGCTAGGCTGCTTGCCCCGGCCGGAGACTGCATGGCTAGCTCTCTCGTCGGCGTATGGAAGCAGAAGCAATCGGGTTAGAGCTGTCGGGTCGAGCCGGGGGTCTCTATGGGCACGGCTAAGTGCGGATGTGTGGGTTGCTCTTTCTCGTTTCTCGCACGCACACCACAAAAATATCGCAAACAATGAACGGTAAAAAAAGCAGAGAGCATGACACCCTGAGAAAGGTACGAGGGACCAAGGACCAACCAACCAACCGACCCAGGTAAATATCCAGACATGTTTGACCGGTGACTTTTCGACTTTGACCCGTGAGATACATCACGGATCCAGTCGACCTGAACCGCATGAAACCCGCACCTCACAGTTCACTCGGAGTGTGGCGGGTCGGATCGGGTCGGGTCAACAGGATTTGAAATCTCGCGGGTCGGGTCGTTTCGGGTCGGGTCAGGAGTTTTTCAAATCTCAAGGGTCGGGTCGGGTCGGGTCGGGTCATGAGTTTTCAAAATCTCGCGGGTCGGGTCGAGTCGGGTCTGGTCAGGTCAAACCTCACGGGTCGGGTTGGGTCGGGTCGGGTCAGGACCTGACCCGTGAACAGCCGAGAAATATATCAGGTAAAGTATCAACATAGTACGATTTTTTAGGTTATCCGATTATTGTTTCCAGCTGTGTCTTATGTTATACCAGGTACCAGGTACCAGGTACCAGGTATAGACTAGACTAGCGTGGGGTTAAGGTTCGGTTTAGGGTTAGAGATAGGGTTCGGATTGGGTTGGGTCGGCACCCTTCGACACTTGATTTTCAAAAAGATACGACATATAAATGTAAAGCGTAATATGTTTGAGTACCTCCTCCTGTTGCGGTGTGTCTTGTGTGCCATGACTTGCGAAGCGACCGCCGGCGTCGTCCAAGAGGTTTTTCGCAAGCGCATGCTAGGCTACAGGGGTGAAAGTCTTTTTTCGGTGGCCCCTCGCTTGAAGAGCTCTGTGCATGTAACCTCCAAACAAAGACTTTAAGAAAACGACAGTAGTGCCACCCGATCAACTATTAGATGGTCTAGTCATACAACCAATAAGTTAAATAAAACACGAGTAGTATTGGGTAGTTTGATAGTGTAATTAGTAATAAGAGGGTCCCCGCCAGAGCCAGAAGCCAATGCTTCGGCCAGAAAGTGCTAGTATACACCAGGTACGATACTGCCTTATCGTAGCACGGCCCAGTGTGCATTTCTTGAGACGGACGTGCGGAGATTGGATTAGATCCGGCGGTTGATGTTCTCGACCCGATATCATAGTTGTGATATTTTGCGAGAAACCGACGGACACGTGGAGATGTGAATTGGCCACTTCCCTTACCCCCTTACCCGTTATTATGTCCTTGACCGCCCTTGTCATACCTTGCCGCTACCTCCTGGGTCGAACCTTGCGAACACCTCATCCAGTAGGAAATCGTCCATCACCAGATCGAACCTTCCCACGAGAGACACAAGCAGGCAGGCAGGCAGGCAGGCAGGCAGACAGGCAGGCAGACAGGCAGGCAGGCAGGCAGGCAGGCAGGCAGGCAGGCAGGCAGGCAGGCAATCAGGCAGGCACGAAAGCAGGCGGGCAGACAGGCAGGCAGGCACGAAAGCGGGCAAGCAGACAGGCAGGCAGTGAAGACTTCCCGAGGTCGCATGCGCGACGAAATGCGCGTAAGAACGAGTCCTTTCTGCCCCGTAACAACTACTCCCAACACCTTGTGATGTCCTTACTGCTTACTGCTCACTGCTTACTGCTTACTGCTTGCTGCTTACTGCTTACTGCTTACTGCTTACTCAGACGACGTTCAAAACAAAGCTGTCATGCCTCACCTGCGAAATATGACGGTTTTTAAAGCTTCCCTATCCAAATTAGACGACTCCAGGTGGTCCGGATTCGCCGATCGCAGCATGCTCACGGCAGACTTGTACGCGAAGTTTCCCCCGTCCTGCCGAATACAAGAAGGCAACATCGTGTTGTGCTTGTCAAGGATTGTCAAAAAAACAAATTGCCTCTCAACAACGTACAGCACGATGAGCTGCAGCGTCGACCCAATCACGAACGCTCCCCTGGTAAAAAAAAAAGAAAGCCAAGAAAAACCTGGGGGCGCACGGCGAAAAGAGAAAACCACCACGCACCCCAAAGGATGTTCAGAATTAAAAACAAACCGGAGCGCTGTGATTACAGGACGACTTCAGATAAAACCGCTTTTTTTTTTGTTAATATAACATCGCTCCTTTTTTTATGTTCTGACCTTCTTTGGGGTGTCATACGAGTATCGTTTTCTCCTTGTGCCGTGCGCTACTGGGAAACCCAAAAACAGGAAACCTAGTGTATGCACGAAGTCTAACTTCTAGATCCCTTTTCTATAAAATTATTTCAAATACGTCAGCTGTGAGTTCGATCAAGTTCATGGTCGATTCTCGTATTTGCAAGCTGCGTCATATTCCGGCCACGCGTTTTTACCGATGTACCTGGTATTCTCCTTTGAAGATACAAAATTTGACATCTTGTACTTATTTCCAGTTTAGCATCGATTTTAATCCACTTGCTGCCCTTGCTCCACCCTTCCTTGCTCGACGCATGCTCATTTTCCTTCTCATTCTTAAAACTTGATAGTGTTTCTTGTCTTTTGCCTCAAAAATTCTGAGAGAGGAAGGTGAGGCGTTTCTCACTTTCTTGCCATAAATCTTGACACCCTCATCGCCTGCCCACCCATCCACCCTTAAGCGTTCCTGGCTTTATTATATCTGTTCATAATTTCTGGTTTAGGCTTTTCCCCTCTGCTTTTCGTGTTTTCCTTGCCAAAACAAAAAGAAGGGAAATCCGAGGGGAGAGGGGAGACTCTTCGACTGGCCCTGAGCGGAATACAGACCTCGCAGTTCAAAATCGCTCGGTTAACGTTTTGCTTCCGGGCACTCAGAACGCCTCGCTAGGGCGTGGGTGTGCTGTAGACTGGCCACATCGTATTAATTTAGTGTTGCTACATAGAACCCCCTAAGACCTAATTTAGTGTTGCTACATACCACCCCTTAAGACGCTATAACCTGTCTAATCTGTCTAGCCTGTCTAACCTGTCCAACCTGTCTAACCTGTCCAACCTGTCTAACCTGTCTAACCCGTATAACATGCATAACATGTCTAACCTGTCTAACCTGTCTAACCTGTCTAATATGTCTAACCTGTCTAACCTGTATAACATGTCTAATCTGTCTAATCTGTCTAATCTGTCTAACCTGTCTAATCTGTCCAACCTGTCTAATCTGTACAACATGTCTAACCTGTACCTGGTATAACCTGTATAACCTGTATAACCTGTCTAACCTGTATAACCTGTCTAACCTGTCTAACCTGTCTAACCTGTCTAACCTGTCTAACCTGTAAAACATGTATAACCTGTCTAACCTGTCTAACCTGTCTAACCTGTCTAATATGTCTAACCTATCTAACCTGTATAACATGTATAACATGTATAATCTGTCTAACCTGTCTAACCTGCCTAACCTGTATAACCTGTATAACCTGTATAACATGTATAACATGTATAACCTGTATAACCTGTATAACCTGTATCACCTGTATATATGTATAACCTGTCTAACCTGTACAACCTGTATAACCTGTCTAACCTGTCTAACCTATCTAACCTGTCTAACCTACCTAACCTACCTAACCTGCCTAGCCTACGTAATGTACAATGTGCGACCAGGGTTGCAGTCGCTCGAGGTCACTCGCGCGTGTAACTCCCTTGTTCCTTTGCGGCCTTGGCTTTCGTGTTGGTTTATTTTATTTTGGTGCGATAGGAATCCGCAATGTGATGGTAACAGCTACGCTGCGTCAAGCAAATCGTCGAAAAGTATTTTATCGTCAGTGAAGTACAGAGTCACGCGTGCGAGTATGATAGTATGATAGTATGATAGTATGATATGATATGATATGACATGATATGATATGATATGATATGACATGGTATCATACCATATAATATCATATATGATATGATATGATATGATAGTAGTATATCACAATATCATCATAGCATCATAAAATCGTCCTAACATCCCCACTGCCTTAGCCTTGATCGGGTGCACGCCTTTTACTGTACTCGTATCGTAACACGCGTTTTACTGCACTCATCAGACATAGGGCTAGGAACCGTTTCCGAGGTACGCATGCCGTGAAGCGAATGTCGCGGGTGGTCTTGTAAATGTGCAGCACCTGACTGGATTTGGCCAAGATCTTGTCCCTGAGGGATGTCTCGAACTGCTGAAACGTCCACTTCGTCCTCTTCCAGCACTCGGCTTTCATCGGGTCCTGCTAAAGACAAGTTCGGACATCGAGGTAAGTAAAGCAAGTCCGATTACATTGTTATTAATGTTATTATTATGGTAGGTTGCCATCCGATAAAATAATGTACACGCCGCGTGCGTGTGTCAATCGCAAAAAAAACGACGAAGAAACAACAGAAACGAACAGAAGACGCGCAAAAAAACGGCACCCCAAACCGACCGACGAACGTAAATCCTTCACGCCCGAAATGTCACAAAAGGCCAAAATTCCCCTTCCTGCATCTCATCCGTCGAAACAGCGACAATTACATCGATTGGATCCTGTCAATCACAAGTCCGATTACATGGAGGTGAAGCAGAATTCCGATCGATACATCGATCGGGTCCCCTATTTAAACACCATTCCGAACATGTCGAAGTAAAACGATTCTGATTACATCGAGGTATAAAGCAAGCGTAGGTTTTGAGCCAACCAGCTCGTAGTTATGTTTCTCAACTGGGCCGTTTTTTTTTTGCGTGTTTTCTAGCGCACGCGTCATATATAGGCTTTCGAGTACTCATGGGGGAATCCGAAGTAGATTCGAGTCAAATTTGGACCCTTTTTGTGGCAACAATGACGCGAACTTCGCGAAGAAGACTCGCAGCAAACATAGGAAGATCAAAGCGCTTCTTGGGTGAAAATATAACGCAAGTGCCCAGAGAGGAGATGGTACCGGCTGCCCGGTGTCCCTGCTAAGCGGTTACCGCCGTGTCGTGACGTCGATCCTGGCGTGTTAAGAGAGACGGCCGCAGCACACGCAGAAAACTCTCCGTGCGAGAAACAACATGTTTTCTGCCGCTCGACTATCACGTGAAAAGTGTAGAAAGACCCACACCGTCGCGCGATACACTACCAGCCCGCCGACAAGAAGGCGAGGTGGTAATGGTGGTGGTGAGCTATGTTAAGGGCTAGGGCTAGGGTGCGTCTTTCATTCGCTCCACTCTAACAGCTGTCGAAGTCCTTACTCCCCCAATCATTTCGCTGTGGAAGTCTTTCTTCTTTTGCTATTATTCAACAGGTCCGGTAGCGTGGCCCCTTCTTACGAGAAGACCGGTGGTGCGCGCCAGTGTGTCTACTGGGCCAGCGAAATGGCCGAAAGCAGCCAAAACGAAAATCAGAGTTGAATGGCGGAACGAGGTCCTTTTTGCGACCAAGTGTGGTATGGCAAGCAAGCTCCACCAAAAGCGAGATTTTCGCATAACACCAAGCGGTAAAACGCAGCGGCGAGAGAGCGAGGCGGTGCCGTTATGGCGTGTGGTGAAAGCGGATGCACACGGAAAAAACGAAGCAACACAACGGAGAGGGTGAACGGAGCTAAACAACGGAAAGAGTTGGAGATATTTTCCGCGCTTTCGCCCCCCCGCCGTCGCCCCTCCCCCGTTCAGTCTGCCCTGCACGGAAAACGACGGCCTCCCAGTCCAACTTAGCCTAGCGGGTACACAAGAAATCCCGCTAGCTGTTGGGCTAGGGGTAGCACTTTCAGGGCAAAACGCCAAAGTGGAAAACTTCTCATTGACGAGAATCATCGCCTGAAAAACGCTCAACCATCGTAGGACAATCGTTACTTAGTTTATTGTGACCAGGTACCAGGTACTTATTAGTTGCTATGCACGTAGGCCACAGGATAGTTTGTTCATCGGACTGTCCATCGGACTGTTCGTCGGACTGTTCATCGGACTCTTCATCGGGGTGCGCTTTCATTTCTGTTTTTCATTACGTCAAAGTGCGTGTTCTTGAGTGAGGTAAAGCACCTTTTTGGTCGATTTCACAGCTAGCTGCTGAAGCGTACTTTTTTTTTTGTGTTTTTTAGTATGTACAGCTCCTGAAGCGATCAAGTCAGGAAAATTCAAATTCATATCAAAATTCACCCGCGCCACCGGAGCATGCATCGAACGCAAGAGGGAGTACAGAGGGAGTACTGTAGATAAGTTTTAGCAGGAAAAAGGTAGCAGGGAAGCACAGAGGGAGTACTGTAGTGCGGTAGCGGTCCGCCAACAACAAAGTTGTCCCAGTAATACGCTATCCCAATAGGTCAAAAGCGCTTGGCGCGCCTGTGGAGTTGCAGTCATAACCTGGTTCAAATAACGCGAATAAGGTGAATGAGGTGAATGAGGTGAATAATGCGGTTTCCCCCAATAAGGCGGCATGTAGCTCTGGCACACCACGGGGGGGGGGGGAGGGGCTTACCATAGGCATAAAAGGCTGTTGGATTTTGTCCATAGGTTTCCATTTGTTTCCGAGGCTTTTCTTCTTCAGGGAACGTTGAGGCTGATCAACATTGAAACCCATACATACAGTATTCTGCACATTGTCGGATGGCAAGCACAATAATCATATAGTAATAGTAATAGTAACAATAGTGTAGTAGTATAGTTTACACAAACAAGGCGAACCTTCTTCGGGGGAGCACGGTTCGACACGTGAAACTCATAGCTAGGGGTGTCTCGGAACCATGGCGAGGGATCCGCCGAAGGGTTGATGAGGCTAACCGCGAAGCTGTGCACGTCCAGACACCCGTCGCCGCTTTCGTCGTACTTGTCGAACACATCGTCCACATCCTGAACAAAAAAAAAAGGGTATCGGATTCAGGAAGGCGTTGCGCAGAAAAATTAGATTCACGAATAACGCATGCAGACAGGTGTGACAAGGCGCTGTCTAATTCAGATCCACGGATTGATTGGGTTTAGGGCGATGAGCCAGGTGGAGTGGTCAGGGCGGGGGGGTATGTGAGGGGTGATCGGGGCTTGAATATACCAGGTATGATGTTTTTAATGTAAAAAGAGCAGAAGGAGCCATAAAGCAGACAGGACAGGACAGGACAGGACACTTGCCAATAGTTGTTACTAGATGTTAGTAAGAGAGTAAGAAAGAAAGGCAGGCTGATATTTGCAGGAACATAAGAAACCCAAGAGGCCTTTTACGCTGACGTTGGTCGAGAATGCACCCACCCTCCAAAATTTAAGAAACCCACAGCCCGGGTCAGGTTTCCTGTTTGTTATTACAATAGATGCTCTGTACCGTATAGTAGTACCTTGTCGCTGAGGACGATAGCAAACTTGTCGTGCATTCGTGCCTTGAAACTCTTCTTCGTCAGGCCGGCGTTATGCCCATCCAGAAACAGAGTGTAGGCTGCCTGGACCTGCGATATTTAATATGAGCAGTCGCGCCGCATTCAACCGTGCATCGCATGGAGGTCAGGATGCTTTTTTTTCTTGTTTTTTGGAGAGATCTCCTTTGCTTTGGGCTTTCATTCTTTATTATTGGGGCATGTTTGTGCGTTATCAATGATGAAGCCCATGCTTCTCATGGTCGGAGGACACACGTAATCGCAGCAGCAGCACCAAGAATATTGTAACGGAACAAACGAAAGCATACTGCGCGCTAGGATATGGGTATGAAATTATTGTGTATGATTGTGTATGATCGTGTATGATTGTGTATGATTGTGTATGATCGTGTATGATTGTGTACGATTGTGTATGATTGTGTATGATTGTGTATGATTGTGTATGATTGTGTATGATTATGTATGATTGTGTATGATTGTGTATGATTGTGTATGATTGTGTATGATTGTGTATGATTGTGTATGATTGTGTATGATTGTGTATGATTGTGTTTGATTGTGTATGATTGTGTATGATTGTGTATGGTTGTGTATGATTGTGTTTGATTGTGTATGATTGTGTATGGCCTTTGTCCTTCCTGAATGACGGGGCTCCGTATCCCCGCAAATATATTACCGAAAACATCCCCGAAAACGGAGGAATGATTACAACTTTTTAAATCGTTGTTCTTGTTTGGCAGAAAAATCATTAAATAATCATTTTCGTATACCAGGTACATCCTAATAGGTATTTTAAATAGGGCATGTGATGGTATGGGTTGTTTTGATTCGTGACGTTCATCGGGTTGCGTTGCACTCTCAATTCATTTTGTTACTGCAAGTCGAAATATTTTTTCTTGTTTGGGACCCTTCAGTGAAAGACCCTTGTTGCAAGCGGAAAAAATATGGATGTACCACTATCGTGTCTACAGTGGCGCACGGGTTGGTACAGGAATACTAATTCCAACATTGTGTTCAAGACAATCCCCGAAGGAGGACGGCACCTTTTGCCAGAATGCCATCGAACTGTGCCATCGAACTGTTTCTGTTTCATGGCGATCCCGATCACGTGGCGTCGATCGGTACAGAAGGCTTTTAAGGGACATTCTTGTCGAACACCGGTACCTTTTTATGCGAGATACCTTTCATGAGGAAGTGTTAAGGAATTAGTGGGGTATTAGTCCGTTTGACCACTTGCAACTGGTTAACCAATAGCTTACCCAAACTAAGCCTTATAACACTCTCCCCCCCTGAAACGGCGGGATAGCAGGTCGGCCGGATATACGGCGGACCTCTGTCAACATCCACGCCGTTTCATTTCCTGGGTATACCAGGGAGAGTATTTTTCAAGTTCGCCATGGGAAAATCTGAAAAAGTTTATTATGGTGGATGTGGGGATCGAACCCACGACCCAAAAACCCATGGTCTGTCGACGACGCCATTTGTTAAGGTATTAGTGGGGTATTAGTCCGTTTGACCACTTGCAAAAGGTTAACCAATAGCTTACCCGAACTAAGCCTTATAACAGAAGTACCTTTTTACACGAAGGCGCGAGGGGGGGTTCTCTCATGATTTTTGCCGTAATTTATTTTGCGAAAGAGAAAAGCGATGCGTTCCTGCGTTTGGCTCTCTGTTAACATAAGTTTCCTGATTTAAAGGGGGGAAGGACGTATTTCCTGGTTTTCTTGCTTTTCTTTACAACAAAACGGGGAATCATGGGGGGGGGGGGGGGACCTCGGAAAGTGTTTTGCGTGACAAAAACTTGGGGAAATCACGGGGGGGGGCTCGGAAAGAGTGGGCAGCACTCGGTTATTGCCGTATTTTTCGCCTCTTTAGGGTGTAAACTTGGTCTATTATACTGACAGGGACACAATAGGGTGTGTGTGTGCGTGCGCTGACGCGTTGACAGAAACATAAACCTGCCTTGTGTTGGGTGTATCGCGATGACGGTGGTGGAAAAGAACCTACCTTGAAAGCGCCTGCACCGCCCACCCTTTCGTGTATCTTCTCCCTGATCTTGTCCTCGATCGATGCCAGGTTCCACGAATTCACGTTCTTCGCGTGTAGCACCATCTAAGAAACCCGGCAGCCATCAAAACGCATAACGAAAAGGCCTATCAAGTCAGCACAGCGGGTGGTCGTTGGTTGCTGCTTCTGCTCGGATCATAGCGCATGCGTTTGGCTGGAAGCGTCTCAATTCAAAAGCAAACCGCCGACAGAGCGAGGCTGCGAGGCTGAGTGGCTACGAGTATGTGAAACCTCAAATGTGTGCAACGCTAAGGCTCCTAGTTGAAACTTTCTTACGTCATTGCTACAGTAGGGAGATGTTTTTTCGTACTGGTTTTCACGGGTCATGACCCGGCTCGTAGTTTGGGTCAGAAGATTATGTCGAAAGCTCGTGGGTCGAGTCGGGTCGGGTTTTGAGGTGTTCGAAATATCATGGGTCCAGTCGGGTTGGGTCGGGTCTTGCCGGGTCGGGTCGGGTCGGATCGGATCGGGTCGGGTCGGGTCGGGTCACCCTGATCCGATCCGACCCGTGAAATGCTCTGATTGCTTTGGCCACAATATGTCTGCCTGACGCGGTTCCTGAACAGTGACTAAGGAAGTGACTACCCAATATCGCTGAAACGTCTTTTGGGCTTTATTTGGACCGCTATACAATAGGGCTATACAATAGGGCTATGCAATAGAGCTACACAATAGGGCTATACAATAGGGCTATACAATAGGGCTATACAATAGGGCTATACAATAGGGCTATACAGTAGGGCTATACAATAGGGCTATACAATAGGGCTATACAATAGGGCTGTACAGTAGGGGTATACTGTGCGGTAGGGGCGGCGCGTTTTAGACCCCCGTTTATCAGCGACCCAGAAACACTTGGCGAGGGCCTACCCCATTTTTTTTCCGGTTTATGGAATATTGACGCGGCAGTGGAATGGTTTTGCTACACTGCCCAACCAAAAAAATACGTACATGTCGGTTCTTCAATGAAATAGGGAACCACTCGCGGACATATTGGCCTAAATCTGGTAGTAAAAACGGGCGTGTTACCCCCGCCCCTTCCGTAGAGGCATGGTTTGCATGTGCCCTATACAGTGCATGCTTAGGCTAAGGCATTGCTCCTCGTTCACCGGGTTACACTTTACCACTTTTTCTCGAAACTTTTTTCGTTTTTGTGGGGGGAAGGTTGGGGTAACGTAGGTAGGTACTCTCTAGTACTCTGCCTCAGTACCGTAGCATGTTTCTGAACGTCACCTTTTCGGGAGAAGCTTTGGTGTAGCCATACATGTCCGTGCTCTCTTTCTTGCTGAACCACGACTCGTCGGTGTAGTCGTCTGGTACCAGTACTCGGACCTGGTCAACACCCGGTCAAATAATGCACTCAATTGCGTCAACGAGGGTAAATAGCGACACGTTGTTAGCAGCGGTCCCTCTGTAGTGCCGGTATGTGCACTGTAGAGGAAAAAACCCGGCACTACAGTGGAAACCGGCACCACTCCGCACACTGCCACTATTCGTTGCTCCCATCTGTGCCAAGCAACTTCACATGCACTAAAGCAGGCAACCGGCACTATAGCGGTATCTTCAATGTGTTCCATAAGGTGTCTGTCTACATGCTGTGCTGTCTTGGACCGAACTAACTCGAAGGTCATTGCCATACTTTCAATCGACGATATCTCCTTTCTTTGTCCGATCACAGGTGGTATCGCAGGTGGTGTTCGTAACAAAGAATACCTACCAAATTTGGACGCAAATACGGTCACCTTCGGGGTATTAACATGAAAACAAATAGACCCTATATTTCCGTCCACAATGTTATTAATAGTGGATTACGGAGTATAACGTGCGATGAAACTAGAGTAGTCTCCCAACGCAACCCCGCGCGTGGATAGTCGCGGTAATACGCCGGACGTCAAAAGGTATCGTGGACAGGAATCTGCAAGGCTCATACAAGAGTTCCCTCCGGGGATGTGTTTAGCTTAAATTTGAAAAGGGGCGTCTCGACTTGAAAAGGGGGAAACATAGACATTCCTATGTGCTATGCACTAGGTACCAGGTGCCAGGGTATACCATAAAGCCCTTGAAAACTAAAGGCAATAAATGTATCCACAAGCCACCGCGCCAGTAGCCGGGAAAGCAACACCGTTCGACCAGCCCAAACGAGCTTTTAGTTTAGTGTACATCTGCCAAAGGCATCAATCTCGGGCAGGCCAAAACACGTATTGAGGCGCTACTAGTAGAGCCGAAGAGTTAAGAGCAAATCGCTCAATATGTTGACACTCAGGAGCTTCGTCGAGTGACCACCAGCATGCGTCAAAGAGCGGTAGGATTGCACATACAGCACATACAGCACATACAATGCATACGGTGCATGCAGCACATACAGTACATACAGCACATACAGCACATACCGCACATACAGTACACACAGTACATACAGCACATACAGCACATACGACGCATACAGCACATACAGTACATACGGCGCATACAGCATATACAGCACATACGGCGCATACATCACATACAGCACATACAGTACATACAACGCATACAGCACATACAGCACATACAGCACATAAGCACAAGCGCAACGTACGTTGAGCACTACACGTCGGTTTACCACAAGCACTACACCCCAACAGCTATACACATGCAAACAAGGAGGGGTTGGGAACGTACCAAAACAGAAGCGAAGGTGAGACCAAGCTCACGGAAAACACAAAACAATCACTATCGTACGCACTTTTTTTATGCCGCACGGCCAATATATCAACGAAACGCGGCGACAAACCCGGAACCAAGTCTTACCTCCACCCGAAAGCGTGCATGCGGATGATTACCGCAAGCCGCATTCCCTAGTATTTGTAAGAAATTTGACACCAAAAAAAGTGGGGGCAAAATGGTTGATGTCTTACCATCTCGGCGATCTCGATGCTCTCTCCGGTGCCCGGCACGAGAGAGTCGAACAGACACAGCACCTCGTCTAGATCGAGCTTCATTCCAAACTTGTACTCCGCAATTCGGATAAACTCCTCGGCCGCTATGCGGTCCCCCTTGCGGTTGACC
This sequence comes from Undaria pinnatifida, assembly GCA_012845835.1. Lineage (NCBI taxonomy): Eukaryota > Phaeophyceae > Laminariales > Alariaceae > Undaria > Undaria pinnatifida. The sequence goes on from JABAKD010000013.1 coordinate 15,128,888, forward strand.
TCCTTGTGCCTAAACAGGTTGCACCCAGCCGAGAACTGGTAGCGCCCAATACCCCCAGTGTGCTCGCGCATTTTGACCTTAAGCTTGTTCAAGAGCTTCCCGACGTCCCACCTGTTCGTGTACGGCGATCATTGTGGTTCCGAGCACGTTTAGAGAATGAACGCAGAGAGGGCAGGTAGGGCATAAAATAGCTGTCCCTGCAGTAGACTGCATGGCGAGGAATCTACCTGGTACCTGGTACCTGGTACCTGGTACCTGGTACCTGGTACCTGGTACCTGGTACCTGGTACCTTGCACAGTAGGGGTCCCCCAATACTACTATGGCGGTCTGAGTAAGGGCTAGTAAGGCACTATCCCTATAGACTATAAGGCGGTCAAAATCGCTTGGCGTGACTGGGGAATACTTAATAACAGCACTCATAGCCAGGAAGGAATAATGCGGCATGCCTCCATAAGGCGGTCATATTGCTCTATATACCACACCACCGCCTTACAGCATAATGCTACTGTGCAAAGTGCCAGGTGTGTGCTTATGAGCATGTGAGCCTCTCCTTTTTGGTGCCGAGTGTTTACCGCCTGTTCAGTTCGATTGAAAAAACGCACGACGGCCGAAAGCCTGCATATAATATCGTTTGCCGACGCATGCTCAAGTACCCCAAAACACGCCACAGCTGTCATATTTTGTCCCCTAATGCAGGTTATATAGTTTCCGTGCGCAGCACAATTGCATGTAGGCCGATCGTCTTTGCACAATTGTCCTGGTGACCTTGGTACTAGCACTCAGGCGAGTCACCAGTCTATGTCCTTCATGAGGACATACCAAGTAGAGACCACGCAGCGCGCGCGATCGAAGCATTACACGAAGCTTAAAAATATGAATTTCGATACGTAGCACCTTCGATCTGTCGAAGTCGCAGTTAGTTGAGGTATCTTTTGTGTTTTATAAAACACGCGAAGAAACGCATTCGCATCTCAACCTCTTCATTCACCGCCCCAACTCCTCCACACATCATGCGCTCTCTCAATCTGTGTATCTAGAACCCAAGTTTTTTCCCCCAACATGGGTTATCAATCCCTTCATCTCGCGCACTACTTTGCTCCACGTCGTGCGGCCGAGGCAGATCTCACTTGAAAGCTTTGAGGGACTGCGGAAAGACGTTGTCCAGGGGGTTGTACGTCTCCACGCCGTGGCGCTTGTGGTAGCGACCGCACGGAGACACTCGGTTCGTAAAGACCGGTTCGTGCAGCTGGTTGTCGAGGGTGAACCAGCCGTTGTTATCGTTCTTGTCGCGATCTGGTGCGAGCAGGCGCGTCGCGAATGACTGCATATCAACTCGCCCCTTTGCTCTGTTCACCGGAAGCAGGGGAACGGGGGGTCGGGGAGGGCAGGGGCGGAGGGGGGGGGGGCGTACTCATTTCGTGCATGGCCACAGTCGTATGACCATGGTTGTGGTAGTCGCTCGTAGCCCTACAACGCCGACACGGAGAACGTCGGAGTTTTGACCAACCAAGCGCAGCGCGGGGGAGGGGGGGGGTTACTCATTTCATGCACAGCCGTAGTCTTGATAGCATGGACCCTCGAATCTCTTGGGGCGGTGGCAGCACCCGCCCTCCTTGCATGCTGCACCATCCGCGACCGATTCATTGGAATGTTGAGTTACGCTACTGTTGAAAGGAATGGGCTCAACGGCTCCATTGTGTAGCGCTGCAGTAAGACAATTCTCTGCCTCTAGTGTAGTGTAGTGTAGTGTAGTGTAGTGTAGTGTAGTGTAGTGTAGTTTAAGTGGTTTGCCTCTCGGAAATTGTTGCGTTTTGTAAAGGGATAAGGGGATCAACTCAGAGAAACAGCGTCGCGGATAAGGCCACGATGCGTGTCGTCGCCGTTTCCATCTGTTCACAGCACCAACCACTGGCCACTCAAGTATAAATCTTACCCCTCTACCCGCTTTAATTCTTGGGCTAATTATCTCTGTTTGCCGAGGTCCCTCGGATGATGCTCTTGCGCGCTTGGTGTGCAGTAATGGTCCCTCTATGGTACCGGTACGTGTCAGCCGTAAATACCGGCATTATAGCGGGCAACCGGCACTGCTCAATGTGCACTATATAGGGACCCCTCTACTGCTGTATGACACATGCCTACAGTAGTCCTTCACGCCATTTTCAAAGCACGCGTGCCATTTCTAGCTAGCCTACACGTCTACCTCGTATAGTAGACAACAATACCTTATACTATTTAATAGCTGCCTTCGAGGCTACGAGGCCATCCTCCACGACGGGCCGCCACCGTGACACATGGACGTGCCGGCAAATAGAAGCATGACGGCGTAAAATTTTGCGTAAGGCATTTACTTATTCCTTCCTGCGATCGTTTTTATGGGGGGTTCCAGTGATGCCGTAACCGTACTAAAGGCACGGAGGTTCTACGAGCAGAAAGTGTGGGGGGAGGGACCGTGTTCCAAACGGCACTCCTTTATTAGAAAAGTACCCGAGGGCTCCCCTACATACAGGAAATACGCCTGTCTATCATTACGGTCTCGCGACTCAGAGCGTCTCAGCTCCTTCTTGCCGTTTGGGTGTAGAGGGTAGGTGACACAACAGCAGAACGCCAGGTCTCGTGCCGCGCCGAGCGGTGGCCGTCGCGTGCTGGCTATCGCCGACAACTCCGAGGTCGTCTCGGGCGGTCAAACCAGCCTTGCTGCTGAATTATAATTTGCCCTATGATTCTGGCCGCTGAGCGGCCTATCGAATCCCTGCCAGACGCTGCTGGCTCTTTCCTAGAAGGTTGGTGCTGAACCGGAATATTCCAGTCATAGAGCCACCAAGATCCCGCCGCAGCCGGCGAAGAACTCCAGAACAATCGGAGATGAAAACGGCGATCCCTCGGGTCGACACCGCGCCGCACGATGTGGAACCCCGACCCCATCGGCTGATCGCTGATGAGCTGTGGCTCGTGGAGCCATGGGTGCCCGGGGAAGATAGATTTCTATCCCCGGGTGCGGAATCCTTCCGAAAATCTACAACCCCGACAGCCCGGGGACAAAAACAGTGATCCCCAGGGTAAATATTTCTCTGGACGGTGAGAAGACGCCACGCCCATCCGATGATCGCTGACCGGCCAGGGCTCATAGAGTCAGCGCGCGAGGATAGTTGCTTCACGGGCCAACGTCGAGGTCCCACCGCACCCGGAGAGGATAAGGTCCGATCCACGGATCAGAAACCCCTCCATACACCTACAACTCCAATAGCCTCGGGACGAAAATAGTGACTTTCCGGGCCGATACCACCCTGCACGATGTGGAAACCCCACGCCCATCGGCTGAGCGCTGATTGGCTGGGGCCCATTGAGTCAGCACGCAGGGAGAGTTACCCCTCGGACCAAAGTAGAGGTTTCGCCGCACCCGGCGAGGATAGGTTTCCATCCCCGGATCAGAAACCCTTCCATACATCTACAAAATCAGTGATCCCCCGGATCGACACCGCCCAGCACGGTGTGGACATCCCACTCCCATCAGCTGATTTTGGTGATTGACCGACGTGCGTTAGACCAGGGCACCGGGGGCTGTGGAACATTCCTAGCTCGTGACTAATAAGCAGTAGTAGTAGTAGTAGTAGTAGTAGTAGTAGTAGTAGTAGTAGTAGCAGTAGTAGTAGTAGTAGTAGTAGTAGTACGAATGTTTCCCCGTGGCGGATTATACACATGATGTGCTATTTACATATGAATTTCGTGTCAACTACATAAATATTATCACTCAGATATTACGAGCGGAAACGTAAGGACCATTTAGACCTTACGTTTATACCTCAATTGTCCGTACGTTTTCGTCCAGCGTGGTACATCGCAGCACACTAGAATAGCACACTAGGATATGAATACGACGGATACTACTATCCCCACAATTAAGGTCGCCTCCTCCGATGAAGTCGACCCTGTGTTGGTCTTCGACGGGTGTTGGCCGAGGCCGAGACTCACTTGTTATTTACCATATTTGGTGCATGTGGTTAGGCGGTGCCAAACCTTTCTCGTGTTAAGCGAAGGGAGAGTATATACAGTGATATGATGGAGCCGTTGGGCTTTGCCCGCGTAAGTTCGGATCTCATCGTCCACGCCGTTATGAAGGTCGCCTCCTCCGATGAACTCCGTCTAAGTCGGCCTTGTCTTGGTCTTGAACGGGCGTTGGCCGAGGGCGAGAGTGACTTGTTCTCTAGTATATGTGGCAAGGAGGTGCCTTCACAAAATCTCTCTCTCGTTAAGCAAGGGGACATTTTATAGAAAGATATGAGGGAGCTTAGGTCGTTCTTGTAGAGGATCCTGGCCTCCCTGTTGCGTTCGGGGTTAATATCGCCGAACGTCAACTATTGTGAAGATCCAGTATCAATGGCAGCTCTCGTAGACCCGGGATTGGTTTACGCGTGCGTCTTCATGGTTGGCATGTGTGATCGGACATTGACGGTATCTGGACATTGACGGGTATCTACGTACGCTGTCCTCCATGCTGCGCTATTATTCCACTGTGGGCAACTATCGATCTAGCGCCAGACGCATAGTAGAACTAGTGAACTGATAATAGTATAGTAATACGGTATGATACAGGTGCACCAAGCATTGGTTTTTTCCCCTTCAAGGCAAGGTTCTCGAGTGGATAAAGTGATAAACTATTCTTCTATTCCCCTCTAGGGCAAAACCTGAATATTTAGATAAAAAGAAAAGTGCTCTACTCGATCATCAATCAATCAATCAATCAATCAATCAATCAACCAACCAACCAACCAACCAACCAACCAATCAATCAATCAATCAATCAATCAATCAATCAATCGACCAATCAATCAATCAATCAATCAATCAATCAACCAATCAATCAATCAATCAATCAATCAATCAACCAACCAACCAACCAATCAATCAATCAATCAATCAATCGACCAATCAATCAATCAATCAATCAATCGCATGGCCTAGGTATGCAAAGAAAACTAACATTATAAGGTTATGATACGTATTATAATATTGCAAAACTAGACTGAAATTAAAAACACTTAAGGTTTAGGAGCCCCGTCATACACAAAAAGAAATTCATCCAATAATAATTAAAGAATTTCCGCCTGAAGTCGAGGGGGACGAAAACAAAACAAGAATGAAAAATGAGAACTTCCGCAAAAAATAAAAAAAAAGGATAACTATAGGGGGGGGGGGGGAATTTAATGAATTCATACTGTTCGAAGACATCGGCATCCACATATTTCGCAAGGTCGAGGGGACGGCGATGTTACGGCGGTGCTCCACTCACGGGTCGGCGTATTTATGAAAGAGTGCCCCCGCCTCCCCATCGCTCAGCTCTACCCCCATGAGTCCGCTGAGGCGTTGCTTAAGCTGCTCCTTATCCAGGCCACCCGCCATGGTAGAAGCAGAGTCGCACAACATTCGCCTCGCCCATTGATACTGGTAGTTTCCCGCGATCTGCGACGGGTGATGTTTGCATACGGGGAGGAAGAGTGTTGCGGGAAGTTCCGGTTTGTCTTTTGCGTTATTGTGTTGGGAGTTTTGGCTAGGCCTTGGCCGAAAAATCGAATGAAATCGAGATTTTCTTGTACTTTTTTCGGGGTCACATATATAATATATATGCGAAAAAGAGGTGATTATGCGGGCAAGTGAAGCGATTATTCCATGATTATTCGACCATTATGCGAGCCAAATGCGCACTGTTATGGTCTCATTTAAGTTTTTTTCCCGCTTTTTCCCATGGTTATGCTCGAGTCGTGCCAACCTTAGTTCGATTTATGTCGTTTTTCTTTCAACATCTCTATTTAGCTTTAATGTTGTGCTTAGAGCTGGGGGTCCTGAGTTCTGGTCATATTTTTTTTATTCTGACGGTCGCGCATGTCATGTCGAGCTATAAACTTCACCCAGAGTATTCGTTTGGCGCGAGGGAGATAAAGAGGGAGTGCTATGGGGAGTTCCGGTTTTGCCTTTAGATTTTACAGTAGTGTTGGGAATTCCGGCTGCACTTGTTGGGATGCCGGGTCTTCGAGCAACGACGCTCACGCATGTCGAGCTACAACCTCAGGAGCACCAAATGGGGACGAAGTCGGAAACAGCGCACAATGCAACTAACTGCTGCTCTTCCCCCCACATGCGACAACTTTGTAAAAAAAACATTGACTATACCGAGTCTGACCATCCGATATTTATTTTTACCTTGTACCTTACCATCCTTCCGATGGGAGTAGCGCTGTGTGGCCAAGTATGGTCAAGTGTTTCCTGGTGGACAGGGCTAGCTGAGGATGGACCTGTCCAATATTGCCGGCATACCTTTCCTCGGTGCTCTACGATATTCCTCGTTGTACATACAGCTAGATACCGTGGGATTGATACTCGGATCGCGCTCTTCATTTCTCTCAAAAGGCAGTTAGTTATGGGCTGAGGTAGGAATAGACAGACAGACAGACGGACAGACAGTCAGAGAGAGAGACCTCCTCAGCTGAACACCAGCCTCGGATTTTTTTCGGTGTACACCCTACAGTATCATAAATTGCACCGAAAAAAGGTACTTCAAAGTACAAATGTTAGTACGAGAACTTTTTTTTTTAAGCTGAAAACGGGTTGTGAAATGACTGACTGAAGTAGAAGGCTGGTGACACCCTTTCTTTACCGAAAAACCGCCGGAATTTTCATTTTTTGTTTTGCAGGACGTGGGACTGACTATTCTTAGGGTAGCACTTTATTTTTGGGGAAAAAAAAACAGTTGTTGGGTTAAAGTGGGTTCATGTGGGTTAAGGTAGGTTATATCAAAAGCTGATTTGAGGTTATAACCGTTAGGTTATATAAAAATCTGGGGTTATCCCCATCCCTGAAAAAAACAGTTGTTGGGTCAAGGTAGGTTAAGGTAGGTTAAGGTAGGTTAAGGTAGGTTAAAGTAGGTTAAGGCATACACCTCCTCGACTGAAGAACCTCAGGAGACAAGATAGTGGTGCATCTCCGCCGCAACAAGCATGCGTCGCGTCACAGGCACAGCTGCGCCACTCCCACATTTCGACGCTGCCACGCTATTGCCGATGTACTCGTCCAACGCGCTTACGTAGCACAAAGCGGGGGCTCGTACCCGTACCTCGCAAGTCCCCTCCAGCTTCTGAATTATCTTCTTTTCTATTTCGGCGGTGTCGTACTCCGCCGTGTGCTTCGGAAGGAAGTTGTTGGCATGCCCCGCCTTGTCGGATCCATGGACCGGTACCTTTCCGAGGGCAACCTTAAATTTGTTGAAGTCGACTGTGCCCGAGTCTGCGCAGCAGTCGATAACAAAGAGGTTCGCCCATTAACGCCTATCAGGTACCTCTTGGACTGATAATAATGTAAGCCTGTAAGGTCGTGCAATTTGGGTGTCAGCCAATTATTTTTAAGTGATAGCCGTTTCATCAGCTCCGTGGTAAATCTGGAACTGATGGTGTAGGGTCCGACGCAATTCTATCGTGTGGGGGGGTAAGACGGCGTACGAGCTGTGTGGGTGTGCGCGCTGTGAAGCGTCAAAAGGATACGCTACATGAGGGAATGTTAGCGCCGTCGTCCCACACAACCACGACGTGAGACCCGTTTCATCAGCTCTCTGTGTGATGTCATGGAGCTCAACGACCGGAGGGGGAGAAGCAAAGAGTACACTCTGACGATTAGACACACCAGCTCGACAGGGGCACGCAGTAACTGCACTCGTTATACCTGGCTCCCCGTACAGCTTTTGCAGAGCGCGAACTTCGTGCCAGCTAAGAACCACAGCGAACTCATCCTGCACCTGCCGCTTGAACTCGTCCACCGTCATCTGGAGACAAAATTTAGCAGATAGCTCGCGTTGAGGGGGGCAATATATGCGGACAAGGGAAATAATTGGGAACCAGAGATAGGATTTCCACATAACCCTGGCCAAAAAGTTCAACCAAGACTAGCTAACAAAAAACTAGGGGTCAACGTTTTGGTAAGATTTTTGACGTCTGTTTAAATCGTGAACCTGCTCAGCGAGTTTGTGAAGAACCCGTCTTTGCTGGGCTGCCTCTGAGGCACTCGTCACGCAGATTCAAGCATTGTTTGCTTCGTTTGACCACGTAAACAAGAGCATAGACCAGAGGCTGCAACAACGCCACCACCGCTTAGGGTCAGCCCTGCCACCCGAGGGCAAGCCTCCCCCCGTGTCCCAAGCGACATCCGCCCAGGCTTCCACTACGTAGCAACGCGCCATTAAACACGGGGCAGCAGCTTCTCTTGACGGGCGGGCCTCCTAGTAAAAGTCGCCTGGCTGCTGCGTTGCTGCTGTGCTCTCGCGACTCTCAACATTCATCATGGTACTCAAAATATTGAGGAGACCTTGGCGAAGCGAGTTTGCCTTCCCTGCCATGGCGAACTATCATCATGAAAGATAGACGCAGACTCGATAACGCGCGCGGAACGCCCACTCGAGCACCTCGCTCGAGCACCTCGAGGTGCTCAACTTCAGAGGGCGACGCCCACGCAGCCCTAGCGGCGTCAACACGACGCCCCAGCTTCCCTTGTGGGGCGGGCCTGCTGACTACTGTTTCTTTTGCCCTTCCTTGTGCAACTTTTAGTCCCAACACTGGTGGTCACACCATCAGCAACAGGAAAAAACCATTGATGCCGTCGAGTTATTCCCTCGCGGGAGACCAAACACGCACACGCAATGAACGACCGACGCAGGCTTGGCAACGGAACCCATAGTTCGACCACACGAGAAAGAAAAAACAGAACTCCAATTTTTTTTCGAAAATCCGAAAATCGACTATTAATAGAATCGCCCTCCCAAAACGCGGTGCAGTTAATTTGGTCAGAGTTTCTGCCTTTGGTCAGCTTTTGGGTCAAGTGATTGATGTGTTGAAACCCTCTATTTACCAAGTATTTGGTCGGGCAAAACACGACATCGTGTGTGAGAGGAGAGGAGAAGAGTAGGTGTTCAGGTACTTGGTTGGACAAACACGTTCACGGATTACGCGCGTGTCGCTCATTCTACACGCATATATTAAACTCTACGATAGCCTGCACACACATCGTATAATGCGCATGTGTTATTATGTGTACGGGCTATAGTCTAGACACGCGCACGATCAAGATATGCTCTTGATCGCGACGTGTGCAAGCAACATCCATGAGGCCTGGCAACATGACGACATGACATGTGTTCACGGGACGGCAACTACCGATGGAGCACGCCTAACATCTCTACTCTCGTCGTTGCCGTTCTGGCTGAAACATGATGCCGGCGGGCTACTATCGTACCTCGTAACGCTCGGCTGGGCAACAGGCCGCCACCCGCGTCAGAAAGGGTCGGCTTCTTCATCGAAATCTAACTGCGAACATGTTATCCCTAAAAAACCAACTCCGCTCAAAACATCTCATCGTCGCGCCAACCACTGTAGCGACGAGAGGGAAACTACAGCAGTCATTCAGGAGTCAGGAGTGACCGCACTCATGCCACAAGCTGACGCCACACAGGGGAAACGTTGTTCATACCTCGAACATGTTTGCCATGTGTGACGCCAAACGCGCATCGGCATTTTTGGACGAACAAAAATGAGAGGCTGAATCTGATGTTATCGGTTTTGCCCTCTAGACCAGTTGTCTAGACTAGACCTCGTAGTTGCAGCTAGGCCAAATTACGCACGCACAGATACAGCAGCGTGCTACCCCCACCCCCTGATCGTTGCCGCTAGTTGGCGCTAGTTGTGGTGTGCAGTACGCAGCCACTGATACTCTAGTCTTGCCGAGAAGAAAGTTCCTTGTACGAGTAGCATTCTTGTGTGGTCTATCTGCCCATGATAGAGTTACCCACCTGGCACCGCGCATTGTCGGTCTCTCGTGGAAAGTCACACCGGCCCGACATTCGACAAGCCGGTCTCGCGGAGCTAGGCCGAGGGAAGTATTGGGCTGCTCCCAAGGCGTGCCGGGGTCTGCCATCGTTGCTGCCCTCCCCCCTCGAGGCGGGGCGGCCGAAGCTCATGCTACAGGGCGCTACTGCTCGTATGTATCAGTACATGGTATGCTAGCGACGGCTGCGGTGATCGGCAAAAAGAGTGCCTTTTCGAGTACAGAAGTGTCGGTTCGACCGTTTTTGGCGGTTTCACAACGGAGAGTTACGTATCGGTTCAGGCGTTCAGATCTGAGACGTACACCTATTATCATCAAAGATCAAAGATACGAAGAGCGCCAGAGCATCACTCATCACATACGTACCTGGTATATCTTTTTTATGACACGAGTATTGATAGAGTCCTGACGAAATCGCATGTACAGCAGGTTGTGTACGAAGTAGAGCTCTGTTATAACTGTCGCTGAACCCAAACTGTATGACATAGTCTAGACTATATCCCCGGATACCATTTCTTTTTATCGAGCGAGGATTCCTTAGATCCATCCACTCCACCCACACCGTTAACGTTCAACGTTATCGACCGTAGTGCATACAGTAGTTAGTTATACGTCGTTCACAATGGCTGCCGGAACACGACGGGGCTTATCTCAAGACAGGATAATCGTCCATGCACCTCTCGACGTGTTCGGTGTTGCAGAATACCCAGGGGAAAATCTCGACCGAAAACCTTCCCAACATGCGAGGTGAGTGTGTGATGTTAATGGGAACAGTTGTTGCTGTATCTTTTTTTTTCGTCGGCGAGGCATCATAGGGCGGGCACTACCGTACACGTGTTTCTCTCGACGCGTTGGGTGTTTGTGGATACCCAGGGGAGCATCTCGATGGCGAGCCGTCACAAAACATGCGAGATGATCGTAAATAATAGGATTGTTGTCGGCGTGAATGATACGTACTACCTCTTCTGTCACCGAAGCATCACAGTGCGGTAACCACCGTGTACACGTGTACCAGGTATACCGCATGCAAGTTTGCATGTCGTACTGCTGTGGTATCTACGAGTTTGTCAGTATGGCCCCATATTGTGGTCACGCCTTCTTCCTCGCAAACAACATGACGTGTCGCAGATGATACCGATCGATGCTGCTGCATACTCCACATGATTTTTCCATTCAAAATGACAAACCTCTTTATTAATAGTCTAGTCTAAGCTGTGACATCCAGGATTTCGTCGAAACCCAGCTTTGCAAGCTGAGATTCATGCAGGAGATGCTGGCACTGCATTGAAATGATAACATGTTCATTTATTCTGTCTGTTCGGTGCTTCTATCGGGCAGCAGCGCGTCTTCCCGTGTAGCTGTCCGACCCGGCCAAGATGGAGCAGGAGGAGAAAGAAACGGGAGACGTGTCGGATACGCCATGCGGCATATACGGAAGCAAAGCGAGGAGAAACCCCGACAGAAGCAGTCGCCGGGTGTGCTACCGCAGGCAAGAAGTGACATACGGCAGCGTTGCTGCGGTTGCCCAGGTTGCTGTTAGACTGCATGTGCCTACGTAGCGGTGTGCCCGCAGTTTGCAGCGAGTTTGATGTAGTATCATACCTGGTCCTAGGTATGTCACAAGATCAAAACTCAAAACCCGACGTACGAGTCCTCGCGTATATCCCTTGGTCGATACCGTTATGGGCAAAAACATAAGGACCGTTGATTTATTGATGTAAATGTACAAACAGCCTTTACATTTCCGCCAATAGAGTCGTTCTACGGTAGCCCCCCCAACGTTTCTTTAACGAAATTGCGGCTGTTTCGAAACCATCTCCCGGCCGTATCCCCTGCAATACGGTGCCTCTTGCCACCTCGATGTCATCGTTCGATAGTCCTTTGCAACCAAGGAAATACATGAAGACCTTTTCTTCATAGCATAATTCCTTGTGTCGAGCAGACATGAAACGTTCGTTAAAGAAAACCCCTGGTTTTGGGGGGGGCTATCGTAGAATCAAAGAATAGAAGTTTATACGTAGCGTACAGCGGTTGGGATATTATACAGTGTGTGGTAGCGTCGACACGGGGGAGAAATGTAGCTACACTACAGCCTGCTGGAATAAGCGATCCATCGAGAAAATAATCTGATGAAAATGTCCTCCTCGAAAAACGCAGGGTTTCACAGCGAGCGCCGGGGCTGCGCGGCTGCCTTGAGTCACGAACCTATCGAGTAACGCATTGTTTTCGGACCCATGGAAGCTGCATGATGCGGCAAAAGCTTGAGGACACATGGTGCTGACCCTTTGGAAACCCTTTTCTGGCATTCACGTGCTACGGCGGTCGGGGGGTGTACCAACCATTGTTGTTTCTGAGGAGGTTTACTGATAACTTGAGGAACCCAAACACTGATTTGATAAAAAATGAAAGTCGTAATGGAGTGCTCTCCGTAGATGGATAGTTTATAGCTTCGACGTGAAACCATGTCATGGTTGAGGTGAAACCAAGTGACATTAGATGTCACACTCACGTCAAGGCCATCATACATGGGCGATAATGTAGGGGACGATGATGGGACAAGCAGGACGCACTACCGTGCCTTTCCCTGCCTAGCTCTGTTATGTCTCTGTTTTAGCATTCTATTTAGGGAAACAATGCATGATAAGCTTTGAGCCTAGCCAGCGAGCCATGAGGAGAGACTATTAATAACGACACCGGGACACATGAGGGGCACGCTTCCCAACACGACCAACCACGCACCCCCCACGCGAAGTACTGCCACAATTGGCGTCGTCAGGCAGTGAACCAAGTGCAATCCCATGGCCAAGGTATAAAACACAAAACAAACATTCACACATTGCTTGGCGAAATTCTCGAGTGCCTAAGTCATGCACAAACAGCATAATAACCAAAAAAAGGTATACCTTAATACCGCATTCGTAAGAGACGTCTTCAGGGACAGCTGTGGCGGCCGAAAACACGAGAAGTGCGGTCCTATCCTATCACCCGCGTCTACAAGTAGTGTGAGCGTGCATCAGAACACGTATAATCACGCAGCGCGCGTGTCGTACGCCTCTCCACGCTGTACATCGGACACATTCCCTGCTACGTGAGCAGCCCGAGCTGCTGCGGTCGATGAATAAAAAAAAAAACAATACCCGCTGAAGTCCAATACCAATCACCACGCGGTTCAGAAGTTCAAACTCGGCGTGAGACACATCCTATTAGTATATCAGGCCCTTCTTTCGACATGCAACCCTGTATCTTGCCTTCGCTAAGCCTACACGTACTTTATACTGTGCCAAACACAACCAGGCGAGCGCAGGTGCGGCGAGGACGGCTTCCGTCCTGTTATCCTGCACCTTACCCTCTCTAAGCCTACACGTATTCCATGCTGTGCCAAGCACAAACCGGCAAGCGTATGCGTGGCAAGGACGACGCGCGTCCTGTAATCCTGTCGCTTACTTCTCTTAAGTCTGCACGTATCCCATGCTGTGCCAAACACAAACAGGCGAGCGTAGGCGTGGTAAGGACGACCCCCGTCCAGCCCGGATCTATCGGGAAGCCCCCCTTCAAGCCAGACTTTAGGGAGCAGCACGAGTCAACAGAAGGCAAGAAACTTTTGGGTATTGCGTTGGCGCGGCGAAGCGCGGCGACGCGTGGCGAAGCATGTTGTTTCAATTAAGCTTGAACACGTTGTGATGGCGTAGGTTCAATATTCCTGAACATCATGCGACTTGCGTCGTTATGCTACATACCACATAGCGAGACATCTTCACCATCACGGCAGTTCTCATCACCGTCCCCTTGAACGTTCCCCTCACTGATTTGCCTCCAAAGGTAAGCAGCAGGCAAAACTTATTCACGTGCACTTCTTTTCGTAACGGCCTTTCGTAGTGCTTCGGAGGCGGAAGTCCTCGCCGTGTTTCAAGCGTGCGACAAACACCCAGCAACCTTTGTGATACATTATGCAGTATCATTATTCTGGGCGGAAACGTACCCGCACGGTTCCAGGAACACTTCGAGAGTGGTATCACGAGATTGTGTTTGCCGCCGTCCTCCATCTTTGCACCGTTCAACAGTTGTATTACCGCAAGAAAAACCTCCGACACTAAATTCAAGTAGTGTATCCCCAAATACGTGGGTGCAGTTCCAATGGGATTAATCTTGAGTTGGCTGATCAAACTCGGATTTTACTCGGATTTTTCTCGAATTGGGTTACCCGCTGACTTTCGCTTCTCTCTGCACAGCGACAAGTGACATGCGGAGCGGAACCAGGCCGGTTCCTCTTTCCACGGATTTAAAAGAGCAAATATCCACACCTCCCGTAATACGAGACATGATTGTCGCAGCTACGGTAGCTCCCCATCGCTTTTTGAGCGGCTCGCTCTCGAGTTGGGTGAGGCGAGGGTGCTAGCTACTGAGAAATCCGAGTGATCTTGAAGTCATTGACCCCCCAGTTCAGGGTAAGCTTTATCTCACTCACTGTTCAAACTACGGATTTCGGTCAAATTGTGCTCACGCACTTGCTCCCTCTATCTGCTCAGCAACTAGCACCGGGGGTAGGACCAGGCAGGTTCCTCTCTCCGCCGACTTGAAGGAGCAATATCCGCATCCTCCGCCTCAATGGCGCCCGATCAGTTCCGTCACCCACACACCACCACGTCGACATAGATATTCCGCGACCCCACCGGAACGCGATCGGGAGCATGGGAGCAACCCACAGAACGACCGGCACTACATTGAGGGCAGGGTTGACGTCGAGCGAAATATGCAGAAGAACCAGCTCTGTGACGAGGGTAGACTTGAAGTCGAAAATCCTGGGGACGGCCAGGGAATATTGCACAAGGACCAGCGATACAACGAGGGCAGACTTGACGTTGGGTACGACGAGCGAGATTTTCGGAAGGACCGGCGTTATGACGAGGGAAGACTCGGAGACGAAAACGATGGGCACCACGAGGAAAGCTTCCAGACGGACCAGCACTATGATGAGGGCAGGCTTGGAGTCGAACGCCTTGAGTACCAGGAGCGGAATTTCCGAAAAAACCCGCGATATGACGGGGGCAGGCTCGACGCTGAAAAGGCCAGGCACGTTCCACCTAGACATCCTGAAGCCGTCGACGAGAGACGTCGTGAGGATGGGTGGGCTGTCCGACAACAAGGCGACGCCAAACACGGCGACGGGGATTGGGCAGGGCAGAACGGCCGCTATAGGAGGTAAGGGGTAATGGTTGTTGACTCGTTCATACCCGGACTCACGGTTTAGGGGGAAAATACTTGGAAAGAGTGTGGGGGTATGGTTGCAGCAATAATCGGGTTGTGATTTGTTTTGGCACCGTAAAATGTATCCCACAAATCCAAGCAAAATGTCTCCAAAAAGTTAGGTGCCGTTCTAAAGGGGGGTAGAGGCAAAATGCAAGCAGTAACAATTCAACAATCCGGAGTAACAGCTCGTGACGAAAAACAAAACCGCGCCCTGCTGGTCTTTGTAGTTGCATCTGCCGACTCCCGAGGGAGGTCGACCCCGCCTCGCATCAGCCTAGGTAGGAGCTGCTTCGAGATCATCTCCGTGGTGACGCACAGCCGCACCCGACGAAACTAATCGAGGAACGTTCCCTTGAGACGCTTGATTATTCTGTAGTTGCACCTGTTTTTGGCGAATTAAACACGACGGTATCCGAGAAATACTCCCATGAACAGCGTGTCCGTCGTCTGTTTTTTCAGCGCCTATTTTGCCGTTTAAACCCGCACAAACAGGGATATCGCATTCGATTCCCGCTCTGATATCGCCATTAACTATATGCGAACACACGCCCCGGCCGGGTTCCACGCCCGCCCCCCCCCCCGACATCAACGGCAAGACTAATTGAACACCCGTCCTTCGCCCCTCCCCCCTCCCTCTGACTCGTTGCCTTCAGTCCGAACCAACAGCGATATTCACCTTTCACCCCTCGCCACGGTAAGGGGCGAGAATACGAACACGAACATTGCGGGCCGGAGACCCTCAGTGGAAGGAGAGAGGGCCGCTATCGGTACGGTGAAAACCCTTCGTCTAGAGGTGGAAGCGGTGATGGAGGGGGGGGCGGGGATGGAAGGGGGGGTGGGGCGGCACGTTATCACGGCGGCCTCTACGATGGGAGCAATGATTCTCATGGGAGCAGACAGGATAGCTTTGTGAGAGGACGCGATCGGTACGGGGGGGGCAGCGATTATGGTGGGAGTAAACAGGACGTTTTTGCGAGAGGACGGGATCGATACGGGGGCGGCAATGACTCTCGTGGGAGTAAACAGGATAGCTTTGCCAGCGGACGAGATCGGTATCGGGGGGACAGCGACTCGCGCGGGAGTAAACAGGACAGCTTTGTGAATGGGCGGGATCGATACGGGGGAGGGGAGGGAAGCGACTATCATCATGGAAGCAAACAAGAGAGCTTCGTGACAGGACAATATCGATACGGAGGGGGGATCGACTCGCGTGGGAGTAAGCAGGACAGTTTCGTGAGGGGACGAGATCGATACCCTTCCCCCGAGCGCTATAAACACGACTACCGAACAGCTGGGGACCATAGCGGGAGGAATCAGGGGGGGTGGAAAGGCCGCACTACGGCAACCCCAGGTGGTGGTAGTTTCAGCGACAGGGATGTAGATGTAGGCATGTACCGTGTCGGCTACATTGATGGAGAAGGCAACGGAGGAGGGGTCGGGGGCGGTAGGACGACCTTGCCGGAAATAGCGACCTGCCGACGGGGACACGCCCAGGTAACTGATCGTACTGGGTTTCCCTTCGTTTTTATTTTTGTGTGTGAAAGATAATAATATAAACACGCTTCAGTTGTAAGATCAAGGATTTCGTCGAAGCTCATCTCTGCAAGAAATAACATGCACACTTGAGTTCAGCTGCAAAAGCCAGGATTTGAGGTCGAACCTCGTCTTACAGGCCGTGTGTGACACTGCTGTACTTCGAGCGCGCGTGAGACTTTTTCAGGAACTTTCACGGGTCATGTCGGGTCAGGGTAACCAGTCCCGACCCGCGACATTTCAAATCTTTCTGACCCGACCCGACCCGTCCCGCGAGATTTCGAACACCTCCTGACCCGACCCCACTCGACCCGCGAGGTTTCGAGAACCTCCTCATCAACCCCGCGGGTCGGGTCATGACCGGCATGACCGGTATGTGCTGAAAATGTTTGTGAGTCGTCGACGTTGAAGATCACGCTGCATGTGGTCGGATGGCAAGCATAACCGTAAAACAAAAATGTTCCTGATCGTATTGCTGAGAATGTTTATGCGCGATAGATAGGCATTGAATTGAAGCCCATGCTGCACGCTCTCGGGTGACAAAACGTAGTCCTAAAACATATTTGCTACACGATCGTTGCGCGTGGTCGTTTTAGATGCGTTAGATACGGTTACTATTTTCAGTTCCTGGAGGTCGTTCATACTCCAACCATCGCGCGGCATACGAGAAGATAGCGGCTGCCCCCACCCAGCCACCACGACAATTCATTTTGGTGCATTTTTACGAGCGTGGAGCGAGATTCGAAGTCTACAATGGTCCCAAACAATAGGGGCTTTCTTTCAAGCCTCGCGTACCCGGATGTCGATGTGCGGCGTCCCGTCCGACGATCGGAATGAACCGAAAATAATCATAGACACAAGAACAAAACGAATCGTTTGTGTGTGCCGCTTGAGTCGTGTTCGACCGTTCTGCTTCCCACCGACGCAGCGCACACACACTTGACGACAGCTACAAGCGTCTAGGGTTTTTTGACGGATCATGGCTCGGCCCGCGCGTCGGATCAGGAGGTTTTCAAAGCCTCATCAGTCGAGTCGGGTTGGGTCAGAGGATGTTGGGAATCTCACGGGTCGGATCGGGTCTGGTTACAAGGTTTTCAAATCTCACGGGCTGGGGTCGGGTCACCCCGACACGATCCGACCCGCAAGAAATGACTTGACTCGTGAAAAATCCCTGCAAAGATCCACTAGCGCGAGTTCCTAGCAAGGGCTACAGCAATTTTAACAATATGTGGTACTTACCGTAGCATAGTCTCCCACACCGCTGCACTAGCATACTTTTAATTCCTACCATGGTACCAGTATGTATGTATGTATGTATGTATGTATGTATGTATGTATGTATGTATGTATGTATGTATGTATGTATGTATGTATGTATGTATGTATGTATGTATGTATGTATGTATGTATGTATGTATGTATGTATGTATGTATGTATGTATGTATGTATGTATGTATGTATGTATGTATGTATGTATGTATGTATGTATGTATGTATGTATGTATGTATGTATGTATGTATGTATGTATGTATGTATGTATGTATGTATGTATGTATGTATGTATGTATGTATGTATGTATGTATGCATGCATGCATGCATGCATGCATGCATGCATGTATGTATGTATGTATGTATGTATGTATGTATGTATGTATGTATGTATGTATGTATGTATGTATGTATGTATGTATGTATGTATGTATGTATGTATGTATGTATGTATGTATGTATGTATGTATGTATGTATGTATGTATGTATGTATGTATGTATGTATGTATGTATGTATGTATGTATGTATGTATGTATGTATGTATGTATGTATGTATGTATGTATGTATGTATGTATGTATGTATGTATGTATGTATGTATGTATGTATGTATGTATGTATGTATGTATGTATGTATGTATGTATGTATGTATGTATGTATGTATGTATGTATGTATGTATGTATGTATGTATGTATGTATGTATGTATGTATGTATGTATGTATGTATGTATGTATGTATGTATGTATGTATGTATGTATGTATGTATGTATGTATGTATGTATGTATGTATGTATGTATGTATGTATGTATGTATGTATGTATGTATGTATGTATGTATGTATGTATGTATGTATGTATGTATGTATGTATGTATGTATGTATGTATGTATGTATGTATGTATGTATGTATGTATGTATGTATGTATGTATGTATGTATGTATGTATGTATGTATGTATGTATGTATGTATGTATGTATGTATGTATGTATGTATGTATGTATGTATGTATGTATGTCTATTATCGTCTCCCTCTAATGTCGAAATTAACGTTGTTTTCATCAAATGCATATTTCTCGTGTGCGGCTTTGACAACCCACTCTTGTTTTGTCCAGACGCAACCACTGCCTCCGAGAAGGCGGCCGAGTCCCGGCATCCCCACGAAAATGCAATCGCAAGACGACGAATGCACAGCCTTAAGGCGGCCGCGGCGGTCCCCGCGTCGCGCAAAACGCGCCGAGAGTATCGCATCGCCCGTCCCAACCGGACGCCACCTGTGGACTTCGGACGACGAGAACAGAAGACCGGTGAGACCACTCAGACAAATGTTACGGTAGTCAAAGATGTGGGTTGACGGTCTTGACGGTCTAGTTTTGTCCCGTCAAGGACTCTACATAATTAATATATACTATTTTTAGCTTTTAGTATGAAGCGGTCCTTGACGGTTGTCCGTCACAAGTCAAGATTGCCGTTCACCGACATCTTTGACGTGGGGTCTATTTTTCGTTCCTTTTTTTGCGATGGCTAGGGGTCACTCGCGCGAGTGATCTCCGTGTTCCTTCTGTGGTCTCAATACTTCTTGCCGTTTTCGTTTAGCGGTAAAAAACGGCCACGAAAACGGTTAGCAACGCTGCGCCAAACAAATGGCCTGAAACGTTTTTTTCAGTGACGCCCAGCGTCCCTCGAGCAAGTGGCTCAAGCCCGGTTTTTGAAAAAAGGGGCAGCTTGGTCCTTACTTGTCGTTAGGGTTGGGCACTGGTAGTCTCGATCAGTAGACGAGTATACTGGATTCTGGCCCTCCCTACACGATTAAGATGTGTTTCCACAACGTAATGTGATGTGTTTCTTGGCCCAACGAAAAATCAAACCTACTCGGCAGCAGCTACTGGCAGGGGTCAATCAGTAGATAGCTACTGCCAGTAGATTACTTCTGCCAGTACATACTGTGCCAGCGCCCAACCCTACTTATGGTTCAAAGTTCGGTTTCGCATAAAGCCGCCACCGGTAGTCCGCGCGTCCCATGGTACACGTATACCATGTGCTTGCGATCGGCCGTATCGACACGTTTTTTTTTTAATCGAAACTGCTTACCAGGTACAAAAGAGGAGTTTTTTTGAAGAAACACAGAGACAGAAAAACATAGTGGTATTTGGCGGTGACGTTCCCAGGTCTCGCACACATACCTACCAGCGCATGTCAAGAGGAAACCCACTAGAACATTCCATCCCACGATGTCCCCCCCCACGCCACGAGTACTTAACCGCTACTGCTGGCGACACGAGCGGGGATCCGGCAAAGCTCATTGGCGGTTGACGACATGGAGCAGTCAAGGACACATGTTTATATCTTCATGGTTGGAACAAAGTAATAAACACCCACGACGCTTGCCGCACACTCATCGCGCAAGCACATCCAAAAATCGCCAACGCCGCCATGGCATGAATAGTTGTTCTCGCCAAAGCAGTTATCCTCGCCAAAGCGGATCGCCCGAGCTCCACCATTACATCGTCAGCAACACGACCCTTCGTTTTAGAATAACACACAGACTCGTAACGGGGCAAGCGCGCTGTCCCAGAAATAACATCACACCTACCCCCCCCCTGAAAATGCTCTCTCTGTGCGTGATCCCCGCCAAAAAAACACTGCCTGTGTGGGTGTGCAACACAGAAGCCGGAATCGTTGAACGAGGCTCTGGTGAAAAGCCCTTCCGATATGCTTCTATTTAGCAAGAAGGCAAGACGGGTTGACTTCAAGCCCCGAACCCTGAAGGAGTATCGTGCAACGAGGCCTACCGGTTACGTGGAGCTAGGCAAGCTCCAGCCCGATCTTCACACCGACGAGCTCGTCGCGAAGGTACACCCTTTAATGATTTCGTTTGCCATCCGTCGTCGCGAAGATACGGCTTCACCGATGGCGTTTATCATCAGACAGTGTGCAGCGTGAGTCTCCGCACCGACGGGCTCGTCGCAAAGGTACACCGTAATAAATACCTCGTTTTCCGTCCAACAATGTGCAGCGCGAGCTCCACACCGATGAGCTCGTCGCGGAGGTACACCATAGTGTTTTTTGTTTGTCAATAGACAATGTGCAAAGCGTGTGTCTCCACGCCAATGAGCTCGGCGCTAAGGTACAACTCAATGATGATTTCGTTTGCCATACGGCAACGTGCAGGGTGAGCTCCACGCGGATGAGCTCGTCGCGAAGGTACACCCGATTTGTTTTCGCTCGACGTCAAACAATGTGCAGCGTGAGCCTCCACTCCAACGAGCTTGTCGCGAAGGTACACGTTAGTTGTTGTTTCGTTTCCGTCCGGCAATGTGCAGTGTGCGTGTCAACAACCATTTGAAAACATGATGAACCATTATTAACAGTAACAGAAAATCTACACAATGAAAAGCAGAAGGTAAAAAAACGCATCCAACACCCAAAACCTTTCAAAGTCGTTGTACTCTACACTAAATGGTCGCGAAGGTATGTATGTACAGCGCAACCCTTTCACTAACCTGCTTAAATTATCTCAATCGAAAGGCCGGACGCTTGCACCCAAGCACGGGGGTGAAGCTCTGAACGGGTTGAAAACATGCCCGAGGTTGCTTTCTCCGTGGTGATGTTGTATCTCTTGCACAAGCAGCGGCGACTGCTCGCTCAGAATAAACCTGTGACGGGCGGCCGCCTAGTAGTATGCTAGTTTTAGTGTGGAACCTCGTAATGGTGTGACTGGCGGTGCCCACAACCGCCGTCTCATGGCACCTTTGCCCCCCCCCCGTCTCGACACCCTCCCGAAACAGCCACTTCTGCGGCCAAATCACACAACCTAACCTAGCTGACACCGCCCTGCTCCCTCCCCTCCCCCGCGCTTCTCTCACTCCTGTCCCTGTGCCTGCTGACCAAAATCTAGCGTGCTAACGCGGAGCGTGTCAAAGAATTCTCGGTAAACCTTCGACAAATCAACTCCGACACAGCCGCCGCGCGCCGCGTCACCAGCAGCACCAACAACCAAAGGACACCCGCGAATCCGGCGCCGGCCCAAGATGCCCGCAGCAAAGCCATTGCGTTCGCGCGCCGGATACCACGCCCCAGAAAAATATCGCCAGCGCGACCTCCCGAAACCAAACCGCCGGATTCAGTGGAGACCAGAGCGCGGAGGCGAGCGGATCGAAGGGGGGATCGACTAGCGCAAGAGCGATTGAGGCAGGGGGGTGCTACTGGTGGTATGGAGGCGTTAGACACATTGCAGAAGGATGTTGACGGGAGGAGAAAGGGGCGAAAGGCGCGAGGGGGTTTGTAGTTGAAATTTCTTGCTGTTTTTTTCTCCTTTGGGCATATTTTTTTCGTCTCGTTCGTAGCCACGGGCTAGATGCTGGAGGTTAGCGCGTGGAGGCGTGCCGATCGGAGCGGGGACTGACTAGCGGTGGAGGCACGGGGGGTCTTCTGTAGGTGTGGAGACGTTAAAAACATTGCAGCAGGGTGTCGGCGGGAGGAAGAATGCCCTGGAGGGGCAAATGGCGCGTTGACCGCGCGGGGGGGTTATATTAGAGTTCCGTACTAATTTCTAGACTATTCCATCGGTATGCTGGCTTTTTTTGCCTTTGTATGACTACGGCGTAGATTTTAGGGAAATTAACTAAAAGTGATTAACGTTGTTTTTTTGTTCTATCGGCTTGTGTGACCACGCGCGAAATATCTGGGAAATGAGCTAAAGTGAGAACATCATCATCAATAAAGCGCGCGCGTAGGATTTGAGTAGATGTGAACGGACGCAGGGTGGGATGAACTCAGTGAACCTTTGTTGGTTTCGGGCACAGCTCAATTGCCGAGCAGTCACCGCGCTTCTGCGTGCATCAAGTGCATACATAGAATGATGAGAATTTTCGCTACAAAAGAGTTAAGAGTGCTCATTGTTTTATCCAAGGCGGTCCCGCTCCAACACCGCCGCCTCCATGATGTCATTTAGTACAGCACTTACTCCCTACTTCGCCGCCGACCCTCGCGCAACGAGATAACGAGTTTCTGCAAAAGCTTACACGACGATACGCTAGCAGCAGTTTCTCGCACACACACCAGACAAAAAAGAAACTTGAAGCGCTGTCATTTCCCTGTCTGACGAAGAACCGAAACATACAAAAAATAAGCTCAATCGTTTTCACTATCTGACGAAGAACCTAAGTCCATCTGCATCCGTACGCCTGCGATTTGACGTTTGCTCTGTGCTCCCGACGGGCTAGCACTTCCACCCGCGGTGGCTACCCCCTCCTCTCCCGGGGGCGAGAATGAGCGGCAACCGGGGGGGTTGCGACTCAGGTCCTCGACACCTTCCTCGCGACATGAACCCCCCTCGGCGTTGCTCCCAGGCGTATTGTCGACTTTACGTTCTCGCAGCATGTCTTCATAGTCGACTTCACGACGTCGTGGCACGCCATCAGACCCAAAGTAACCGCTAACGCCGATGCTCTCAGCGCCCTTATCGGCAGCATCATTCTCCTCACCCGGTCTTTGTGAGCCATGGCTACCCCCAAGCCGGTCGCCATCCAAGAAGTCAACGTCACCCCTTTCGTTGTCAAAACTGTCGCCATCATAACCACGACCGCCACCATCACCACCGCCGCCATAAACACCATCATTATGGCCACCACCACGACCACCACCACCACCATCGCCAACACCTCCACCTCCGCCGCCACCATCACCACCAACATCACCACCACCATCATTCCGACGTGGTCGTCGCTTTGCTCCGCACACGCGGCACGAAATCGAAGACGAGGACCCTCGCACACCACACACGCCGCACTCCCAGTCAGACGGAACAGACGCTTCCACCGCACTTGCTGCTGCGACCCCTGCCGCCATCCCAGCCTGGAAGCCTGCGCTCACCGGCGGCTTCACCGCGCGCGCAGCGTGCTGCGCCCTGCGCATGTCGGCTGCCCGACCTTTGCCCGTAACTGGCACCACGAAGTTGCCTGGAGTCGACTCCAAGTCCACGTCTCCGAGTGTTTCTGTGTCGTGGGTACAGCGTGCGAGCGCAGGCGATATTTCGTTCGGCCCGCAAGATCGAAGAGGAGCCGAAAGCAACCCCCCTCCCCCCTCCTGAAGAGGGTTGTCGTTGTTTTGGCCTCCGGAGGGGCTTTCTGCGAAGCCGAACAGGGAGAGGATGTCCTGAGTCGATCGTACATGGCCCTGCCCCTCACCGCCTTTAGGTTCGGGAAGGGAGTGGTTGGCACGTTGTACACCCTTGCGGTTGTCTGGAAGAGTGTCACGCTCGAACGCCCCCCCCTCTCTGCGGCCATCCTCCCTGGATCCGTCCCCGTAACCCCCTGAGAAACGCCTGCCATTCCTATCAACTACCTCGTTCGTCGAAAAAAGCCCGCTGTCCCTACCAGCGACTACCTCATCCGTTTTGAAACGCCCGTTATCCCTACCATCGACCTGCTTCTCCCAACCAGATGAATTCGTCGTCGGGATGGACATACCGGTACTCCCTCCACCCGCACCCCCAAATCCTCCCACATAAGGCGCGGCAGGTGGACGGTCTTCCGAGTCGCGTGCACGGCCGCCGCCATGATCCCTCTCCATCTCAGCGTACGCGCCGAACGTTTCACCCGGCCGTGAACTATGAGAAAGTCGGGAATAAGAATCACGACTCCCTTGCTCGCAAAAAACGCCGGTTACGCTCGAACTCTCGCTCACGGCCGCTAACGGCTGCATCGCTTGTGTTTTCTCCGATCTAGCATCCGGGAAAAACTCGTTATCTTCCCTGCCACGAACTCCGTGTGCGCTACGACCCCCCCCCGATCCTTTGCCTACGCCATCGTTGTTATCCCGCCCGAACTCTCCACCAGCATCCTCACATTCTTGCTCATCATCCCACAAGCTTTCAACTCGGCCGAACCCGGTGTAACTCGTCCGGGCGGAGAACGGTCCCCGTCCATCGCCCCCTCTTCCGAGAGCAGACTGGCCAAAGTTCTGACCACCATTCATCCTGCCTGACGGACCTCGAGGGTCATACATCGGGGCAGCGGTGGCGGGGGGGGGAAGAGAAGGAGCGCTCCTGGTGGGTGGCTTAAAAGGCTTCAGTAACTTCCTTTTGCGGCCTTTAGCCGCTCCTGCCGACTGCTCTGCGCCTCCTGTATCCGCCTGGCTGCCTCCGATAGGAGGTTCGTTTTGGATAACACCTTCCAGTGAAACGAGATACCTGTTGGAGTGGATGGTACCAAACAGACAGGTGTGTGAGTAAGGAGATCAAACTTCGAGTGTTGTTGTTGTCACACTAATTCATCGCGATGATCTAGTCCGTGATCACAGGACAAGCTCCAATAACTCCGGAGTAGAAAAAATGCCTCAGGAAAGGCAAAACAAAATCATACACATAACTCGAAAAGCAAAATCGTACAGCTCAGACGTGTCTGTGACAGGGTGCCACAAATGGTTTGTCGAGCAATTTAATACCGTACGGCACTCCTGACCAGATATGCTACCAGATATACAAGATATCGCTCATTTTTGCGTTAAGTCCTCTTATGGCCTAAGTACAGTGTGCTAGTTTTAGTACAGGGGGGCCAGTCAAGACATCAAAGCGCGGTCTCTTAGCACCTGTGCCTCTTTTGGCCTTAGCGTCGTGCTGAAACGAACGCAAACATTCACCATTCCTGACATTTGGAATTTCTGAAATATCACGTTATCAAAAAACAAAATCACGTTTTTTGTCATGTACATCCTGATATCAATTGTTGCGGAAATCTGCTAAACTATTCAAATCAGGACCCCTGACAAATGTCACGATTTGTGAAAAAAGAGTCACGTTTTTTAGTCAGGACTTCTGACATTTTTGGGTTCGTTACGAAGGACTGGTCCTTAATGCATTAGTTTTAATGTAGGGGGAACGGTCGGTCAAGGGGTCGAGCCGCGAACGTCTACCAGCAGTGCTGCTACGCCGTTGCCCGGCTACACCGTTGCCGCAGAGAGTAATTAACCCCTGTCGGCTTTGTATTACAACTTGTGGAGCTGTTCTTCCTCGAATCAACAAAATTAGGTATTTTTAATTACTGCGCCAGCTCGAGGGGCGCTACTACCAAGTACCAACGATATACCACGAAACCAATACCAAGTGCCTGGTGTGATATTTTGTATCTATGATGCGCAAGATTTGACGAACAGGCTGCGTCAATCAATACAGCTTCAACCATACCCATCAAGTCACAAAGCAATGACACGCAACATCTAGACCTCTCCTTTTCGTGTTTCTACAAAAGGCCATACGGCTGGTTGTCATCCCGGTATATACGACCCCGACTGAGGCTTGTATGGTATTGTGTTCCTGGCCATCCGTGAACTTCCTTGTGCGATAAAGCGACCACGGGGTAGATTATGGCAGTGAGCAATAAAAAATGTGGGGCCAACAAGAACAACACAACACGCTCCTATGTACCGACTTACTACTGCATAAATAACGCAGTACCATACCTGTGTAACAACACGTTTTTTTGCGAGCGAAGAGGAGTTTCTAAGGGCTCATATTTACGGGGAACTTCCGAAATCGAAATTCGATCGGGTTTTTGTAGAACTGAGCAAAATTTGCATCTGATTGGTCAAAAATGAATCACCTACCAGGCATCCTCAGAATTATTACGAGAAGTCAAATTCAACAAAAAAAATAAAAATCTTATTTGGTCGGACTTAGGGCCCAGATTAACGAAGAGAACGGAGAATCGTAATTCGATTTTTCGTTTTTAATTTTATGAAAAATACACGAAAAAATCAACTTTGCTTCTCATCAAGGAACGGCGTAGTACGTTCTAGAATTAAAAAAATGCAAAACGGTCAACGAACACCCGTGGGCAACAACCGAGGCGAGCGATGGCTCGCGTCCTCCCCGGAGCGCCGCGGCTAGCGGCAGATGACTTTTTCCGGCAGCGGCTAGGACGCTATGGCTCTAGGCGTCTCTTGGACGGGCTGGCGCCGCCCCGCCGCCTCACGCGGGTAGCAGCGACGGGGATATAGCGGTCGACTTCTGAGCGAAGTCGTGATGTGGTAGTTGGTCGTGTAACTTTCGAGGTGCAGGGCGACGAAAAACTGGGTTTGCGGCGGTCTCGATTGTTTTCGAGGCTGTGCCAAGGGCCTTCGGAGGCCGCGCTGCGGCTGCCGTGGTGGTCCTACCTCTCGCAATGGTGGCTTCTCGCCTCTCAATCAGCCGACGACATGGCACCAATTCGCGTGGCCGGCTTCGGTTACATAGAACATGCCATGTCTAGGTGCACAAACTCCCCAAATTGAATTTCGATTTTCGACTAAATTCGACCAATAAGTGTTTTTTTACTTGTTGAATTTGATTTTTCGTAACATTTCTGAGAAGGCCTGCTTGGTGATTCATTTTTTGACCAATCAGAAGCAAATTAAATTAAATTCTGAAAAACAACTCGAATTTCGATTTGGCAAGTTCCTCGTTAATTCGGGCCCTTAGTCGAAAATCGAAATTGAATTTGGGGAGATTGTGCACCTAGGCATGGAATGTTCTATGTAACCGAAGCCGGGCACGCGAATTGGTGCCATGTCGTCGGCTGATTGAGAGGCGATAAGCCACCATTGCGAGAGGTAGGACCACCGGAGCAGCCGCAGCGCGGCCTCCGAAGGCCCTTAGCATAGCCTAGACCGCCTGCGACGCCTCGAAAACAATCGAGACCGCCGCAAACCCAGTTTTTCGTCACCCTGCACCTCGAAAGTTACACGACCAACTACCACATCACGACTTCGCTCAGAAGTTCGACCGCTATATTCCCGTCGCTGCTGCCCGTGCGGGGCGGCGGGGCGGCGCCAGCCCATCCAAGAGACGCCTAGAGCCATAGCCTCCTAGCCGCTGCCGGCGGAGACAATCTGCCGCAAGCCGCGGCGCACCGGGGAGCACATCGCTCGCCTCGGTCGTTGCCCACGGGTGTTCGTTGACCGTTTTGCGTTTTTTCAATTCTAGAACGCATTACGCCGTTCCTTGACAAGAAGCAGGGTTGAATTTTTCGTGTATTTTTCATGAAATTAAAAAAAATTCGAATTACGATTTTCCGTGCTCGTCGTTAATCTGGGTCCTAATCTTGACGGCGCCAAAAATAGGGACCCGTTTCGAGTTGCCTGCAGCGCCCGCCTACCACCAAAGAACACAACTTGACCACAACTGCAAGTCGTAAATATCCTGCTACGCGACGGCTTAGCTACCTCTAACCATATTTCACACGTCGGACAGACCAGATCCCTATTAATGATCTATAGATGATCTCTGTGTTTTAGGGGAGACAGATGCCTGGTCTAGATGATCATCATGATCTATAGTTCATGTTGCTGCCTGAGAGCCGGACTAACTGAATGATCTATTTACAGCACATGTTTGCTGCGATGAATCTGCAATACTAGTACACAGACAACACAATATATACCAGGTACACCATAAGGACAGATATAGGACCTACTGCAGATAATCTAGATCGTGATCTGTCAGATGTGCGCTCTCTTTCTTACAGTTCCATCTCGAGCTCCGGCTCCCCCTGGGTGACAAACGCCTCGTACTCCGGGGCGGACAGGTATATCTCGCCCAGCAGTTTGTCGGTGACGCCAAGGACTTCGCTCCAGCGGTAGAGAGCCAGCCTCTGCCGTTTGGGGCAGCACTTTACCGCACCGTCCGACCAGACCTTTCTCTTCTTCGTCTTCTGGTTCGTGTACATGCACCTGTACAAACAGCAGTACACGTCAGCATCAAGCACGAGCAAGTAGAGACTGCTGCTGCTGTGGTACGGTCGTAAGAGACTCGTCACAAGCCCACCCAAGTCACAGGCCTACGAGCTGCTATGATACCATAATCAATTTCCGATCTATCAGTATACTAAAGCGTCAGTACGTGGATAAACGGCCCATTGCGGCACCGATTGACTGCACGAGCACACATCAACTATGGTGTGCGAGGTTCCCAAGACGTGGCACTGGCTACGTATTGCTGCTACTTGCGTCTACTACGCAACCATCATTCGGGTATTGCTGTTATTAGGGCTGGGCACTGGCTCAGTATGTACTGGCAGTATTAATCTACTGATTGACCCGGCCAGTACATTCGTCAGTATTAGTAGTTCTTTGGCGTACGTCTAATAAACACGTCATATCATAGTACGGAAACCCACACAATGCTGGCGAATGAGTTACAGTAGTACTTCTCCAACCCCCCCCCCCCCTCTCTCCTTCCCTCTCAGGGTGTTGTTTTCCTCTTTTTTATAGACTTTCGTGTATTTTTGTTGTTGTTGCAGATATCTGGTGTATGATTCGGAGTTTCGGTGTGCGGTGTACCTGGTATCCTTTAGCTGCTCGTCTGTATGGCTATGTTGTTTTTTCGTCTGTTTTATTTCATTCTTTCTTTGTTGTTCACTCGTAACTTTTTTTTCTTTCGCTGAAAGATCTCCGCCACCCCCGCCGTTGTTGCTCCCTTTCACGCATTCCTTCATTTGGCCTGTTTCCTGTTTATACGCTTAAAATATGTCCGGCACCCTCCGGTTGTTGAGGTTTTTCACGTTACCGTTCCTTCCTTCCTTCCTTCCATTTGTTTTCATGTTTGGATCTTCCTCTGCGTTGAGAACCTGATTGTTGCTGTTGTTCTCACATTACCTCGCATAATCAAGTCACGTTACCGTTCCTTCCTTCCTTCCATTTGTTTCATGTTTGGATCTTCCTCTGCGTTGAGAACCTGATTGTTGCTGTTGTTCTCACATTACCTCGCATAATCAAGTCCGTGGTCACAGGACAGGCTCCAGTCACTCTGGAGCTGAGGACTACCCCAGAGAAAAACACTAACCAAAGGTGGTACACGCATATATCACAGCTGACGCAATTCATGCCTCCGCCAGAAATATATAAAAGTGAATTCGGGAGTCAGCCTACGATATGCCAGGTCCATACTGGTGCATATGTCTCAGTACTCACGCCTGAAAAACCGATTACACCGCTTGCCACCCAGGAAAGATTACCACGTACGGAGTATATATTTCACGTAGTACCTATCACTACGCATACGCACGTCAGACTCAAGTTAACCGGAAAAAAAGAAACAAAGAAAAGAAAAGAACAGGAGAGAAGAGAAGATAAGCGAACGGAAAGGAAAGGAAAGGAAAGGAGAGGAAAGGAGAGGAGAGGAAAGGAGAGGAAAGGAGAGGAAAGGAAAGGAAGACAAGGACAGGAAAGGAAAGGAAAGGAAGTGGAAAGGGAAGGGAAGGAAAAGTGAAGGAAGGAAAGGAAAGGAAAGGAAAGGACAGGAACGGACAGGAAAGGAAAGGAAGGGCAAGGAAAGGAAAGAAGCGAACGGAAAGGAAGGAAAGGAATCGGGAAAAGGACAAGAAAGACAGAAAGGAACGGAAGGAAAGGAAAGGAAAGGCAAGAGGAAAGGAAACGGAAGGGAAAGGAAGGAAAGGACAAGGAACATGCAAAGGAAAGGAAAGGAACTCAAGGAAAGGCAAAGGCAAGGAAAGGAATAGGCAAAGGAAAGGAAGGAAAGGGCACAGGAAGGAAAGGCAAAGGAACGGAAACGAGAAGGAACGGAAAGGAAAGGAAGGAAAGGAAAGGATAAGGAAAGGAAGAAAGAAAGAGTAAAGCAGACAAAGACAACAGCAGACGATAAAGAAAAGACAACAAAAGACAAGAAGAGGAAGCAAGGAAAGGAAAAGGGGAAAAGCGTGATACTAGCAGACCCTAGGAACTACCTAAAGACGGCATTGAGCTCATAGAGGGTATCAAGTGCATCAATGGCACTGGGGGGAGAACGCAACAAGGCGAAGAAGCCAGGGCGGCATTACGCTAGCTTGTGACGGCCATTGGAAGGCCCAAAAACTTCAAGACGATGATGGCCAGATCCAGACTTCAGTCTCTTGGGCAGGATGCCCCCCCTTCCCCCCCCCCCCTCCCCCCTCCTCCCGGCCGTTTAGGGATGCCGACGGTGGATGGCGCTGCCGCGACCTTTGCGTGTCGCTCTGCAGCTCTGCGTCTCTCTGCCTCATGCCATTTCCGCATGATATCTGATACCGGCTACACGTACGAGTAGCGTTCCTTTGTTTTTTGTTTGTTTTTGTTTTTGTTTTTGTTTTTTTTATTTCGTCTACGAATTGTTTGTCTGTGCTTTCCTATTTCATCATACATACGTATAGACCATATGTTTTGTTTGCTGGTGAGAGCCTAGTACCTTGCGCCCCAAGGGTAGGAGCGATGGAGTAACAGGTAGTAAATACCTGGTATTAAATATTAAATATGATATTCATACTGTACGTCAGAAGGATTTACAACGCACTTGCGCGAACACCAACAACATGAAGGACGTCACATCATCGCCACACGTGGAATGTATTTTTCAGTCTTGACTTTTTCTTGATTTTTTCTGTCCAGATGACCGCAACCACCCCAGGGTCAAAACAGTTTTGAGCCCGGATTGTGATCGGAAATGAAGCGAAAATGCGTATTTTTGGGGCCTCCGGCGGCGCCTCCAGCGGGCCCCCTCACGAGCCGGGGGGGGGCTATTGGCCGAGCGTAGCTCGGCCAGTATACTGCTGCAGTCCCGTATACTGATTGCTTTTTACCACAGTATAATCGATACTGACTGAGCCAGCCTATGCCCAGCCCTATTAATAGTTATTTTATAACTAATTTTCAAGGACGTCAGCCGTGAGTTCGACGAATTTCAGGTCAATACTCATCTTTGCAAGCTGCATTGTTGGTATTCGTAATATACTAAATGGGTGATTTTTTTTCGGGGGATGTCCTATTTTTTGTCTACTATAATGGTAAGTGTTGGTATTTATACTTTAGGTGGGGAATTTTGAGCTATTAATAGGTAAAACATCACATCTATTTTATAAATTTATTACTGTAGTTTCCACTATACTGCTCTATCATATGTATGGTCGGCGGTTTATTTGTTTCTTCTCCCCCCGGCTTTAATATCGTGAAGACTGCGAGTACAGAATATTACTTCGTATTAGTTATCTATATGTTGCTCTTAATACAGCGTTCGAGAATTAAAGTCAGCTACTGCCACCCCAAAAAGAATAAAAACTCTGTGGGACACGAACCCACGGTTCCAAATTGATACGCTGTCACTCTAATATTTAATTACATGTACCTGGTATACATTTACAGGACGTCAGGTGTGAGTTCGACGAATTTCAAGTCAGTACTCATATTTTGAATCTGCTTGTTGGTACTTGCACTATGCTATGTGGGTGAATTTTTTTTTTGGGAGGGGTCCTTTTCTTTTCTAAACAAATGTTTTTCTCCACTACATTGATTGGTGTTATTATTGTTACTTTTTTAGGTGGGGAATTTTGGAGTAGTCCATCACATCTATTTTAAAAATTTATTTCTGTAGTTTCCACTATATTGCTCTACCATGTGTGTGCTGGATGGTTTACGGATGGATGGCATTGTTTATAAAAATGAAAATTGAAGAACGTCAGCTGTGAGTACGACCGATTGAATGGCTGAGACTCAACTTTGCAGGCTGCGTGGTACATATATGTTTCACTAATATACAGCAGTAGTTGCACAAAATTTACGAAAGGTCGTTCGCGCGTGTAATATGTTTGATCCTCATGAAAGATATATCGTATTAATAGGTCGGTGACTCCCGTGGATGTTGCTATTTTACGAGTACGAGCTGGGCCGGCCAAGAAACCTCCTAATCCGTCAGTCGGGCATATCTTTTGAACGACAGTGACCCACTGCAAACTGAGCATATCCTCGTAATCAGCTAGATACGGTGGTCAGTTTAAGCCCTCCAGCTTGAGAATCTGCCAAGTTGGTGCCGAAAAAAGTGTTTGCCACTCACGTCCCCTAGTTTGAGCATTTTTTTCATGATTTGTTTGTGTTGCTTTTTCTAAAATTGCTCGAAATACAACGTGGATGGAAATGGCTCAATTTTTCTGGGCATGCACATCTTGGGACGAGGAGTAGGGACATATGCGTTTCGTTTCATGGGTCACTTTCGTTCGAAAATTATGGATGAATCCCTGCAATATATGTAAATTTGTACGCAGAGGCACTTCGGTGGAAACTAAGCCATGGACCTCTCAATTTTTGAAGTTATGACCTGAAATTTTGGCACGTGATTTGAATCAAGCTGAAGAAAAAAGTAGGAGTGAGATGCAAAAAAAAAAAAAAATGGATGCACTTTTTCCCGCCTCAAACTTCAGCAAAAATTTTGGGCCGGCCGTAAGGCCATTTCTTATGCAGTCGGATTCCGCCAGTCGAAAACGGCCCTTTTCGACTGGACTTTTTTTGGACTGGAATCTTCTGGTCCTTCTTCTTATCGTCAGTCGAGTTGATTTTATAGTTTCTGTGCTCTTCCTAGAGGCGGTTGGTGTGAGGGAGTACTGCTGTACAGCAGGCGAAATCGGTTGGCAGCTCTGTGTTTCGCGCTGTCTCCGCGAGCAACGGCTCGACGAACCTTCGTCCCAGCAAGTTGGTGGCTTTGGGCTTAGCCGAAAGCCGCCAAAGCTACGTTCGTGGAGTTGCACTCAGCCGATAGCCGCCAAAGCTACAGCAGGCGCAGCCGTTGTTGGCAGCATGGGACCGAGACCGCGCGCTGCTACCGTCGTGTGATACACGCTGCTGGCGAGCAGAACTAGGAATGAATGCGCCACGCTGACTTGCTGCGAGAAGCAACAGCAGAGATAGATAGCCGAGCCAGCGTCAGCGCCTTGTATGATACTGCAGTGTGGTACCTGGTATGGGTGTGTGGCCGTGCGGCCGTGTGGGTGTGTTTTGTGGTGGGATGAACGATGCGATCGGTTCAAAAAACACGTGTAAAACGTTTTCGACTGAGTTTTTCGACTAAGGATCCAGTCGAAAAAGTCGAGTTTTTCGACTGCGTAAGAAAGCCCGATTTGGGCTTCAGTCGAAAAAGGCCGTTTTCGACTGACAAATCCGACTGCATGAGAAATGGCCTAATAAGACATTTTTCCATTTTTTTCTTGCATCCGATTTTGAATGTCTTGCTCAGCTTGTTTGAAATCGCGTGTCAAAATTTCAGATGCAAACTCCAAAAATTGCAGGGCTTTTCACGGGTCGGGTCAAATCTCGCGGGTCGGGTCGGGTCGGGTCGGGTCAGCTGACCCGACTCGACCCGCGAGATTTTTGAGACGTCTTGACCCGACCCGACCCGACCCGCGAGATTTTCGAGACGTCTTGACCCGACCCGACCCGACCCGCGAGATTTTCGAGGCGTCTTGACCCGACCCGACCCGACCCGCGAGATTTTGAAATCGTCCTGACCCGACCCGACCCGACCCGCGACAATCCGAGTGACCCGCGAGATTCGGGTCGTCTGGCGGGTCACGTTAACTTGACCCGTGACATTTCTCACGGGTCAAAGTCAAAAAGTCACGGATCAAAGCATGTATACCTCGGTCGGTTGGTTGGTCCTTGGTCCCTCGTAATTTTCCCAGTATGTATGTCGTGTTCTCTGCGTTTTTTACCGGCATTGTTTGCAGCTGATGATTATGTCATGTGGCGTGCGCGCGAGAAATAGGAAAGAAACCGCAACCCACAAGCATGGACATGCCCGTATCGTTAGACCACCGGGTCGACCCGACGAGCGACCCGACGAGCGAGCTAGTTATAATTTACAAGTGCAACCTCCGGCCCCGGCAAGCAGCCTAGCTGAGCCGCCTCCGGCAGCAAGCCCACAATTGATTGGGGCAGTGGATCTGCCAGCAGGGACTGCGATCCGCGAGGATGCGTTGTCTGCTGCTGGTGCTTGCTGCTGCCAGGGTGCTGCTGCTGCTGTGCTGCTGCTGCTGCTGTTGCTGCTTGCTGCTGCTGCTGCTTGCTGCTGCTGCTGCTTCGACAACGGCTGCTCTTCTTCTCGCTTTTTTACGTTTGGTCACATTTCGTACTGGTATGATAATTCTCGAGCTAGCTACTACTACTACTACTACTACTACTACTACCAGTAACTAACTGCTGTATCTATCTTCTATCTGTCTGTGCAGTCTCCAGCCCCGGCAAGCAGCCTAGCTGGGCCGCCTCCGGCAGCAAGCCCACAACTGGGGCGGTGGGTCTGTCAGCTGGGGCTGCGATCCGCGAGAATCCGGGGTCTGCTGCTGGTGCTTGCTGCTGCCAGTGGTGCTGCTGCTGCTTCGACGACGACTGCCCTTCCTTGCCTTTTTACGTTTGTTTGGTGACATTTCGTACTGGCATGACCGTAATGTTACTGCTGTTGTTGCGGCTTCAGTAGGAACGGGATTCGCGTCACACTGCCATATGCCTTGGTACGAGTAGCTAGGGGTACTGCCTGGTGATTGTTCTGCACGCTGTGATGACATATGATCGGAGCATCGGCACGAGGGAGGCAGGAAGCCGAAATGTTTGTATTTTATTGGCGGACCCGCGGGTCTGACCCGCGGGGCGCCTGCACGACATCAACGTGGCTCTCAGCTGCAAGTTTGAAAAAGGCGGATCCGCCGGCTAGATCCGCGGGTCAGCCCAAAACAACTCACGGGTCATTATGGCTTGACCCGCGAAGTGACCCGTATCTCGCGGGTCATGACCCGACCCGACCCGCGAGATTTTGAAAACCTCTTGACCCGACCCGACCCGACCCGCGAGATTTTGAAGCCTTTTGACCCGACCCGACCCGACCCGCGAGATTTTGAAAACCTCTTGACCCGACCCGACCCGACCCGTGAGATTTTGAAACGTAATGACCCGACCCGACCCGACCCGCGAGATTTTGAAACCCCTTTGACCCGACCCGCGGGTCGGGTCATGACCCGTGAAAAGCCCTGAAAAATTGGGTGTGATATTGCGATATTGTCCCTATCAGGGCCTCTTGCCCGGCCCAGTTCATATGAACGAAAGCTCCCGTCCCTCATGTTTGCTTGCACCAGGACACCAGGACACGGCCAGATGCCGGAATGTGGCAACTCACATCCGACAGTTAACATTGCTAACACCAATAGACAAACATGCTAGACCCGCGAAGCTAATGCGTTACGTGGGTTGGTCGCTCGAGACTTTACCATCGCCTCTGCTTCTCTCAACCCATATCATACCTCAAGGTAACCCCGTTGTCATCTGGGCCTAGCTTCCTCACGGCAGCGGCAGTAGGCTTCACGGCAGGTGCCGTCGACCGACGCGTGTAGGGAACTACGTACGGCCGGAGAGAAGTATTGCTGCTCCCTCTCGATTCAGTCTCTGCACCGTAAGGAGCCTCCCCATCCTTCAGGGGCGCAAGGGGGCATCGCCGACCATCAGCAGGAGGGATTGCGAAGGATCCGCCTGGCTTTTGGACTACCTCGTGGGGAGGGCTTGGGCGTTGCCCTTTGCCGTCCTCGCCGGCATTTGCCTCGTTTGCACAGTTTTTTTTGCTTGGCCTTTCTATTTCCGCCCATGTCCTCATGCGTTCTATACCGCTGCGATCACCCCGCTAATCAAGCTAGCACCGCCACCGCCACCACCACGTGCCAAGTGTTCAATGCAGACTGCATCAACTGCAGAGTTTGTTGGGCTGGGCGAAGCTGCAGGGTGTTGCAGGTTGTGTTGTGTGGTGTGAGGTATTTTTTTGAATTTCCGCTGTTGCCCTCGTAAGCATGCCTTCTCGTCTCTATAAAACCATTCGTTGACAGTCGACAGCACACCTGAAACCTAAACCACGAAGAGCTCTCTCTCTGGACGTTGTGTCTTGAGGCCAGCAGGTCGGAAGGTGAGGTTTAAACACATGGATACGCAAGTACATGGGCTTGCTATCTGCATCTTTGTGCTTATGTTGTTGTATAGTTGTATACGCTCCCGTGTGGTATTGACCAAAGCCTAAGACTGTTTCGTTCCGTTTTGTTCCGCATCCTTGAAACCAACCGGCGGTAGTCTGTAGCTGGTATGATTAGCTATGGGTGTGATATGTATCGTACCAGGTCGTACGACGTACGACAACATACCCGCTGAAGAGAGGTGCTTTGAGACATTCACGAGCATACTCAGTGACGACGACCGCACTCCATATGGCCACCCTAACCTCTGATAGCTGAACTCTTCCACTCTGCTCGAATCTGTGTCCTCAAGGTGGGGGGTCAACTCGAATGGTGCGGCTCGTGTCAGTAGCGCAGGCAAGGATGGTAAAAAGACATGAGATAAAGTATGAAAATGCCAAATATGTTTCTGTTTTTTTTGCTCACTTTCGACGTTCGACCTTCGAGGTTGCCCTCTTCTCGGAGCAATATCAACTGTCAATTTTGACTCCTGCTCAGCCGTCTCCTGTGTACTCGCCTGCCCGACAGCAGCATGCTATTAATACTATAAACACATGTACGAATGTCCTGGTGCTGCGGCTGCTGCATCTGGAGTTCGTACATACGGGTAGAGGGTATGGATCAGAGTCACCGGCTGTCGGTGGATGGTACCTCGTGTTTCGCAAGTTTTCGGAACCGTCCCCAATCAAATCCATTCTGTGAGGCCTCGCTTTCGTACGTGCTGCTGCTCAGTGCCAACACACCGCGTTACGCAATTGCTCCTTCAGATCTAACACATCTTAAAGGTGTTAGCACGTGGCAAAGCCGCTGTGTTAGGCCCCATGATGTAGATAAGTGTTATATCCGGGGTATGGGGACCGTCCATAGAGGGTATCCCAAATCCGATCGGATGAGGCCTAACGACCTAATCTATGCTGCCGTGCTAAGAGGACTGAGGTTTGGTATAAGCCCAGGCCAACCTAGCCGCTGCGATTTGTGGGGTTTGTGCTTAATAATGATTGGAGGACTTGGAGCAGAGTACAGAGGTACTGCTTGTATATGTTGCCGGCGTTTCATAAACGTCGATCCCACCCCGTGAGGCCTCACATACGTACGTACTATTCGTTGCCGCGTTACACGATTGCTCCTCCAGTGCTAACGCTAGGCTAGAACGTGAGGATAAGGCCAAGCCGCTGTGTTTGGACCCATCGCAGAGATAAATGTTATCCGAGTGTTCCATTGTCCGAGGTATGGAGCCGTCCTCAATTTATCCCAGATCCCATCGCATGAGGCCTCACTTACGTACGTACGTACGTACTGCTGTCGTGCTCTTTCAGGTTCGAGGTTCGGTACATTAGCCCACTCCAGCCCAGCTGCTGCACCTTGTTTGTTTCGCATGTACTAGTAGAGGATTTGGAAAAGAGGTGGTGTATATTGTAGATGGTACCGGCGTCGTCCACCAAAAATCTCATCCCGTGAGGCCTTACTTACGTGCGTACTGATGCCCAGTGCTGGCACTACCGGTCACCTACCGCGGTACGCGATTGCTCCCCCAGTGCTATCACATCGCTATGTTTGGACGCGACCAACCCGCTGTGTTAGCGGTGGGTCCCACGACGTAGATACCTGCTAAATATTGTTCGAGTGCTACGTTATCCGAGGTGTGGAACCGTCCTCAATCAACCCTACTGGTATATCCCATCCCACGAGCCCTAAGGTAAATCGGTCCTGGCACTGTCTGCCTTATTCAGGTATGAGGCTTGTAATACGAATAAGCCCAGGCCAGACCAGCTGCTGCAGCTTGTGGCGTTCGAATGATAGGTACGCATAAAGGACTTGGAGAAAGAGTACAGCGAGGTATCGTAGATGCTACCGGTATTTCAGAACCGTCCACTATCAATTATCAATCCCATTCCACGAGATCTCAACGAACCGTCCACTATCAATTATCAATCCCATTCCACGAGATCTCAACGAACCGTCCACTATCAATTATCAATCCCATTCCACGAGATCTCACTTACGTACAAACTACTGTCTTGGTTTGGTTTGGTTTGGTAGCCCAAGCCTCAATTGCTGCTGCTGTCTGCTCTTTAATTTCATTACTAATTTCAGGTTTGAGGTGTGGTAGCCCGGGCCAGCCCAGCCATGACGATCGTGTACGCATTGATCGCGCGGGGGAAGGCGGTATTGGCGGAGTTCACTGCGACGGCGGGCAACTTTCCCACGGTGACCCGCGTCCTGCTCAACAAAATACCCGCAGAGGCAACTAGGATGTCTTATGTGAGTTGGGTCGCGCTATTGTCGGGCATGATTTATTGCATGGTTCTTAACGTGTCATGACCCGGACCGCGGGTCGGGTCGGGTCGGCTCGGGTCAGGAGGTGTATTGTTTCTAGATGGTATTAATAGTGCATATCGCGAAGCAGAAAAGCGTAAAACTTCAGATTACAAACGAGCACGTAGGGTAGGGTAGGGTAGGGTAGGGTAGGGTAGGGTAGGGTAGCCAATGTTGATAGTAATATCGCGAAACCCGAAAGTGACCCCCCCCCCTGCCGTAGCCTTCGTTCTGAGTGGTGTTGGGTGTTGTGAGTTGTTTTGGGTGGTGGTGAGTGGTGTTGGGTGGCGGATGCTGTAGTATTAGTCATTTCTTTTCAACAGTTTTTCCCTAAAAGTCCCAACGGGATCAATATGATTACCCCGTCTTTGAGCTTGTACTGGTAGCATATTATTTATTGCGTATGTTTGTTACTCACTTCGAAGCGTAGAGGGCTTACCCATTGCACAGTTAGCCGTGTGGTGGTGGGTCAGCAGCAGGTAGATAAATGCATCATGAATATATTATATTATCACGGCTCCATGCCGAGGCGCAACGTGGAGAGAAAGAAGACTCACTCGGTAGAGGAAGAAAGAGAAGGAGCACCGGCTAAACAGCCCGGGACACATTCCGTCATCCCGATATCCCGCTACCATGCAGCCAACCTATCACTTGAAATCCCTACTATACTCGACCGTCACCATATCTGTATGATACCCACGCATACAATCAACAGCCTCCCTGCCTCGTAAATGATGCGGCATGATGCTATGTTATCATACCATCAGGGTAAAACGATTCAATGAAAAATACGGTCAATCAATATCCTCGCAGTACTACTGTGACAAGAATGAAAGATTGTAGCACCACAGTCCTTGAAAAGCACTCCATATATCTAGAGGCACAATTCAGGGATAGTATCCAACATCAATCTTCGCGAACCTCGCATACAATCAAGAGCGTACAACAGCAGCAGTATCATGGTAGTACTAGCGGTACGGCCACGGCTCCGCCCGTGTGGCGCTGCGCTGCACTTGTGGTAGATGCTTGACAACATGCTGCTGCTGTATCAAGTAGCTGGATGTGTGTGTTTTTTTTACTTCAGCAAAAATAACAGGTAAACTAAGAAACGTATCATACGAACGTATATTATACATGATAAATGCAAAACGTGCACGTTAGCAGTGCATGTACATACAACCCTCAAACTGGTGAATACGCGAAAAAAAAAAAAACGGGGGAAAAAAAATCAGGCCATTTCTTACACAGTCGGATTCCGCCAGTTGAAAACGGTCCTTTTTGTTTTTCTTCAACATACGTTGAAGTGTGGTGAGCTCAAGCTTTATTTTTCCCCATCCGCCGGAGGATAAAAAAAAAGGTCCTTTTTGACTTGAATTTTTTTCCACTAGGTTCCTCTGGTCCTTCTTGTCGTCAGTCGAGTCAATTCAATAGTTGTGCTCTTCCTAGAGGCGGTTGGTGTGAGGGAGTACTGCTGTATGGCAGTCGAAAATGGGTTGGCAGCTCTGTGCTTCGCGCGTTGTCCGCGAGAAACGCGTGCTTCGCGCTCGACGAATCCTCGTCGCAGCGAGTTGGTGGCTTTGGGCTTGGCCGAAAGCCGCCAAAGCTACGTTCGTAGAGTTGTACTCAGTCGAGAGCCGCCAAAGCTACAGCAGAAGGCGTAGCCGTTGTTGGCAAAATGGGATCGATACCGCGCGCTGCTGCCGTCGTTTGATTATACACGCTGCTGGCGAACGGAGCTAGGAATGCGCCACGCTGACTTGCGGCGAGAAGCAGCAGCAGTGACCAAGCCAAGCCAGCGTCGGCGCCGTGTATGACACTGCTGTGTGGTATCTTGTGTGGGTGTGTATTTGGAGGTGGGGTGGGATGAGCAATGCGATGGGTTCAAGAAACAGGTGTAAAACTTTTTCGACTGAGTTTTTCGACTAGATCTCCACTCGGAAAACTCAGTCGCAAAAAGTCGAGTCAAAAAAGCTCTTTTTCGACGGTGTAAGAAGCCCGATTTGGGCTTCGGCCGAAAAAGGCCGTTTTCGACTGACGAAGCCGACTGTGTAAGAAATGGCGTCAGACTGAAAAAACGACGGAAATGTCTTCGCATACAAAGCTACTATTGACGTCATAAAAATTAAAAATACACTTCAGCTGTGAGATCGAAGATTTCGTCGAAACTCATCTCTGCAAGCTGTGTGTGATACTCCGATCGCGCGTATTACTGGGTGTATTGTATACAGTACCCACCCCCCTTCCCCGCGCCCCCAGCATCACCTACTAGCACTACGGGTGCAGTAAGCTCCTATTCATTTATGCGACCGTTCTCCCCTATACCCGCCACGCTCCCCTCACCGGTCATGCAACTACTATTAACACTATTAATACTACATTCAGGATATACATGATAAACTAGTGCATTCCACGGCTGTCAGATTTTGTCCCCCTCAAAAACGGGTTTTAGTTTCCGCGCACAGATTGATTAACATTACCCTGTTGACCCTGGTACAAACTACACTGTAGTTCTAAGGAGAGTCGCCGATCTATGTCCTTAATGAGGATACACACCCAGTAATACGCGCGATCGGAGTATCACACACAGCTTGCAAATATGAGTTTCGACGAAACTTCGATCTCACAGCAGCTGGAGTGTATTTTTATTTTTTATTATGAAGTATCATAGGCGACGAGTGCGAGTAGAGCGTTACGATACCCGATTTCCCAAGAGAATAAACAGGGCGGAGTCATTCAATCTCTACTTCGAAATCGTTGCAGTACACCAACAAATTACAAGTAGCGCGCTGTAGTCATTCCTTGATGGTATATGCGGTTCTTAGTTTCTTGTTGGCTGTTTTTGTTGCTGCGTTTTTCGTGCCCGGTACGTTGACTTTTCATTTGCGATCCTCGATGAAGTTGCGACGATGTTGGTTTTCTACGCTCACAGTCTGTAATCATCACATAGTGTAATGTGAATCTGTAGGATGTCGAATGAGGGCGTAGACTGGGTGTGCTGATGGCGTTGTCGTTGTCGTTGCAAAGAAATACCCGTTTGCTGTAAAGACTACAAAGTGTTGCAACGTTGCAACCAAACAAAGGAATTTGTTATGTAAACCTTTTTTGGAACGCCGAGGGGAAGAGTGTCCAAAAACGTTACACTACTACTATGTGACGATACGATTGTACCAGTATGACATGACAGCATCGGCGACGCGAAGCAATCCGAGCGGCTGGCTGCTGGAGAGACATGTGTCGAGACTGTAAATGTAAGGAGCCGAACGGCACGCTTATCATGATGATATCGTTCGTACTGCTTAACGCTCTTCCTGGACGCTTGTTCCGCCCGCTCTCGTTGTATTTTGAACTGTTTCGCATGAGCTCCAAGAGGGTTATATAGTGGGTTATGCAGGAGCTTACAACCGTAACCTTGAGGTGGCATCTCTTAGATTACATCCTTGAGGTTGCAGCCCTTTGTGTGACCCGAGTATAGCGATAGAATAACCAAAGAATGCGATACCATGATATCATCCTGCGCCTTTTTCACCGCGGGAGCGGCCGGCACAACATGGTTGATCTACGACCATGGTTGATCTTCACCATGGTTGATCTTCACCGTGGTTGATCTACACCATGGTTGATCTACACGCGTGTCACGCACCTCCTTGAATTTTTGTGTTTTGGACATTGAAAGCATAACCCACTACCAAAGCAGCCAGGTTTGATTTATCTGGTCAAATCCGTAACCGTCGCTGAAGTTGGACACTTTGTCCCTTGAAATCCCAAAGGGTTTGTCATATCATGGAAACTTAGTTGTCGGGTGTTTGCGATGTATTGTACCGGTACCAATTTTGGTTGGGTATGATCGGAGTTGGGTAGGAAAACTTATTATCCTGTTAATAGTATTGAAACCGTCGAACGTTACGACGGCAAGATCAGCCCAACCCACAAAAAAACAAC
Organism: Undaria pinnatifida; assembly: GCA_012845835.1. Taxonomy (NCBI): domain Eukaryota; class Phaeophyceae; order Laminariales; family Alariaceae; genus Undaria; species Undaria pinnatifida. Next base: position 15,171,808 of record JABAKD010000013.1, read on the forward strand.
GAAAAAAATGGTCAAGAATTACGTTTTCCTTCGTACCATTTTTGTATTTTCCTACGTATCATTTTGTAGTTTTATAACACCTATTTTTTCGTGGGTTGGTTGAAATTGGGTAATATGACATTCGTCGGTTTCAATCGTGTTTTTTTTTTTTTCCAACTCGATATGGAGGTAGGAGATCGCAAACACCCTATTAATAGTACCGCAGTACGAATCTTTGTTGCATAGCAGCATAGCAGTGGTTCCGTGAGGAGTGCTACTCTAACGGCGTTTTGGGCACGGGTATACATAAGCTCGCCGCGTGCTGCGAGCAGGCAGGCGGTTTTGTTGGAGATGTACTGCACGATGCGCACACGGGACACCGGAATTTCAAAGCAACAGGGTGTGAGGGTCAGTCCTGTCGAGCACATTTTAATGAATCGTGACAGTTGTCAAGAATCCTGACTTTGAACATGTGCTTTTTAGAAATTCCGTAAAATTTGATGTCAGAATTTCTGACAAAAACTTATTTTTTTGAATGTGGAACGTAACATTTCATAACTTCGAAATGCCAGAAATGGTGTTATGTTTTGCGTTCGTTAGGAACGACCCTGAGGCGTGAGCTGGTATCAGTGTGTTATGTACGAAGTCGTTCATATTTCCCACCAGTACTATGCAACTTACACAACTCTGATAGCAAAAAAGTATGTTTGCCCAAGGCGTGTGTACTCGTACATTAGCTTAAATTGTAAATTGGTTATCAAGTTAAGACGACTGCAAAACATTGGCCACTCTGAAGTCAAGAAATGCTGCTTAAACCCACGTTTAGCGACCAACAACCTACTACCAACCTGAAGACCGAGCTAACCCTCTTGGGACTTGATTACACTGTAAAATACTAAAGTATCTTGATTATAGTATAGCGACCAAAAAAACGACGATTGCGATGTTTTTAAGTGTGATATGTGTCAGTAGTAGCGTGAGCGCGCAGCAGTACGAGTAGAGATCAAATGCTGCACCCGTCCCGCAGGAGTCTTAGCGCTGTTGTTGTCCGGACACCAAGTTTTTAATCGCCTGCTTCGCCAACCAGTAATGACGATGCCGTAATCGACAAATTTCTCCAAGTTTTCCCTCTGAATTCTCAAAGGGGTCAAGCCATGTTGGCAGTAAGTAGTAAAAGGCTTAGCCCCAACAACTGCACACAAAATATTCAGGAAGAAAAAACTTGAATTCAGAGTTGTGCGCGTATACAATCAAGGACAGCTTCGTAGGGCATTCTCCGTGTACCCTAAGGGGTACATGGGTGGGTACCTATTGATAGGGCATTCTCCGTATACCCTATTTAAATAGGGGGTACCCGGGTGAGTACCTTCCCGAGGATGATTAAAACAAGAAGGTTGAGTACCCGGGTACCCCTATGTGATACCCTACTAACCATACCCTTGATTTCTGTTTTTTGGTGCATACAAACTTCCCCTTCGGGACACGGTTGTCCCCAAACCCCGAGGGTGTCGCGCATTGAAAAAGCGAAAAACACAAAACCCAAGTCTTCCTATGTAAGCGAGCCTATGCGAGACTCGACGACGTTTGTTGAAAAGTGTGTTGGGCGCGAAGTCGTGATTATGTCTCCCACCGCACCGCACACGCGCAAGCAACTACTACTGTGGCTGCCACAATGGCAAGGGCTTGATGCAAGGTGGCTGCTGTTGTACCGCTGCTGTTGGACTGCACTGACGTGGCTGCTCGGGTGCTTTTGAAAGCCAGATAAAGTCTGGGAAGCAACCGTCCCGATGATTCTCCTCAGGAAGGCGCGCGCACGCACGCACTCAGGCAAGCACACTGTTCGTGGCTGTCACAAAAGGGGGGCCTTAAAATGTGGCTGCTGCTGCACCCCGTGGCTGCTACGACGTGAAGCGCTTGAAGTGCAGGTGTGATACAGAGATACAGCTGTAGACAGCAGAGCGAAATATGAAACGCAAAAACTGAAATTTTGGCTCAATGACGGTGCTCGGTTCGGCGAGGCGGAACTCAATCCATTGGAAAAGAGCCAGCTCGCGCGACTTTCGACACCCAGAGAACGCGTCACGCTCGACCAGGAGCCAGACGTGCGTCGTAATGTGCCGTCGTGCCCCTCGCGTGTTCCGAAGCCAAGAACGCGCGTAAGGACCCGCGGCCGGCGTAGAGGAGCTTGCAGACGTGCTAAAACAAGAGACCACAACAGTACAAGTAGACCTTTTTTTTATTTTTTCATTTCTTTCTTTTTTTTCACGCTTTTAGTTTCCAGCTTCTGGACAAGCCGTGGTCACAGGTGTCGTCCGTTCTTCCCCCCGGTTTTTGCCTTGAATTTGTATTGCGCATAGGGTTCAGCAATCCCACTACTCGTGGATTTTTCATCGACTGTTGCTAACTCACGCTTTCGCGCTTTCCGTAAGTCAATTTGAGCAAAAGAAAAAGTCCCTATGACTTTGTACGAGTATGCACTCGGGGGGGCTCGAACTCACGAAACTGACCTATACCAGACTCGAGGATAGGCTGATACGCCACCGGGGCGACCGGCGGCCTACCTTATAGCAGGTATCATGGGCCTATCAATCGGCAGCGGGCAGTTGCGGTGTCGTGCCGTCCGCTCGTGTGCCTCTGCTATACTTGCACAGCCATGCACGAGAAGCTATTGACAGATACACGCGAGGAGAGTAGGCACGTTTTTTTTTTTTCTTCTCCTTGCTTCTGACCAGATTATAAGCTACGTCCGTCCGTAGAGCCCATGACTACCAATTGCTGATTCTATGATACCAGGTATGTTCCTAGAACTGATATTTTATACAAAATGAAAATACATTCCAGCTGTGAGATCGGATAGTTTGTCGAAACTCATCTTTGCAAGCTGTGTGTGATACTCCGATCGCGCGTATTACGGGTTGTGTGTCCTCATTAAGGATATAGGTCGGCGACTCCCCTTGCAACTACAGTGTAGCTATCAGGGTCAACAGGGTGATGTCAGTCAGTCTGTGCGCGGAAACTATAAAACCCGTTTCTGAGGGGGACAAAATCTGATATTTTATGTATTTGGTTCTGCAAGCGGCGAGATGTTATTATGCATTCGGCGCATACACATCTTCCGGAGTATTACGTAATACGCCGCGTGTACTCGTATGCTGTTTCGTTTCGTTTCGTGTTGTTAGAACGGTTGAGCGGACACGTCAGCTGCGAGGTCGAAAATTTCATCGAAAGTCGTCTTGGCGCAATCGCACAATGTCCGTGGGATATTGGTTCGTAACACGCGTGCTTCGGGGTGTTTCTGTTTCTGTACGTTTTTGTTTTTTTCTGTTTTCTTCTTTTTCCCCCCGCTTTTTTTGTGTTTTATCATCGCCAAGCACATCCTTCTTCTAACCTTCCTCCCGATACCGCGGAGTTGGAGATGCTTCTGGTCTATCGGGGGCTCACTTTCTTAACGTAACCTATCAATGCCATTTATATGCTGTTGTATATATGTATACTTGTGTGCTACGTATTATACTATATCTGATCGTTTGCTGTTGCTTTTTGTTCAGCCGAATAAAGCCTACATATATGGTGGTGATGTTTGAAGACCACTACTGCAACTGCTGTACCTGCTGTAGTGGGTACCCCAATTTAACCCATTCCCAACTCATAAAGTTATCCTACTCTAACTCCAAGTGTTTTGTCCCCACGTCGGGACTGCGGTGCTAAAAGGGTTAAGAGCGCCCAAGATAAGGGCATTCGGGACGGTCAAATCGTTATGTGCCGCCACAGTAAAAGCCACAGATAGCCCACTACAGATAATAGCAACGTGCAGTTTTGAGTACGTGCTTCGGTTTGTCGTAAGACCAATGTGCAGTTAAGAGCGCCTGCTTCGGTTCGTTGTAAGACCAATGTGCAGTTTAGAGTACATGCTTCGGTTTGTCATGAGACCAATGTGCAGTTGAAAACGCTTGCTTCGGTTGGTCACGCGGTCCTCGTAAAATCGGTGTACCCAACGTACTATGTCACCATAACGAAAGACAGCTCAACGCTTGTGGGGGCTTGGGACTCAACTACTGCTGTAGATCGGCCGCGGTAAATCTGCCCTTGCAGGCGCGATACTTATTTTGTGCCCGAATAACGTTAGGTGGGTTCAATGAAGTAGGATTTTGTCACGATACAGCAGCGTGGGACTTTTTCCTCGGGGTAAAATTCTTTTCGGCGTCGGCTAAAGGCGGCCACCTTTTGTGCATGGGATCGTTCCCCCCTCGGGCAGATCACCAACCCCTCCTTGGTGATCTAGATCGTTCAGGGAAGATCTGTATGATCTGTATGGTCTAGCACATGTTACCCTGTAGGGGCCGTACACCTGCGTGGTCTAGCACGTGTTTCCTGAGATGGCTCTGCACCCTGCAGCTACAAATAGAGCACAAGATTACATAACGACAGATGCGGGATGTACTGTAGACGATCTACAGTATACCTTGATATGTCTGAGGTGTGTAAATATCACACGCCACGGACAGATCAGTGCGATTGATCTGTCGCGGCAGGTAGACCCCTTATATATATTTTTGATCTGCGTGCTCTATCACATCTTTGCCGGGTGATCTGTATGATCTGATATTGTAGCACATGTTGCGGTCGTCTCCTCAACGGCAGCTAATGGAGCTTAGTCAGTAGATCATCTATATCGCTATTTGTCCGACGTTGTTACACACTTCGGACAGGTCACGATATAGATATACAGATCATACAAATCATGTAGATCATATAGATCAATATATAGATAATATAGATCTACAGTAGATCCTATAGCTGCCGATATGAGATGTCGTACAGGATCTGTGTATGTAGGACACAGATCCAAACCCAGAAGCATGCGCTAGATGATGCAGATCTTACGACTTCCATCCGGCAAAATGAGCTAGTTCATACAGATCTTCCTGGAAGATCTGGATCATCACGTGGGGATCGACGATCTGTCCTGCGTGTGCATGTATTACAATCGCTGTTTGGGCACATCTAAATTCCAGGCCGGGTAGGTCTACGGGAGCTGACTATCGCAACTAAAGCACAATGAAACGTGCGGTATTGCCAGCCGTCAAGTGTGACTTGCGCACCAGTACAAGTTTGATGGTGTCGGTCTATTACTAGTTTGGTGGTTTAATGATGCTGCTCTTAGAGCGCGTCATACACTCTGCAGACGTGGACTAATACAGCTCTCTCTGGAGTGCTACAGACACTGGACACTGAAGGTATTCCCACCGTTAAGGTGCACCATGTTGCCGATGCTGATGATATCGTCACTTTTTTCTGGTGTTGTTTTTCTCTCTGACGTCCCGATTACTCTCAAGTCTCAACAAGCTCGGTTAGCTTTATTTATGGTAGGTACGTGATATTTTGGTGTGTTATTATTTGAAAGCTCGAAGTGTATCAAACGGCAGGTTGATGCGAAAGTCAAAGACGGCGTTTTTCTGTGTGTGTTTTCACGCGAAACCGTTCTGTTTTGGGTCTATATTCAAGGACACCCAGTACAAAGTTGGTGTCTTGTTCCTATTTGATGTGATGAGAGAGATACAGCGTCTGTGGTCACCAATCAGAGAAAATATCGCATATACACGAAGATTCGAACAGGAAAGATCAAGTGTGCCGGATCTAAGGTGTACGGCTTGAACTGGTGTTATCATTAGTATATCGTCAAATGTTGAACACTATTTAAATAGTTTACCTGGTAGTCAGCAGGCGCCCCCAGAAGTCTAGTGCTGGAGGACTTTTGGTACGGTGGAGTACCCGGTTTAAGAGCGTCCACAGGAAGAGAAAACGCTTTTACTACTGGAAACCCGTTTTTGGAGACTGCTAATTTAGAATTAGTATAGGGAGGGGTTTTGGGCCCCTGGAGCGGTCCAAGCCGGCTTGCCACGCCTTGTGATTTCTTTACTAAAAGCTACATGATGCCCAATCGGATATAAGAGCGGAACGGAGATAAGAGCGGTAATTCTTGCCTTCTTCGGAGAGAATCTTAAAGCCTTTTACAACTGGAAACCCCTTGTTTGGTACAAATCACTTGGGATTAGTACAGGAAGGGGTTTCGGGGCTCTAAAGGGTTAAATTTGGCACCGCACTGCCCCACTGCATATTTACTAAGGTCGATTTCGCGAGTTCGAGTACCCCAAATGATTTTTTTATTTTTCTTGTGCGAATATTTACATGCAGATACCTGGTAGTGCCTAGCGTGTGCATGCATAATTCGGCGCGAGTCGACGAGGAAAGAAAGTGCTGAACCCTTGTTGCGCTAAAAATGAAGGCGTGCACCGTGGAGGGGGCGGTCGGGGCTGCTGTGTGACGCCGGGTCTGAGTTTTAAAAGGGAGGGAACTGGAGAAACAGTGCCGACATCTTGTGAAAATTAAAATATACTCCAGCTGTGAGATCGGATAGTTTGTCGAAACTCATCTTTGCAAGCTGTGTGTGATACTCCGATCGCGCGTATTGCGGGTTGTGTGTCCTCATTAAGGATATAGGTCGGCGACTCCCCTTGCAACTACAGCGTAGCTATCAGGGTCAACAGGATGATGTTAGGCAGTCTGTGCGCGGAAACTATAAAACCCGTTTCTGCGGACATATTATATTAGATGGGATTGAAGAAGAAACCAAAACAGCTACGTAGTACTGATGGATGTACGCCGCCGCGGTCGTATCGTAGTGCTGTGCATTGTCTCAGCATGTACATGTGGGTATATGTTTCGTCGTCAACGGAATCCGTTCCTCCCAATTCGAACATGTCAAGAGACGGCACCTTCAGACCTTGAATCCACCGACGTCAATTTCACAATAATTTAGCTTGACTGAACCTACTGGGTTTTAGTGTGGAAGATGTGGCGAGGCGGCACTTTGAACCCTTGAGCGACGGCAACTTTCCAATAGTTTGCCTTGACTGCCGCCAGACTTCTGGGGTTTTGTGTGGAACGCTTGGTTTTGCCCCCTTGACCGCTGTACGCTTTTCCTTGACTCACCGTTTCCTAACCTTACTTGCCCCGCACGGCAGAGCTGGAGATACACGTGGAAAGAGTGAGACAAATGTTACTCGTGCGTAGTAAGAACAGAATAGGAAGTTCACACGCAATACTGCTATTAACACGTATAGGGAAGGTAGTTGTTAACGATCACCGGCTGTAACTTGGCCTATTTGGTGAATTAGACCATGTTGACCATTGGATAGCTCAAATGAAAGGCCTAGTAGTAGTCGGAGACAACACAGCTTTTAATTTTTGAATATTCAAGTAGTAGTAGTCTCTCTCGGATGCGGCGTAGGCTCGGACACGGCATGTTATCCGTGTTCTTAGTGTCGATGGATGGGAATAACAGCTTAATGTGATGTACACAAACACTGCTGTAGTCTCCCTTGGGAGCACGAGTAGATTTTACTGTTTCGCTCCTGCTTGTGGGCAAGAGCAGGAGCTGGCGCGCCTTACGTGTGCTCCGTCTGACCTTCTGAAGCGGTATAACGTGTGTGTGTTTTTTGCCGCGCAGGTTTGGGATGCTCATGTCTTTCACTACATTGTGGAAAACGGGATGACATTCCTGTGCATGGCGGATGAGCAATCCAGACGCCGGATACCTTTCGCTTTCCTCGAGGTATGTATTGCTTTTCCGTGTGGGGAACATACTATTAGTAATCAGGACCAAACGTGGTTTCTGGAAAAGGGCAACAGATACCTGGTATCATAGGTTTTTGTGTGACCGTGGGTCCTGATTACTATGCTCCTCCGTAGTACCTGTTCATGGGTATATACTCGAAGAGTAAAACGTATTCATGGGTATATACTCAAAGAGTATAACGTGGTATATGCTGAAAGAGTATGACATGTACAGTACGTGGAAAGATAACATTATTCCGTTGTTGTATATTTAGTATACTGTCGAATGCTTTGTACAGCAGATACACGAACATATCATTCCGTTTTATTTACCTGAATAATACTCAAAGAGTATAACGTGGTATATGCTGAAAGAGTATGACATGTGCAGTACGTGGAAAGATCACATTATTCCGTTGTTATATACTGAGTATTTAGTATACTATCGAATGCTTGGTACAGCAGTAGATACAAGAACATATCATTCCGTTTTATATACCTGAGTACATCGAAGTACCAGGTAATATACGGAGTGAGATAGACTATACCTATTAGTAGTACTCACGGTAGAATGGCTTGGTGTGTTCAGCAGCTGCTCTATGATACATGCGCGAAGTGCGGTGGAATTTGCCGGTACGGTAGAGGAATGTTAACCAACCAACGACTTACCGAGCTTGCTCGTGCTTTCGCGTCTGCTCGATTCCATATGATACCCGAAGCTCTTCGTATTGTGTATTTCGGCTTTGTGTTCCATGTGATGTTTAAAGACACAACGAGGCGTAGGTTGCCTTCGTTTCGTTTCTTTTCGTACGTGTCGACGGAGACCAAGCATGGGCCGCCGCCCCTGCACCGTTCTGCTGCCGCCAACAGTTTTTCCTTTTCCCCTGCTTCCAGCCCCAACCTCAGCATGAACGGACACACACACTTGCTGGGCTGTTTTTTTTTGTATTGGCGCTAAATTCGCGGAGAAATATTTTTTTGCCCCGCATGATAGTGGTGCCATGCCTACTGCGTTTTCCGCCGCTCACCCTGAACACCTCTTCCACTCCAAACTTAGCTTAACCTTTTTACTAAAGTTATCCGACTCTAAATCCAAGACATTTAGCCCTAAAAATGTGGGTGCAATTCCAAAGTGGCTAACTCCGGTAGTACTTAAAGCGTGTGCTATGATAAGAGAAGCACTTGCGGGCGATTTTTTTTTTTACTGCGGGCCTCCTTAACGCCTTCTAGAGCCCCAACAGCCCTCCCTCTACTAATTCCATGTAATTTGTCGAAAACAACGGGTTTCCCGTTGTAAAGGCGTTAATGGTGAAGGATACACCATCATCGGAACACCATTTGAGTTTTTTCAAGCTTTGTTTTTGTGCGCAATGCGATTGTTGATCGGATTGCGCTTTCATTATTATTTATCAAAATCAGCTTCGGGGGTGAGGTATAGAGGCGTAGAGATGTAAAGGTATAGAGGTATACAGGTCCTCGTAAATGAGATGATGTATGCGACCTCAGATATATCGACCAAAAACGTGCTTCGTGGTAGTTTCCACGGCTGTTCACGGGTCATCGACACGGCCGGCGGGTAGGGTCAGGATGTTTTGCAAAACTCGCTGCTCAAGTCGGGTCGGGTCAGGAGATGTTCGAAACTTCTCACGGGTCGGATCGACTTGGGTCGGATCGGGTCGGATCGGATCGGGTCGGGTCGGGTCAGGAAACCTTGACCGGAGCCGACCCGTGAAAAGCCCCGATAATTTCATCCCACGGCGTTTCATGGGACGGGCCGCTTCTTGCGGGTCGGGCCGTAACTTCCTGGCCGACTCAAGAGATTGGGAACACCTCGTGACAGACACAACTTGCCCCGCGAGGCTTTGGAACCTCCTGGCCCGACCAGCGGGATAGGACGTGGCCACATGACCACATGACCGGTGAAAGTCCCCCGCTAGTTTTAGCTTTACCATACCGGCTATACCAGCAACAGGGTCTTTGCGGGATATCAAATCTTGTTGGATGGGGAAACATGTTATTTTTGTTTTGGAATATCTACTACTACTACTACTACTACTACTACTACTACTACTACCACTACACCTACTACTACTACTACGACTACTACTACGACTACTACTACTACTACTACTACTACTACTACTACTACATTACCCAAGGTAAACCCAACCAGGGGGTTTCACGGGTCGTGATCCGGCCCGCGGATCGGGTCAGATCAGGGGGTCAAACGCCGTGGGTCAGCTCGGGTGGGGTCAGGGGGTGATGGAAACGCCATGGGTCAGCTCGGGTCGGGTCAGGCCTCCCTGTTCCATTTCAACCGGTGAAAAGCCCCAAACGGCCAAATATCCCTCTTTACCCACAGCTCTCAAAATCGTTCGTGGGTTGGGTTGACCGGGATAACTCCAACCCATCAATGTAGCCGACTAATTTCGCCAAAAGTTGACCAATACTCAATCAGGTTGTGATATTTTTACGGTACGTAAGAGGATATATATGTATTTTTCCCATCCCGACAGCATTTGGTAACCCAAAAATACCCTAGGGTAGCGCCCAGGGGTACGAGTAGGATCATGCCGCGCCCGTCGCGTCGTACGACTTCGTTGTATCGTAATTCTGACACCAAAGTCACCCTTGCCCCGCCTAAGCAGTGGCCGGTGTTGTGATGGTCACTGTTTTTTCCTCTGATATGTCTCAAAAGGGCTCCTTTAAAGTCCCAAACGCGTCCCAAAAGGTTGCCTACGAAGTCCCAAAAGAGTTCCCACTGAAGTCCCAAAGGAGTTCACAGATCGGACTGATCGCCGATCCCCGCTTGATGATCTGAATGCTTCAGGGAAGATCTGTATGGTGTATGGCTCATGATACCATGTTACCCGGTGGGGGCCGTACGATCTGCATGATCTAGGAGAAGCTTAAGGCTTGTATCTGTACTCTCGGTGTACACAGCTCCTGCTGAATATCTCATAACGGCAGTTAGAGGATCTACATGATCTATACGATCTGTATGATCTACAAGATACAGCTCCTGCTGACTATCTCATAACGGCAGGTAAAGGATCTACATGATCTATACGATCTGTATGATCTACAAGATATATATGATCTAGAGGATCCGTATATGATGTATATGATCTATGTGATATATATGATCCATACGGTCTACATGATCTACGTGATCTATATGATCTATAAGATCTGTCCGACGTGTGTTTGTGTGTTTTTGTTACTATTAATATTAATAGTTTCCTCTCAAGTCCCACAAGGGCTCCCTCTCTTACTATTAATAGTTCCCTCTCAAGTCCCACAAGGGCTCCCTCTCAAGTCCCGAATGGACTCCCTCTGTTGTCCCAAATAGGTTCCTACGAAGTCCCAAGGGGTTCCTATGAAATCCCGAACGGGTTACTAGGAAGTGTCAGAAGGGTTCCTTTGACGTCCCCAACAAATTTGGATTTCCGTAGGGTTCCTTCGACGTCCCAAAAGCGTTACCGTTCCCGAAGGCTTCCCTCTGAAGTCCCAAATGGTTCCCCCTACTTTTCCAAAATGGTCCCGAAAGGCGCCCGAAAGGCTTTTTTTACGAAATCCCAAAAGTTTTCTCATCAACTCCCGAAAGACTTCCGTCTGAAAGTTCCAAACTGGCTGTCTCTGAAGACCTTAAAGGGTTCCTATCAAGTCCCAGATGTGTTCGCACAAACTCCCGAAAAAAGTCCTACTCGAGTCCCGGAACGATTCGTATGATGTTCCGAAAGGATTAGGGTTCCCTCTCAAGGCCCAAGAGGGCTTTCTGTATGAAGTCCCGAAAGAGTTCCCTCTCAAGTCCAGGGAGAGTTTTCCTTCAGCAGTCCCGAAAAGGTTCCCTTTGCACTCCCAAAGGGTTTCGTTCCTCTACGGTCCCAAAAGATTCCTATAAAGTGCCAAAACAGATACCGTGCAGTGACGAAAGAGATGTCTCTGAAATGTCCAAAGGGTTTCCACTGAACATCCGAAAAGGGATGTCTCTGAAGTCTCCAAAGGGCTCCTACTCGTGTCAAGTCCTACTGTAGAAGGGTTCCTGCTCGTATGTAGTCGTATCAGCTTCCTGAAGGGTCGACGTAGTAGTACCGATCAACTCAAAGACGGCGGTTGTCGGTGCTCTTTTGACGCGTCAAGACTAGACCGTCAGCTGACGCCTTTGCCCCTACCCCTCCCTCCCTCCCTCCCTCCCATGTTTTTTTCGCGTTTTTCGTCCGAACAGGAAGGTGATGTTAATTTTTGTTGTAGTTTTTCCCTCTCTTAAGATCTCGAAAGGGTTAACGTATATAGCATATTTACCGACCGCGTACCCCCCCAGCCGGTGATACCCTCCGACCCCTGCCCTTCCCTCTTACCCCTAACCCTCCGTCACACCACTACCTCTCCCTCCCACTCCTGCGATACCCTCCTATTTCTACCCCCCCCCCCCCCCCCCCCCCCTCTTCCCATGGTTCATTGCGTGTTTTCTGCCCGAACAGGATGTGAAGGCGCGGTTTTGCGAGCAATACGGTCCGAGCATGCACTCCGCGCCGGCTTTCAGCATGAACGCCGAATTCGCGCCGACCCTCCAAAGGCAAATGAACGCGTTCAACAACGACCCTCCAGGGGACTCTTTGCAGGTGAACACTACAACACTACAACTACCATCACCCCATCACCCCATCACCACGTGTCACGCTGCACGCAGTGTGTGTGTGCTCCGTCCTGATTGTTTTTTTTTTCTTGTCCGGCTGAATTATTCTACCCTCGTGCTCCGTCCTGATTTTGTTCTTTTTTGTGTCGCGCTGGATCATGCTACCGTACCGTACCCTATCCCCACTGCTGCGCGGGTGTGTCGTCCGTCCTGATGCTATTAATGTACTGTTTTTCGGAGTTGAGTGTTGTTAGTTAGATGTTGAAGGTAGTAATTGCAGTTTTGTTTGGGCTTTTTTTTTTTCCTTATCCGATGGGACTCGTCTTGTTAAAGCCAGAACTCGTCGGAACGCCGTCCTTGTTTCGCAACATTTTTTCTTCTTGTGCAACTATTAAGTGCAACTATTAAGGGCCCAGATTAACGAAGAGCACGGAGCATCGTATTTCGTTTTTTTAAAATATTTATTTCATGAAAAATACACGAACAAGTCAACTCTGCTTCTTATCAAGGAACGGCGTAGTGCGTTCTAGAATTTAAAAAACGCAAAACGGTCAACGAACACCCGTGGGCAACGACCGATCCGAACGATGGCTCGCATCCTCCCCGGATCGCCGCGTCTAGCGGCAGATTGTTTTTGCCGTCAGCGGCTAGGACGCTATGGCTCTGGGCGTCTCTTGGATGTGCTGGCGCCGCCCCGCCGCCCCACACGGGCAGCAGCGACGGGGATATAGCGGTCGAACTTCTGAGCGAAGTCGTGATGTGGCAGTTGGTCGTGTAGCTTTCGAGGTGCAGGGCGACGAAAATCTGGGTTTGTGGCGGTCTCGATTGTTTTCGAGGCGTCACAGGCAGTCTAGGCTGTGCTAAGGGCCTTCGGAAGCCGCGCTGCGGCTGCTCCGGTGGTCCTACCTCTCGCAATGGTGGCTTATCGCCTCTCAATCAGCCGACAACATGGCACCAATTCGCGTGGCCGGCTTCGGTTACATAGAACATGTCATGCCTAGGTGCTGGAACCCCCCAAATTGAATTTCGATTTTCGACTAAATTCGACCATACAAGTATTTTTTCACTTACTTGTTGAGTTTGATTTTCCGTTGTATTTCTGAGAATGCCTGGTCGGTAATTCATTTTTGACCAATCAGATGCAAATTCAATTAAATTCTGAAAAATAATCGAATTTCGATTTGGCAAGTTCCTCGTTACTTCGGGCTCTAATACCAATGCTTAATATTAATATTGATATTAATACACCCTACACCCTATGGATTTGTTGTGCCTGTTTCGCGCTTTTAGTTTACTCTTACCTTATATTAACTATTTACGGCCCGTTTTCGGTCGAGGCAGAGGGTAAATTATCGATTATCATGTCTAAACCCTCGAACGAAAAAAGTTGCACCTTCACCATGCTATTACTGTACTACTGTTAGTACTATTTGTACTACTCCGGAGTGTTACAGTAGTACCATTGGTACTATTATTTGCATGCATCTCATGCTACCCTACCCTATCCTGTCGTTTTCGGTTTGTGCTGCTCATGCCCTCGATACCGCGGGGTGTTGCTGCCGTCGTCTAGCCTGTGAGGATGTGCGTTTGCTCGCGCCCAGTTGTTTGCGTGTGCATTGTATGTGCGTGAACCCTATTGTTGATTGAGCTACGCGTATTAAAACACGAAAACGACAAGATTTTGTGTCCCCTGTTTTTCATTAAGCTGTTCGTCATACACTCCTGTGTTTGATTTAGCTGTGCGTCATCGGCATCGTCATTGTCATCGTTCATGTTGCCCGTTGCCTTGGAGCTATTATACTAGATGCTAGTAATATACCACTAATCTACCAGTATCACACGTGTACTTCGTACTTTTTGTATTGTGCCCATTTTTGCTACGTTGGACCTGTTATACCAGTGAATTAGGTATTGTGTAATACGGGTGTTCTTGGTAGTATAATTCCCCTTGGAGCTATTATGCCCGTTTTTGCTACCTTGGAGCTATTGTCCCTCTTAGCCTTCTTAGCTCTCTTAGCCCTGTGTCCGTTTTTGTACCTTGGATCTAGTATACCAGTATTGCACGTGCACTTGGTATTATTATCCCGTTTTTGCTATTCGTATCTTGGAGCTGCTATACCAGTTTACACGTGTACTATGATGCCCGTTAACCTGTCGTGCCAGTGTTGCTCGTGTACATCATATAGCCATCGGTGCTGGCACCTGCTGGTGGTGTTGGGGCAAATCACTACTCGTACAGCAGTAGCCAAGCCAACCTCGCGCCGCATGCATCACGATTGCGCTTTCTATTGCGATTGACTCGGTACAACTGCCCCCCCCCTATGGTCGACAAAATGTGTCCATCGCACATGTGTCCATCGCACATGTGTCCATCGCACATGTGTCCATCGCACATGTGTCCATCGCACATGTGTCCATCGCACATGTGTCCATCGCACATTGAAAAGGTGCCACGGCTTTGGCAAGATGACCACAACACAACAGTATGCCTCGACGGTTATCGTAAGTTAACAACAAGAGTATGCCTCCACGCTCGTCGTAAGATGACAATAGATAAAGCTGTGTTTTTTTTCGTTTTTTACATATATAAAAGCTGTGATCTCGATGGGGCTGGTCGGTGTTCCCTACCGACCAGCGCTACTCTTTTGTTTAGTTTTAGCAAGAGTTTTGTCCTCTTTTCCAACTTGCGACGCCCCGGGATTCCAACAAACTACACTCCCAACGGGAACCTTGTGAATTGTCTGTAATTAGACCTCGTATGGGAAATATGACACCCATGCTACCGAAAAGGTCATGCTACTGCTGTAGGATAAAAGGTGTGTACAAGTACCTGTTCGTGTGTTTCTATTCCTATGAGAACATACTCGCAGCACGAAGTCGTTCTATTAATTAATAAATAACATGTCCCTGTTCCAATGATATACTATAAAAATTAAAATTCACTCCAGCTGTGAGATCGAATATTTTGTCGAAACTCATCTTTGCAAGCTGTGTGTGATACTCCGATCGCGCGTATTACGGGTTGTGTGTCCTCATTAAGGATATAGGTCCGCGACTCCCCTTCCTTGCAACTAAGTGTAGCTATCAGGGTCAACAGGGTGATGTTAAGCAGTCTGTGCGCGGAAACTATAAAACCTGTTTCTGAGGGGGACAAAATCTGACAGCTGTGGAAGGAAATGCATCAGTTTATCAAGTGAATCCTGTAAGTCGAATATCCGGTGAGGGGAGGGCGGAGTTTTTAAGGACGTGGGGGCCTGATTTTGATCAAAAGGGGGGCGGGAGGGGGGGAGGGGGGGGAGGGGACGGGTGGGGCAGGTCAATTTGTGCGTGGAAATTATAAATATTTCTTGTGGGGGAGGGGGAGGAATGTGGCGGGGGGGGGCGGGGGCGGGGGGGGAGGGCTTTAGGTTGCATAGATGTAGGGGTTGGCTACACGCGTGGTGCTAGGTCTAGGCGATGGTGCGGGTGGTGGGTGAAGGAGGGGGCGTTGGGGACGGGGGTGGGTGGGAATTGTAGCAGCGGCATGGACGGCTCTGAAACGATAACGAGGCGATATCCAGGGCGTGGAAGTGTTTATTACTCTGGCGGATTTCGATAGTAGGTGGGGCGTTTAAGCAAGAGGAAGCGAGATGAAAAAAAAAAAAAAAAAAAAAAGGCGGGGGGTGGGGGGGGGGGGGGGAAGAGTTTTCAAGAGGTTTAGGTCACATATAATATTGAAATCAAGGATTTGGTCGACACTGATGTTCGCAACATTGTGTGTGATCCTCCGATCGCGCGTATTAATCATATATGTAGGGGCCTACTATACGCGCGGTGCTGGATCCAGGCGATTGTGCGGGGTGTGGGGAAGGAGGGGGCGTTGGAGGGGGGGAGGGGGGATGAATGAAAGCTACGTCATGGATGGCTGGAAAGATAATGACGTTATATCAATGGCTTATTAGTGTTTATTACTCTGGTCGATTTCGATTGTAAGTGGGGCGTTTGAACGAACTGGGCGGGGAACAAAGGGGGGGGGGGGGGAGATGAGTTGGAGCTACGGCATGGGTGGCTAGATGGATAATGAGATGATATCAGCTGGCTGGTAGTGTTTACTACTCTGGCAGATTTTGATTTCAGGTGGTGCGTTTAAACAAGAGGGATCGGGGGGGGGCGGGGGGCGGGGGGGCGAGCATTTCAATATATGCGCGGAAACTATTAACCCTTGAAGGGGACGAATCTGACGGTTGCGGCAAGAAGACACCCATTTATATCACCCGCCTCGAAATGTTTATTTTTCTAGAAGGTTTGATGTTACATGTAGTATGCAACCCAGTTCTTAGGTGTAGTAAACAACGTGTTAAAAGCTTCATAATTTGTTATTGTACATGGATCGAAATATAGATTTTTCAATCGATAGGTACAATCATGTAGATACCATTATTTTCTGACATCGCTAATTATAAGGAGATGCATATTGCCAAATACAACAGGCGAGGTGATGGTCATGCAATGTCACCGCCATTGAGAACGACAGGGAGAGATGCGAATCGTTAGTGTTTTGAAAGGAACGCTTAGTGTACACGCGCTCAATTACGTTACATCGTTAGTCATACTTCGCTTGGCATAGGTTGGGAGGCGATCATGCAGGCGGTATATATACTCACAAGACGTGACATTATACAAAAGGGCATGTTCAAAGCTGTAGTTGTATTTTTTTTTTTTTTTTTTTATTAAGACGAGTTCGTATCGTATTCCTATTGGAAGATGCTCACAACACGGCTCATGTCATTAATAGTAAGATTATATGCCTTGAGCATGGGATGGTTCATGATGGCATCATCGATCATGCTAGGGCAGAAGGGACGCCTTCTGCCTAGTGATGCATACCTGGTAGCTCCTAGTAGTGACATGTGTGATACTATCATACGAACAGTAGAAATGACACCGCATACGAAGTACAGTGCTTCTATCTTGCGCTGACATGCCCTCCGGCTGTGTTGTGAATGCAGCATATATATATATAAATATATTAACACGACACATAAAAATACATGGCCATGCGGTGATCTTAACGCCTATACAACAGAAAACCTGTTTTTGGTACCACATCACTTGGAACTAGTACAGGGACGGGTTTTCGGGCTCGAAAGGGGTTAACGTTTAATTTTTCCGATCCGCCGGAGGATGAAGAAGATGAAAAAGATTGAACGTTCACATCATACTATTAATACAGTAAGAAGAAGAGTGATGTTATGGTACGGTAAGGTACTGCTGTACGGTACGGTACAGCGGGCACCTCATCGTTTTCGGGTTTCGGAGTATCTGACGTTTCATGTAAGACGCTGGTGCTTCGTCCAATAGCCAAGGAGTTGTCACCCTCTAGCTTGTTTTTGTAGCTTGGTTCCAGCCCGTTGCTAGCTGGTTTTTCTACGTTGACGCTGCGTCCAACAGCCAACGTCCCCTAGCTTGTAGCTTGGTTCTAGCCTTTGTTTCTTTTAGTAGAGACTGTTGCTGGCTTGTTTGTAAATTTTTTCCAACATGTTCTAACTTGATCCTATTAATTAACTTGTTTATACTGAAGTATTAATTACCTTGTTTCTATTACAGCTTGTTTGTAACTTGATTGTCTGTTGTCGTGATCTCCAGGGAGTGAGATCGCAGATCGAGGATGTACGGGCGGGCATGCTGGAAAACGTCGATAAGGTGCTGGAACGAGGAGAAAAAATCGAGGTACGTATTTTGACCACCAGGTATTAAATGTATTAAATACCGTTATACCAGGGACTTGGCTCGTTCGTTCTCAGACTTGAAGCAGATTCAGAAAGCTGAGCCAGAAGGTACTTCCAGGTGTGATATTACTACCTGGTATGAAACAACTTATATGATAGTAATAATGAAACAACTGATCATCTTTCGTGGCAGTTTCGCTCGTGCTGCCGCGAAATTAACGTATACGTTTAGTCCGAAAAAGTTTGTCTGTACCATAGCCTTGTACTAAACGGGTTACATACCGTACGTGTCTAGACTACACAAACATGTCTACACATACACAGGTTTAAGCGATGCGCGTCTGTCATAGCGCCTATCACAGCGGTTTCGCGTTAGATGCGGTGTCCCTTTCGTTGCCGTAGAGGATGTTGTTGTTGTGGTAGTAGTGGTAGTTGTAGTTGTTGCCTCGCCCGGTCCAAGAGTTGTCACGATCGTCACCAAGTCACGTCTGGTCATCAAGTGCGCCGTGCTGTGTCGACAAGCAAGTGCGCGCTGCTGCTGTTGATGGAGCAGATGATTACATGCAGCTGTTGTCGCCGTGTGATGGCCGACAAGACGAGGCAGGGGCATCTCGGGGTACTCTCGATTGACCTTCCGACTATTTGAAGGAGTGTTTGATGCACACACGAGATTGTATCCTCGGCAAGCGCCAATTGGCGAACGACGTGCGTGTGTGAGAAAGTTGGTAGTGATGTTAATGAATGGTTATCGGTTAGTCGCGTGAGAGAGTTGGTGGTGTGATGTTAATGAATGGTGATCGGTTAGTCGGTTCGGTCACTGCATGTACATGGACTATATTCTACGGTATATTCGGGAATTATTTTTGCTCCTGAAACATGGACCCGGTTGGCGAACGAAGAGCGTGCGTGTGACGGCTGCTCGTGACATAAAAGGTGGCTGTTTTGCTTGGTCGGTTAGGTCACTGCATGCACATGGACTGAAGCTACTGATACCAGAAGGGATCCCCCAATACTAAGGCGGTCTGAGTAAGGGCTAATAATAGTAAGCACTATCCCTATACATGGCGGTCAGAATCGCTTGGCGCGAGTGCGGAATACTTAATAACTGGACTATTAATATTAATACAGTATGAATACAGTATGGATACAGTATGAACACAGTATTGATACAGTAGTCATAACCCGGAGTGAATAAGGTGAACAAGGTAAATAACGCGGCTTCCCCCAATAAGGCAGTCGTATTGCCCTCTATAGTGTAGTATTAATACCACACCACCGTCTTACTGCTGTCTTACTGCGGGATCCCTAATTTACACGTAGCCCCAATGGGCGAACAACGTGCATATGCTGTGTGTGCGACGGTTGCTCGTGACGTTGAAGGCGATCGGTACGTGGTCGGGTAGCCTCCTTTGAGCTACTGAAAGTAGAGCCCCGCCTATGCCGGCCCTGTAACGAATCATGCCGGACACAGTATGGAAGGCAAAACTTTGTGTGTAGGGCGATACGAGTAGAGGTTGCGTTTTTTGGCTGAAAACCATAATGAAGCCCGTTAACACCGCACTCCCGACATGGGGATGAAACACTTGGAGTTAGTATAGACTAGCATAGAATAATGTTAGGAGGTGGACATGGGGGGCTCCTTGACCCCAAATCGTCGGAATTATATTCTTGTTATATTCTTGTTTTATTCTTGTTTTTGAAATAGATTTTATTTTTCATGCCTAGGCCATGAGTTTGGTCCCCTCGGGTTGCACTTTCAGTTTTTCTCGACGTAAGTTTTTGTGTGGGACACATGTAGAACTCCTCAAGCCACCACCCTCAGAAGGCAAAAAAGAGTCAGTGCGCCTCTACGATACCATGCGTTGTGCTTCGAGTACTCGTATTTTCAGAAGCCTTTTGGGGGTGAACACCCTAAAGCTTCACCCTAGCCCTATAGTACACCCCTATACTATAGTGCCAACCCCCGCCCTCGACCGACCTGTGCCTGGTGTGGAGGTTGTCCGGCAAAAAAAACGACCAAAAAAAAATTAGAAAACAAAATGGACCATATTATAGTTCGTACGTACTGGTACCTTTTTTGCGGAGGGGCAGTTTCCGTACTAAAGACCGTACGCTTGTTTATTGGCCCCGCGTATACCATTGGAAGTATAACTCGTATTGGTGAATGTAGTGCGTGTGTGTACGTACTGGTACCTTTTTTGCGGAGGGGCAGTTTCCATGCTGAAGACCGTACGCTTCTTTATTGGCCCTGAGCATACCATTGGAAGCATAACCCCTATTGATGAACGTACTCGTAGTGCGTGTGTGTTTGGCGGCTGCTGGTGACATGAAATTGGCCGGGTCGTCGGTTAGGTCACTGCATCCATGTGGACTCCGGTTCGGTTTTTTTTAGCTCTATTACAGCAGTGTTTTTTAGCTTTCATGCAGTGGTTTTAGCTCTACATCGTTTTTGTCGCCATAATTCAGTGGCTTTAGCTCTGAAGCATTTTTTTTATCGACTGAAATGGCGAGAGGGTGAAATCGTTGGATAGCTCTTCGTACAAACTGATTGCCGACTTTTGTTTGTGTCCAGCGGTTTCGTACAAAGTTGCAGCTGGCTTTTGTTTGTATGCAGAGGAGCCGGGACTCCATTCAGTGGTTTTGGCTCAAGTGCAGCAACTGAAATAGCAACTAAATGCAATCATTGGACAGCTCTTGGTACAGAGTGATTGCTGGTCTAGCCTCGTCTGCAGAGGGTTCGTACATGAGTGTTTACATGAGTGTTTACATGAGTGACTGCTGAACTTTCCTTGCATCCAGCGGTTTCATACAAAGTGATTGCTGGTGATTGCTGGGTTTTTTTTTCATTCAGAGGAGCCGGCCTGATGACCCTCAATCTCATCGTGTGGTCGGTCTCCACCTATAATGTCCAGTCTAGCCTACAATCCGCGACGTCATTGTTCCTCTGTCTCCTGGGCGTTTTGATAGTATTGTTTTTCACGATGATTACAGCTTTAGTTAGGGTTTTTCTTGTTTTTTTGTGTTTTGTTTTGCCTGAACGTTTGAGGGCATTAATTTTCGTTCGAACATTTTTTTTTAGTCAAGAGTTTCTTGTGTCTCAGGACTTTTGAGGGCATTGTTATTCACGCGAACAGTTTTTCTGTGCGATCGTTTTGAAGGCTTGTGATAAACCATGCTGGAGACTGGAGACTCTTTCTCCCTCTCCGTTGGCGCCCTGAACTTGACGTCCCTGTCTCAACGGCTTTTTCGGGAAAGGTTGTTTCATTACTGCATTACCGACAACGATGCCGTTGGGAAAGCAGCAGCAATGCATTGGGGCCACTGAAGTTGTTTTTGCAGTTGTCTGTGCAATGATGCCGTCTTTAGAGCAGTAGCAGTGCGATAGTAACCGCCAACAATGCTGACTTTTTTAATGCATATCTCGGACGGCTTGCGATGTTGGACAAGCTTGCATCTGTCAGCCACCAATTCTGTGAGTTGGCGCATGGTATCCGATTGTCTCGGAGACATGTTTGTAGTGACAGAAACAACGCCCCCCGCACCTCCCAGTCCCCCTGTTGATATTACCTCTGTACGGTAAAATGATTGTTGGGTCGATGCTCTGCAGCAGGGTCTATGCCGAGTCGTGTTATTTCATACGTGTACCCACCCGTATCCTCCCTCTCCTTCTGTGCGGTAGCATAAGGTGTTGGATCGATGCTTTGCAGCAATGGCTGTGTCGAGTCGAATCGCACGTATATCGATCCGTACCTCCCTCTGTTATTTCCCCCCTCCCCACCCAAACCTCCCCTCCCCCTTCCTCACCTCCTCCCCCCCCCCTCCCCTCCTTCTCCCCCTCCTCCCCACCTCCCAACTCCATCCCCTCGTCCCCCCCCTCACCCCCTCCGCAGCTGTTTATGGACCAAAAACGACCAGCTCAAAAAGCAAGCGTATCAAACATGTTACTGAATCAACATGCCTTGCATCTCCCTCCCCCCCCTCATGTTCTTCCCCAGGTATTGGAAAAGAGCGACTAGATGAACCAGGAATCGTTAAAAACATGTTACTGAGTCGGCATCCCTTGCATCTCCTACCCCCCCCCCTCCCCTCCTCCCCCCTGCCCCCCCCCCCCCCTCTAAAGGGGTGCGTGGTCATTGAACACATAACTTAAGGCAAGCAACAAAATGAGTACCCCCCCCCCCCCCCCTCCCCTATTCCCCCCCCTCCCCGTCTCCCTCCCCAGCTATTGGTGGACAAAACCGACCAGCTGAACCAACAAGCTTTTCGTTTTGACCGAGCGTCTCGAAGCCTTCGACGAACGATGTACTGGCGGAAGGTCAAGACGGGAGTTGCTGCTGCGGCTGTTGGCGTCGTCCTCCTTTTCGCGGCAGGCGCGACAGCATGCGGCGGGATAAGCTTCTCCACCTGTAGATCTTGATTGCAGTATAGCTAGCCACGTACCTGGTATACTGCAATACGTGCTTGCGTTATCGTCGGTTGGGGGCGGAGGGTATACATCTTGACGACGGTATAGCCACTTAATACTGCAATACGCGTTTGCGTTATTTGAGGGGGGGGTGGGGGAGGGGGGGGGGGGGGTTGAACGTGTAGATAAAGGGAAGCATGCGGAGTAGATGTTGATTGCAGTATAGACACGTGTACTGCGGCAAGTAAGGGGGAGGGGCTGATTTGGCTGGTTTGCACATGTCGGCAAAGGGAAAAAGAGTTGACGACGCCAAAGTGGTCGGAGCCGCCGATCGCGCCTTGACTACCTTACCTTTTTGATTCGATTTAGCCGAATCAGTATCCCATGATACGATACGTCCGTGCGTTTTTAGAGGGGTCACAACCGTTCCGCAAAAGAAGTGTTGCGGATTCGACATGGCTCAATGTTGTCTTTTTTCAAGCGAAGGATGAAGGTTCAACGTACTTTTCGTTCCCCCCTGCGTAGTGCTTTGCAGTTTCTTGTTTCTGGTCCTCGCAGGAGCTCCCTTCGCTTCGTAGAGGTCCCGTTCGAAATACAGTGTGTCCCCAACGCTCTGCTTTTACCGGAACTTTTCCTTCCAAACTGCCGCAGATGGCTGTCATAGAAAGCTGCATATCAGGTACTAACTTTCCTTTCAATTTTCGGCAGATCGCTCCCATACACAGTTATTCTGTACAGCCTGCTTTCCTCGTTTGGATGCATTTGGTACGGGTCTCCGCTTAATGCCTCGTTAGCGTCCGCCCGAGCTCGTACGAGCCTCGGACTACCATGTATGTGAGCAGTGGGTAGCACCCCCCCCCCTCGGATGAGTTTCAGAGTCGATGTCCCACAAATGACGACACGCGGGGCACAAACAACCAAGATTGTGGATTTCGGGAGAGTTCGTTGAGATGTTCGTGCATTATTATAGGCGCGTCGCTTGGCGTTCGTTTGCACCCACCCTATAGAAGGCATACTACTGCTTGTCGAGAAAAACAAGATCGGAATTCGACGAAGGGTGTGTGTTACACATGGTCGTATACGCTACTGGTATGTAGGCATCTATGGGGTGAGACGCAGCTCACCTTGCCCTCCACCTTCACCTGATGACCTGTTGGCGGTCCCGCTGCCACAGCTGACTCTAGCCTACGCGATGGCACGTACCGCTGTGGTTCCATACACAGATCAGTCAGCCGTTACGGTGTGAAACATAGCAGTACCAGGTACTGCTAGGACGTACGTAAAGTTGTTCCTCTCTCTACCAGGAATATATTTACTGTTACTAATGTACTATTTTCGGTCTCGTTGGAAACTTGGGGCGGGGTAAAGTGCAGATGAATGCTCACGCGCCCGCCCCCCGCACCGGGCACCCGGCAGCAACCAATCAATGTCAACCCCAGTGGCTTTTTAGGAGTCCCAACGGAAAACGACCTTTTATAGGAACTACGCATAAAATGAGAAAGCGAGCGCGGACAAAATGCTAGTCAGGTCAAGTCAAGTATTCCCCGACAGCTTCCCGCCGAGGTAGAGCCGGTTTCGTTCTTGACTGCTCCATCGCTCGCTGTGTACTGCGTGCCGCAGGTATGAATAGCACGTATGTAGGTATTAATAGTACGTAATACAGTGTACCAGGTACCAGGTAGTGCTAGATCATGTGGTTGTAGTGTACACTACAGTGGTTCTCACGTCCACTCGCTTTTTCCATAATAATGCTCAATCCCATAATAAAGTTCGAGGTCACAGAAAATAAACCGAACGTGGTAGACTAGTCTACACGTATACTTCGTATTATATCATCGTAGCTTAATTAAGCGGTACATGCGCCAAAAAAAACAATTAGACTAGACTATATATCATGCAAAGTCTCTTTGACCTGCTCTTTTTACTGTACACCGGGGGTTCCTGAGCAAGACTAGAAAGAGGAAGCATGTAGACACAGTCAACAGCTAGCTTTGAGTGACAAGCCAACAGCTATATTTGAGCAACTGCGAGCTCGTGGCCTGTCGTCTTGTAATCTTGGATCAAGAAAAAAATCGCCTGCACTTCGAAAATCTAACTGTTAACTTGCACCTTGCACCTTGGGGTCAAATTTGCCGTACAGTACAGTACGGCAGTACAGCAGTACAGTACCAATATAATTAGAATAACTCTTGCAACGACGTTTCACCATTTTTGGGGCCCTTGGGGCCTGCCACCGCGTTTATGCACAGAGTTATGGTAGGCTCTTTTTGGTGTGGGAAACTAACTGGTGCGATTGTTTCCTTCGGACCCTTAGCCCTCCTTTTCTCCTTTTTTTGCTGTCTCTTGCGCATATCCCCCAGTGTGACTGGGGTTTTCTACCGCGGAAACTCCGAATGTTTGCGACCCAGAAATGTGTTCGTGCTGTTAGTTACTGCAATAAACACAGCAACGCCTTCTCTCAGAAAAAAAATGAAGTATTTGTCGGTCCGTCGGATTGGTCTCTCGGGAATAAACATTGCCAAGCATTTAATCAAATGAAATGCTGCTACGATTACTGCAGCAGTGCTGTAGCATCGCATCCACTTTTTTTCAGGAACACTCTAGTATGTAAGTTGACGCCTTCAAAACTGTGAATACTTGCAGTATTGGAAGGGTTAACCCGGGGGCACAAACAACACGTACGTGTTACGAACTGGTACTACTGCTTTCCATATTCTGTCTATACGACTACATAGTACTGCTCTGCCACTACCAGAATACCGCTACATACTGCTACTACGAGCACTACTACTACTACTACTGCTGCTGCTGCTACTACTACTACTACTACTACTACTACTACTACTACTACTACTACTACTACTATCACTACTACTGCTACTGCTACTACTACTAGATACTACTAACGCCGCTACAACGTATTACAACACTGCTCTTCACACACATGACCCCCCCCCCCCCGAAATAAAGCAATTCGATCGATCGATGCTGTAATCTGTTTGCAAGAAAGTACGCACAACTAAGGTACCGAGATCCGCCCCACAATACAAGTGTTTCGTAGCAGGTCCTAAGGAGGGTGCAGCTCGCCCTTCATGCCACTCGCCGAACCAGGAACACCTCCCGGCGCTTTGCGCTTGGTGCGCGCGATGTCTGCCTGGTCGGTGAAACCCCGACGTGCTCCGTCCCGCCGGCATCGTAGGGATGCAAGGGTGTATGGGAATATGACTACGGCCAAGGCTATGCACGACACAGACCCCCCCCCCGCGCAAGCTACGTCAAGCCCACCTCACTAACTAAGGTGTTCACAAACACTTCTAAACAATGTTATACGCACATATTTTATGAAATTGGGAGATAGATGATGTTGTTGCAGCATTTTTTTCAACGGTTTTGTTGTGCTGCAGCGGACGGGCGTGTCTCTACGGCCTCATCTAACTCTGGACCTGATACACACCAACTTACTGAGATACACACATACATGTATGTAGACTATATGTCTTCTTACGAGTTAATTAGGCAAAATATCAAACACTGCTTGTTTGTTACAGCACTCAGCAAGTAAAAAAGTCCGTGCGGACGTACGTACGTAAGTAAGTGCGGCCCAAGGCTACGGTATCGTAGCATCATACTAGACTAAAATATCGTAGTATCATTGTAGTAGTATCTTTGTAGTGGTGTCATTGTAGTATCATCATTGTAGTATCATATATACTCTACCATATTAGTCTAGTCTATAGTCCACCCCCTTTTTGTGTACCGGATTTGAGCCATCATCACTCTCGCACGAGTGTCTCTGTCTGTGCCGAACTGACGAAAAGATTTTTTTAGGGCATCTGCTTGGGGCAACGTAGCTAACACCATTCCATTGTGGATCCAAATAAATCGCAAAAAACTTGAAGAATAGCACGAAAGCTTGATTAGACCGCCAACAAAAAGAGGGGGGTCACTCGCGCGAGTCATCCTGAGCCACTATAAAAAGGGTAAAAAAAAAACAAAATAGCATCATCAACGTCACCCCCCTTATCTATGTATGGTATCCTTGCTCTCTGCGATTATTTTACCAGGTAAAGTATACTGTATTATTATTAGCAGTAGCACCAGCATGATGACAAAAAACGTGATAAGTGCGATGGTGGTGGGGGGTGATGGCGACAACAGCAGCAGCTACTACTACTGTAGATTATATCGTCTGTATCTATCGTCCATCATATGCATGTAATGTAGGAGGAGATGGTATGCCTCTCCTACATGCATACACCTCTCACCATCATAGAAGAAGGAGATGGCCGCAGTGTACGCTGACAGCAGGTGGTGGTGTGCGTGGGTTTTTGGGGCATTCAAAGCGTACGGCGAGTACCCTGGTCAAAATTGTAGTGCGTGCGTGTAATAATGTTGCAGCATCGTATCTTCAACGCGTTCGTTCGTGCGTGTGTTTGCTTGTTCTTTGTGTGGACTTGCCGCGTGCTGCTTGATGATCCGGCCCGATCGTAACCACGGCAAGCAGCATACTACTATTAACACTGCTGTGCATCCACGAAAAGATCTCAGTTCTACTACATACAGCAGTTATTCTATAGACTAACGAGGTAGTGCATTATTGTACGTACTACCAGTACGTATTATTATAAAAATTAAAATACACTCCTCCAGCTGTGAGATCGAATATTTTGTCGAAACTCATCTTTCTTTGCAAGCTGTGTGTGATACTCCGATCGCGCGTATTACGGGTTGTGTGTCCTCATTGAGGATATAGGTCGGTGACTCCCCTTGCAACTACAGTTAGTGTAGCTATCAGGGTCAACAGGGTGATGTTAGGCAGTCTGTGCGCGGAAACTATAAAACCCGTTTCTGAGGGGGACAAAATCTGACAGCTGTGGAAGGAAATGCATCAGTTTATCAAGTGAATCCTGCAAGTCGAATATCCGGTGAGGGGAGGGCGGAGTTTTTAAGGACGTGGGGGCCTGATTTTGATCAAAAGGGGGGCGGGAGGGGGGGAGGGGGGGGAGGGGACGGGTGGGGGAGGGGGGGGAATGTGGCGGGGGGGGGCGGGGGCGGGGGGGGAGGGCTTTAGGTCGCACAGATGTAGGGGTTGGCTATACGCGTGGTGCTAGGTCTAGGCGATGGTGCGGGTGGTGGGGAAGGAGGGGGCGTTGGGGACGGGGGTGGGTGGGAATTGCAGCAGCGGCATGGACGGCTCTGAAACGATAACGAGGCGATATCCAGGGCGTGGAAGTGTTTATTACTCTGGCGGATTTCGATAGTAGGTGGGGCGTTTAAGCAAGAGGAAGCGGGAAAGAAAAAAAAAAAAAAGGCGGGGGGGGGGGGGGGGGGGGGGGAGGGTTTTCAAGAGGTTTACGTATTATGTACTATCTATGTGCCGGCGCATGAAACAAGCTCACATATGTCATGGAGAACTGCTGTAGGTACTTGTTTGAACGAACGACTGATACGCGACATGGCACCGGGGGTGGGGGTTGGGGGGGGGGGGGGGAGGAAGGGCGAGGGGGGTTGCCGTTAGTGTTTTTCTATTACTATGTGAGTGTGAGAAAAGCCTTCTTCAGTACAAAATTGATTTCTTCTTTTCTTGTGCTCAAAAGTCGAGCCCAATTCGCGTGGTTGTAGTCCATTAAGATGCGTAGTAGCAGTGCTATTAATAGTGTAGTAAGTAGTAGTACTAATAATAGATAGTGTTGTTAATGTTATATGGCAGTAGCAGTACACTGTTTGTTGTAGTATTAATATATAGTAGATGAAGAACCACCACCATCCACACCGTGATCGACCGCCCTACTTAGCAAGACAGAAGGGGGAGGTTACGAGTGAGTGGAGGAAAATTCCTGTTCTCAATATTTTGCTTGACTACTTCCTTCCGCCTTCCGTGCCCCCTCAGTAAGATTCCAATTCTCACTCTCCTTTGCCCTACTGCTTCTTACTATCTTTCACGCCTCAGCCTCGTCCTGTCTTCTAATAAGAGGACATACCGCGCGTAAAATGCGGGTAGGTAGATCGGGCCCTGAAAAAACTTCCAGGTACCAGGGTACGGTACAGCTACGTCTGACTCACTTCGTGCGCTCTGCACTTACTTCTTGATCCACACACAGTCTCTCATTGTAGGTTTTGCAACAACAGCAAATAAATACAACCAGCCAGAAGACGGCCGGCACCACCACCACCACCACTCCCACCACCACCACTATTAATACTATAATAGTACTATTAATAATCTTCTAGTATTTTTCATACTTGTACGAGCTGGGCCGGGCAAGAGGTACTCAATGGTTATGGTGAGCATTTAACATCGCTAACGTCTCACTTTAACTTAAAACTCACCCACATGTTGTATTTACATCGCAAACGATGTATCATGCATCGTATATATGTTTTTGTATGTATGTGTAATATAGTGTTTAATTATTGTTGTTGCGCGTACGCGCGCAGCAGCAGCAGCAACAACAACAATAACAACAACAACAATAACAACAAAAAAACCAAACAACATCAACAGCTAAAATAATATATGTACGAACAACAAACTACTCACATATAAACATTGTTACAAGACAGTTATTAATAGTACACAGGAGACCTGGCCCATCGAGTCAAATGATCAGGCATGATGATGATGATGTGATGAGATACCGCCGGTATGTTCACGTTTTTTATCTCTGTGGGCATGGCGAGCACAAATACTTGTCTTTACAACAACAATATTAACTACCAGTTATTAAATACTACCAGGTACATATTATTATGTTTCTTTTCCGAGCTTTGGCTCTCCTTTCCGGCTGGGTTGTTTCTTCGATTTCCCCTTCATTTTGTTTGTTTCATTTTTTGTTTTATTTTTATCTTTGTTTTTATTTGTTTTCTTATTTTGTTTTCTTATTTTGTTTTTGTTTTTTGTTTTTGTTTTTGTTTTTGTTTATTTCGTATTTCTCTCTTCCAATGTATTTCTGTTGCTGACGTATGTATGTTGTGCCTGTCGTACCCAGTACTAGGGCATGACATTGCGTTGTCGAATGCATTACGATGCATTATCTCTGTGTCGTAGCTTGTGACCACAGAGCTGATCTTTTTAGGGTGAAGAATCAGTACGGACACTGGGTGTGCTGGATGTCGACGAGTAGAAGAACGGTTTAATGTGAAGAACACACACACACACACACATATATGTTACAGCAAACAATTTGAATATTGCTGCTGTTAATTTATTATGTTGGTACCAGGTCCCAGGTGACTTGGACGAAAATGTAACGATCGTATTTAAATTAATATATAATCCCGAGTATCAGCACGATACTTACATTTTAGTCCAAATATCGGTCCCCCCTGCGTCCGGGGGGGGGGTGAAGATGGTGGTGCGCGGCAAAAAATGGAAAAAATTTGCAAAGTAAAATAATAGTAGTAATTGATGTGATCGACATTCATTCGTTGTGTTTCGTTGGTGTACAACACATATCATATTGCTTGCTGTACTTTACTACTCACTGAAGATGGTTTTTCGTATACTAGTAGTAGATGTATGATATCATATCATACCAGGTCCTGCTGGTTGGTTGGTGTACTCGGCTCTCTGCCGTAAGCTGTATGCTGTATGTAGCATGTAGTACCAGGGTATGCAGTATCATGCTGTATGTTTATTACTATTAATAGTACGCACGCAAGCCCGATGACGAAAGAATGTTGTACTACTACTACTAGCTCGTACGTATGTAATAATAATAATAATTTTAATGTGCGTGCATACGCCATGCGTGTGATGATGGTGGTGATTTTATGATGGAATGATGGTGTGTAGAAATGAAGCCGACAATTTTCGCACAGAAGAAACCACTGACTCACCATACACAAGCAGTTGGTTCTTGTACGTATACGACCGACGACAGGGCTTACTACAAACAACAATACACAGCAGTAAATAAATATTAATAATAATACACAGCAGCAGTAATATTAGTATTCATAATACTACTCGCTGTGCGCTGGTCTCGTATTAATAATAATTGTAGTGATTGGTAAAAAACGTGTCAGACGTGGCCGGTAACACCGCCGCACTATCTGTGTGTGGTACATACTCAAATCTGTGTAGTAGCAGTAGTAGTAGTAGCAGTAGTAGTAGTAGTAGTAGTAGTAGTAGCAGTAGTAGTAGTAGTAGTAGTAGTAGTAGTAGTAGTAGTAGTAGTAGTAGTAGTAGTAGTAGTAGTAGTAGTAGTAGTAGTAGTAGTAGTAGTAGTAGTAGTAGTAGTAGTAGTAGTAGTAGTAGTAGTAGTAGTAGTAGTAGCAGCAGTGGTGGGGGGTGACCATTGTTGACTCACATCATTACATATGCTTCAGACAAAACAAGAGGATTAATTTTGAGTTTTTAATCCGCCGAGAGTGGAAGGTATCTGGTGTATTTTTTCTCGTCTTCACGAAACTTCGTTGCTCTCTTGAACAAGTGTAGAACAGTAGCGTGAAGCGGGGCGAACAAACATCACACTTGAAAGCTGAAGATCATCAACGTCGTATCACCGTCATGCGGTTGCGGGGTGCGGACAGCTGTCCAGTCGTGCTGTTGAGCGGGACTTTTCAACCTTCTCCTCGCCCCCTGTGCCCATGCCAGATGACGCATAGGTCCGCGATCATGAGATAAGCGGGAGTAGCCCGATTTAAGAGATCCTCGTGACAATCAGAACTGCAGCCAACGTAATTTGTGCCAAACCACTTGGAATTACTATTCATGGATCGGTTTTTCAGTTGCACTTGTGAAACGAGTGATTAGGTAAATACATAAGCCACTTTTTCTTTTACATAATAAGCAGAGATAAATATGTTTATATTTGGGTCCATATTGGTATCGCTTCCCTGCATTGAACATTGTGGGAGATATCTGTGGTGCGAGATGTATATAATAGTTTTATTACGATGTTGTTGTTGTTGTTGTTCTCACATTAACTCGCATAATCAAGTCCGTGGTCACAGGACAGGCTCCAGTCACTCTGGAGCTGAGGAATACCCCAGGGCAAAACGATGTATCGATCGGCGAGGCATTCGCTCTTCTAAGACTGCTCTTGTTCTGGACGCTCTTAAACAGGGTTACCTGTTCTATAATGATTATGATACGGTGACCAATCAAAGTTGCTGTTGCATACCAACCATCTCAGAGCCCTACAGTCCCGTGGCCCTATATGTTACGTTTCAGTGACTACGTGTCATGTTGGTTTGTGTAAATGCCCCGCCCCCTCGGTTCCTCGCCCCTACCCCTCCCTCTGTCATCTCACTCATTCGATCTACCCTGTTACCCCCTCCCCCATCGAGACCAGACCCAGCCAGGCACACACACCCCAGCACGGCTTCCTCTCGTCCCTGACTAGTCGCCTTGCTTCTGCGCTCTGCTGTCACAGCTCTGCCTTTGAGCAAAGCTTGACCTGTGCGCGAGACTGTCAGCACCCCTGCTACGGCATCAAGAGGCTACTTTTCTGCATCTTGTCAGCTCAGCTCGGGAACTTTTTCTGCTATCTCCCAACCCTTCCGAAGTCGAGCGAGACCTGACCTACAAGCTCTCTTAGGGTGGCCAAGGAAGAAGAGCTGAGGCGTCCATCATCACCCCCTCGAGCGCAAGGATGTCGCTAGTTTTCTCTCAGGGTCAGGTGAGCAACTACCACAGCTGTAGTAGTAGCCAAGCTGTAAACCTCACATATCAGTAGGGCATGAAATCATTTTCACGTATATTCAGCAGCAGGAGGTAGCCGGAAAGGCGTTCTCCTGTCTGTACGTGTGCACGTGCCGGGTATGTCCTCAACGTGCCCTCGATGTTGTGGCTGTGGGTAGGGCGATGGATGCCTTTCCTAAGAGCCACCCGGGCGGGCGATGCGATACGCCGGACTAGTGCGTGACCAGTGGTGTAAGAGCGGTTGTAATTGCGCGCCTTGGTTGTAGGGTTGTTATTTATAGCTGCTGGTGGTACTGCCACAGATTGTTCTAGTTTGAAAGCTGGCAAAAACAACGCGATCCAAAGTTGTATCGTTTTATCCGTATTATAACATCATCATAGTAGTATCAGACCTGGCTGAATGAGTCGAACTCACGGCTGACGCCCTTGAAATATTTTTTATAGAATGAGACCAGATTGAGTTCTTTTCGGACCGCAGTGGAGTAGCTAGCCGACCCTTGTCATACCCACCGTTGCTGGCCTTCTCCTCCTCCCGGCCAATGTCGCGCGCGAGTATGCGACATAGCCCCCCTCCCCGCGACACAACGGGTATCGCCGAGCACATAATAATTCCGCTGCAGCACATGCTGTCATCTCAGTGTACCATAGCGATACATTCATACTGCGTACCGAGACTACTACATACAGCAGTAGTCGCAATCGTATCATATGCTATGAACACGAGCTGCTGTCTATGGGTTTCCGGTCTGCTGAAAAATACTTCCATGATCGTACTCGTGATTTCCCTCATGCACCACCCATGGGCAACCCTCGGTATACGATACCACCGTCCGCACACCAAAAAACATAGTACCTGTCGCGCCCCGTGCTAGCTTGGAGGGCACACTACTTGTTATCGCATCATGGCGCGCGCACAGCAGCAGTAGCGGATTATTCGCCCCCTCCCCTCTTCTGAGATTTCCCTGGGAGATTTTCGCGTCCGCTTGGGTACACTTCTTACTCCGCCACAAGCCAGGTCCCTTACATCGTATTTAGCCCCGAAATCTGGGCGCGCAATTCTAAGTCTAAACGTACCGCCCATGGAAGTATGAAGTAGTATAGGAATACACCCATTTACTTCGATCACGTCACACCAACGTCGAAGTGTGGACTTCGTAGCAAGACCTGCAGCAGCTGATTCTTACAATCCTCCGCGCCTGCCCATCCCTCCCTCCCTCCCTCTCTCCCTCCCTTCCCCTCACTTCCCCCCCCCCTCCCTCCGCTGCAACAATCAGAGCGCACCAACGCAAACACAGCGACCGCAAAGCCTCCCGTTGCGACGCAGCGCAGTCAACTCCATCTCTCGCCGATCCAAAGAGACCCTCACGCTTAAATCTCTCCTCAGCGGAAAGTCGTGCTCGACGTCGCCTCCCTCTAAAACCGGTGGCGCATCTGTTTCAAGTGCCAGGAGCAAGAAGGGAGAGGGCGGCGCCGCACCATCGGCGACTGACTTTGTTCGCGTGATGCGGACCCTGTTGTTCCTGAACCGGACTGCTTCGAAGAGCAAGGGATCCGTGAACGAGAAAGAGACCATTATCAAACCGAGGCGACCGTCTTTGGACGTCAGCGGGCACTCCTTCAGCAAAGCGCTCAAGGTAAGAAGATTAACATTTTCTGTTATACTTTGTTTTGTTTGTTTGTTCGTTTTGTTTGTTTGTTTGTTTTGTTTGTTTTTTCACTCCATCCAGCGGATGAGGAAAAACAATTATCACGCTCACCACACTTCCACGTACTTTCATACACGTCGTGTGTCGATTTATCTCAATTGCATTCGCAATCCAGCGGTAGCTGGCGTGTCCTTCGGTTCCCCCAACAGCGTTATGGTTGTAACATGTATATGACGATATAAAGGGGTAATATAATATACACGTGACAGCAAAAAATTACATAAACATAGTCCACTTTATTTCGGGTTGGTCGTGGTCTCTATCATACGTACAGGTATGAAAAAGTATAATACCAGGTATATAGTTTTGTGAGCCAGGCGTAAAAGCTTACACCGCGAAGGTGGTCGTGATCTTTATCAAGAAGTATGAAATAGTGTGATATATAGTCATGTGAGCACGTAAAACTTATACCATGAAGTATTCAGTGCCAACAGCAGTGAAGTATTCGATGTCAAAAACAGCACTTCTAAAGTTTTACCAGGTATTATAGATCAATTGGACCTGTCATCGTACCTCTACCCCTCCCGTACCCTTTGGGTTTGTTGCGGGGTGCTGTCATCAGATCTGAATGTGGATGTCGTCAACAATGTACGACCATGCCTTTTTTAGTGTTGGCCTCATTCCGTGACATGAAAATGTTCGTGCGGTGTGTACATTTACTGGCATTGTTCTGCATTCTGGCATTTTAACATCACTCGCAGTTATGAATAGTAAAAGTATAGCGTACCTGGCGTGATGTAAGTAACGTACAGATAAAACTGTTGTACATGCCTGCACGATACATCATTCCACACTCCTTCAGGATAAGGATATCAAAATTATTCTACATTGCGTTAGAGGAAAGACCCCTTCGTTTCGGGTGACATTGGGTGCCGTTGTGTAGCATGCGGGGAGGCATCGCATCTGCCAAAGCGCCATGCGTGCAGCACGCCAATTGTTGCCGGTACGCGTACTTATGCCTTCCCCTGCCGCTTCCAGCTACGCTCGCTCCCTCTCGAAGTCGACTACACCGTTCATCCCCCCTCATCGCCCGACTCGCAACCCCGTTCGTTCATCATACCCCCCCCCCCAGCCGTCGAGCAATTATTCTTTGTTACCCTCCCGAGTCCGGGCATTGTACTTCAGTATACCCAGTCATCCGAAGATGCGATGGTCTATGGTCTGTAGACCACGCCCATGCATTATCGACGGTCTGTGGTCTTTAAACCGATCATGCATTCGTTCCCCCTCCCGACCCCCGGCCGCACACGTTCACTAATCCCCCCCCCCCCCCCCCCCGCTATTTACTCCCTTGTCTTTGTTCACGCGCGCGCAATCATGACGTCAGGCGGAGCTTCAGCGAGCAAAAGAAGCACAAGGGCAAACCGACCCCGAAGCGCCCTCCCGAGACTCCAGCCCCTTCCAAGCGGCACTCCAGAAGCAGCACCTCTCCCAACTCCGCTCCCCCACTAAGGGAGGCTTCAGCAGCTACAAAGACTGGGCCGAAGAAGACGCTAAATCAGACACCATGTCGAGAATTTCTTCCACCTCGACCCTGCCCCCGTCCCCCCCGCCGTCAACGACACCCACGAGGTCGGCATTGCCTCCCCGGTGCCCCCCCAAGGGGTCGACGGGGTGCCCCCCTAAGGCAGCGGGGGGCTTCCCCCCCAAAGCAGGGGGGGTTGGGTCACGGCGAGTACGACAGCCGCGTGCCGTACGGGCGGGTTTCCCCGTGGCGCGCCCAATGGCAGAAGGCGTGGTAGGGTGAAAAACTCCGGGCGGCTGGCTATGCCGTATTGTGTGTGTGTGTTTTTGTGAGGGTGGGAGGACTTCCTATTGTGCGTATCATAACCTTGCGTTGTAGAGGCGAGGAGAGGTTCGGGAGGAGTGAGTGCTGAATTCGGACTGAAGTGGATTTAGGGCGAAAGGTAACGGCGGACGTATGGTGAGGGGGTAATGACGAACGTCGGGCGACGATAACGGCAGACTGTGTGCGATGGATGGATCAACGCACGTTTGGTCAAGATGATGGGGCTCACAGGATAAAGAGGGGCAGGAGAAGGAGCGTTAGCTGTTGTTGTGATCGTGGTTTGGTTTGGTTTGGTTTGGTTTGGTTCGGTGCGGTTTGGTGGTGCGATTCGTTTTTAAATTGAAGTGTACGGCGCTCCGCCTACCCCCCCCCCGCCGAGGTCCCGCCATCCGTGTGTTTGTGTGTGAAGGAGAGGGGGGGGGGATCCATGCGAGCGTGGCTTGTTAACTGCGTAACGTATTCCACCCTAGTTCTAGGTGTTTTTTTCCCAAAATATGAGGAAGGTGCACTTCTAAGTGGGCTAGGTGTCTCGCGGAGTTTTCCCAAAATATTAGGAGGGATGTGAGGAGGGTGGAGTTCTAAGTGGGTTAGGTGTCTCGCGGGGTTCGTCCACCGCATTCCGTGAACCGCCTTTAGTCGCTGCCGCGGTCTACTTGTATGGTGGACGTTCTTGCGATCGTTCCTATTAGAAGTGGGGTCGCTTTTCCTGAAGAGGGCTTCAACCATTAATTGGGTTCGATCTTGCTGCCGAGATCTTGAACCATTGAGTACGTTCGTTCGTCCTAATGGGGTCTTGAATTATAGTGTCCATTCTTTGGTGTCGTTCTTCCTATTAATTGTGGGTTCTTGACCAACCATTACCTAGTACTAGCGGGGACCGCATGATACGAGCATGATACGAGAAACGATTTGTTTTTTTTTTCTTTAGAAGAGTGTATATTTTTAGGTTTGAAAGCAAATAATCAAAACCAATATCCGCCTGACGGCTGGGATGGGCAGGATGAAAGCTGGTGCTTAGCTGGATGCGTTATTTGCACGGCGTTGGCTCGTTGAATTTGCACGGTCAACAAGGACCTCGACATCTGAGCACTCTATTTCCCGTGCTCTATAGAGGTCAACGAACCTCATTGATGGGAACCTCATTGATGGTGTTGAATGAAAGGGCAAACAGGCGTGTGTTTAGTAGAGTACATACTAGATGGAGGTGCACGGGTACATACCCGAGTGACATACACTCTGGAGGTACGCCAGTACCTACCCGAGCATTATCTAAACCACCAGAGGTAATACCCGGGTACCCTAGGGTACATGTGATACGCTGCTAAACACACTCTTGGGCGGTTGATGGTGTCGTAATCCATTGACCAAACATCAAAGTTTGGGCAAAGGTCGTTTCGGTTAGACGGTTGGCATAATGTACAGACGGTTCATAGCGTTTTCATTTAGAGATGTTGGGTTTTTGGGTTGAGTCGTGGGTGAGGGATTGGTTTTGATGAGTTTCCCGACTTCTGTGCGGTGCCGCCGTTACGTTGTTGCTGTTATAGCCATGACTGCCGAAAAATTCGAGCAGAGGTGGATATGCTCAACACTTGTTGGAGTTCAGGGGAGGGTTGGTATTCCAAGGGTGTGTTTAGGAGGGCATACCGGGTATGTTGTAGATATGCCCGGATATGTATACTCTAGATACCCGGGTTTACGTACCCTGGATATCCGATGATACGATATCTGGATATACCGGGGAATATGTACTCTAGATATACCTGGGTACCTACCCGGGTTTGGTAGTACCCGGGTACCCCAAGGGTATATACTAGACACAACATTGGAGGGTTAACTATTTGGCCAAGAGTATTTTGTTTCCTCTCTGGTCGACTTACTAAGCATGCTAATTTTCCACGCACGGACGGGGATTGCTTGGAGCGAGATTTTTTCATGGATGCGGGTAGGCAATCTTTCTTTTTTTTCCTCTTGCATTTGGCAAAGATTTTTATATTGCTGCGTATGATATGATACCATATGTTGTGGTGGGTCTGTTTTTTTAATACTTTTTTACACGGATGTACGCGTACTGCAAACAGTGCTGATTTCGCTGAAAGTTCTGTGTG
Organism: Undaria pinnatifida; assembly: GCA_012845835.1. Taxonomy (NCBI): domain Eukaryota; class Phaeophyceae; order Laminariales; family Alariaceae; genus Undaria; species Undaria pinnatifida. The sequence goes on from JABAKD010000013.1 coordinate 15,209,405, forward strand.
TATTTTTGAAGGGCGTGCTTAGTAGCGTATATACATACTAAATACTCTCTACCCGGGTATGATCAACGCAGACACGGGTAGCACCGAGTATGCGCGGAGTATGATACCCTACTATAGTATAGTTTTCTTGTATTGTTAAATGTGATGGGCTTTTTCGAAAAGTTGGGCGTGAGGAGCTACGTACACTGTACTCTTGTCTGGCTGTGTGCATATGATGTCTGGATCGCAGACGACGAGGTTTCAGGGTTTGGTCTGGGTCCTGCCTCCTCAATACTAATATATTGATACGAAAAAAAATGTCTCACTATAATATATCCCAGCGATCATCCACTACATGCTAGGGCATGTTTTCGTGAGCACCACTCTAACACGAGCATCAGATGGACGCGACATCTACAGGACCACAGCATCTTCGACTTGGAAACTTCAGCATGTATAATCGTATATCAAATAATGTGAAAAGGTATTACAGGCAGATATGTTGAAATCGCGATAGACCACACTACTATCTACTAACTTATCAGGCGAGATATTTCGTGCGCACCGTCTGCATGATCGCCTCCCACCCTGTGCTAACCGAAGTAACATGTCTCTACATAAATATATATGCCTAACGAAGTAATGTAGTACTCGTATTATCTTACGCGGTGTAACCAGAAAGCACTACTCGTATAGATAGCATCAAGATAATACCCGGTACCTGGTCGTAGCTATTATATCTAGGAATTTCAGTCGCAATTGTTAAATTAAAGGTGAGAGACACGGAGTGCCCCCTGCAGGTCTGCCTAATGAGCAGGTCCTCGGAGAGTACTCACTTTCGTTCCTTCGTGGAGACGTAGCTTAATTCGTTTCCACCAGAGCCCGGGATAGCTTCTGAGATCGGAGGCATGTGCCTCCGATCTATTTCCCGAATATAAAACGCCAACCTTATCATATGAAACCCATCCAAATGATCTCAAATTCGGATACCTGCAGGCCTTTCGAGGTCGTATCTTAACACTAGCCCACCCTGATGAGTCGCATATGCAGAAATATGTGCAGATTCGGGGAACCTCCGGTTCTATGAACTAGACTATGAGTCGAAGATGCGGCTCCTCAACACCCACTCCCACACCTCTAACCGTCTGGCTATGGAGCCAGGAACACGCGAAGAAAAGCAGTAGAAAGAAAAGCAGACCCTACAGCAAGGCAATAGTCACCCATCAAAAACCTGCCGCATGCCGCCGGTGTGGCGGGGGGGGCAGAAAAGGCTCTAGAACCTGCCGCATGCCGCCGGTGTGGCGGGGGGGGCAGGAAAGGCTCTACGGCAAACCAACCACAGAAAAGGTACTATGGCGAGGCGAGCCCTCGTCGATATGAAGGGGAACACAGGCGCTAACACAAGGGAGAAGTCATGCGAAAACCTCCATACGAAACCCATCCAAATGATCTCAAATTCGGATACCTACAACAGGCCTTTCGAGGCCGTATCTTAACGCAATGGTATATTTTAGAAAAAAATGGAAAATACATTTCAGCTGTGAGATCGACCAAAAATGATTTTTTGATCAAACCTCATATATATATCACACACAGCTTGCAAATTTAAAATATGAGTTTCGACAAGATCTTCGATCTCACAACTGGAGTGTATTTTTAATTTTATAATAAAATGTGATACTCCGATCGCGCGTACTACTGGGTGTGTGTCCTCATTAAAGACATAGGTCGGCGACTGCCCTTGAAACTACAGTGTAGCTTGTACCAGGGTAAACAGGGTGATGTTAACCAATCTGTGCGCGGAAACTATAAAACCCGTTTTTGAGGGGGACAAAATCTGACAGCTGTGGAAGGAAATGCATCAGTTATCCAAGTAAGTGTCTGCATGTATGCTGTAAGTCGTACAACCAGTGAGGAGAGGGCGGAGTGTTCGAAGGGTTGGGGGCGGGGGGGGGGGGGGGGGGGGGGGGGGGGGGGTGATGGGATTTCCGACAACAACAAACAGCTTAGGTCGCATAGATGTACGGACTTGCTATACACGTGGTGCTAGGTTTAGGCGATGGTTCGGGTGGTGGGGAAGGAGGGGGCGCTTGGAGGGGGGGGGGGGGATGAATTGGAGCTACGGCATGGATAGCTAGAAATATAATGAGGTGACATCAACTGCCTGGTAGTGTTTATTACTCTGGCATATATATTTTAATTTTATGTGGGGTGTTTAAACAAGAGGGATCGGGGGAAAAAAATAAAGGGGTGGTGGAGGGTGTGGGTGGGGGGGTGATTGGAGCTGCGGCATGGATGGCTAGAAAGATAATGAGGTGATATCAGCTGCCTGGTAGTGTTTCTTTCTCTGGCAGAATTGGATTTTAGGTGGGGGCGTGTTCGAACAAGAGGGTTCGGGGGGGGGGGGGGGACAACTCACTATGTACGCGGAAACTATAAATCCTTCGAGGGGACAAATCTGATGGTTGTAGAAGGAATGCATCAGTTTATATCACCTTCCTGGTATTGTTTATTGTTCTAGCAGATTTGATGTTATTATTTATGTAGTCACTATAAAATAATCGCCATTCATGGTGATACATTGTTGCACATACACATATAGATTGGAATAATATTATATTTTACGGACAACTGTTCGGTACATGTCCCCATGTATAATAATAATACATCACGAAGCCTCAAAACATTGTACACCACAGCAGTTCTAATAAGTAAGTGCCTGCTGTAGTAGTAGTATAATAGTACTCGTATTGTCTTATTATTATGCGATAATCAGAAAGCACTCGTAATATATACCTGGTGGTGGTATAGATACCTCGTAGCATCAAAGTATATATATATATATTTTCTTCATCCTCCGGCGGATGGGGAAAAATAAAGCTTTAGCTCACCACACTTCCACGTATTTTCATACGCGTCGTGTGTCGATTTGACTCAGTTGCTTTCGCAGCCCAACGCTAGCTGGCGCACCCTTCGGATCCCATTGTAGGTACCTGGTATAGCGTAAGCAATAGGCAACATCACGTAGTAATAACAACTTTTCTCCCTCCCACCTGATATTTTATCTTTGAAATATTATTGGGCATCTGCATGTAACATGCAGCAGCAGGTAGAATATTTGCGATCGTCCACCTCCGTTCCCCGCCAACATCGCCACCCCCCCCCTCCCTGCATGCTTGGGTTATTTCAGGCAATGGCCACCGTAGTGTTCACGGCGTACTAACCCTTGCCTTTTTGTCAAACGGGATTATTTCTAAGACACCTCAGTTCAGCTACGATGAGATCGAGGATTTGGTCGAAACTCACCTATGCCACCTCCTCCTCCTGTCTTTGCAAGCTGCGTGCCATACTTCAACCGCCCGTGCTCGTGGGTGTGTACTCTATGTCCTCATATGACATAAAGGATGTATATATATAGATAGATATTATAGGCTGGATGGAGACTGACCGAAGGTTTTATCAAAACTTATCTTTGCAAGCTGCTTGTGATACTTCAATGCGGTTTACGATGTAATACGTTGTTGCTGGATTGGTCGAGCTCACAGCTTCTGACGCATTTAGAATAATTTAATAAAAATATATGATACCTGGTACGGGGTATGTAATACTATTATGTAACGGTATGCTTCGAAGTATATGATATGACATGTCCTAACCATGTGATGGATATTGGCCGATGACTCACTCCCACCCCTCACCGCCCTGAGATCCTTCGTAGTCTCTTCGTTTCGAAAAAAGAAAAAACGACCCGTGCAGAAAATCTGATCGAGACAAAACTTCGAAAAGCTCATGACGTCATACCATGATTAGGACCATGGCAACTACTTTGACTACTGCTGCTGCTGTATGACTACTATGAGTCATCGCCGCCTTTACTTACGGTACATATCTGAAAATACGAATTTTCTCGTGCCATCTAGCGATGACTCATTCATGTATGTCGTCGGGCAAATATTATACGTACATCATCAGCACGAACCTAAAACTGTTTTCCTGTAAAATAATCGTACGCATAGACTATATATAATAACATCTTCCCGTGCACATACACCTACATACACTACCTTGTACTACTGCTGCTGTGTTGTACCAGGTAGTAATAATGTCAAAGAGGGTGTAGAGGCGGGGGGGGCTGGTCTTCGTATTATTAATACGTAGAATAGTCGCGCGCATAAAAACATGCCGCCGTGCACATACTTTTTTTTTTTTATATATCCTCCGTCCGGCGGATGGGGAAAAATAAAGCTTTAGCTCACCACACTTCCACGTATTTTTATACGCGTCGTGTGTCGATTTAACTCAGCTGCTTTCGCAGCCCAACGCTAGTTTGCGCACCCTTCGGGTCCCATTGTAAGTATATAGCGCAAGCTGTCCCTATCAGTGGTCTTCGTTACAACGTGCACATACTACATTAAAAAAAAAGTGAAATACTTTACGAGCACTTACTACAGCAGCAGCAGCAGCTGCTGTGAGATCCAATCAAATCGAAGATTGGAAGATTTCGTCGAAACTCATCTTCGCAAGTCTGTGTGTGATACTCCGATCGCGCGTATTTCTGGGTGTTGTGTATCCTCTTTAAAACAGGGTAAAATAAAAGTTTAGGATGGATTTTTTCTTTAGGATGGGATTTTTTTTTTTTCGTCGAGAAATCGTCAAAAACATTTCCGACCGAACATTTTTTCGCCCACTTCTTAGTCGTCATTGGGTAAAGGATTAGAGGCGCGCCGAACGTGAAAAGCTCATGTGGCTCTGCGTACATCTGAGGATATGCCGGCGTTGTGGTTTCGTGGGCTTTTTTTTGTGGTCATTTTTACGAAAAGAAATGAAATGAAAAAGGTAACAACAACAGTTTAAGGATATAGGTCGGAGACTCCTCTTGGAAATAACTATGTGCACACAACTCGTAATACGCGCGATCGGAGTATCACACACAGCTTGCAAAAGATGAGTTTCGACGAAATCTTCGATCTCACAGCTGGAGTGTATTTTCATTTTTTATAATATTATATTGTCCTCTTGTAGTGTAGCTTGTACCCCAGGGTCAACAGGGTATGATGACGCGTTAATCTGCGCACGGAAAATTTTAATCGCGTAAATTTGAGGGGGACAAAATCTGACGGCTGTGGAATACATACAAACATACGTACATCACCACTACTATGTATATAGTCTTCTAGTCACATGATCGGTGAAGGGAGGCCGGGGGACTTGGAGCGGGGGAGCATACCCATTTGTTGCTTGCCTTAGGCATTTGACCAATGACCACGCATCTCTTCCGAGACGGAGCACCGTTCCTACTCCTAATAGCTTAATACAGACACCTCCACCTCCGAAAGCGGGGGGGGGGGGGCACTCATTTGTTGCTTGCTTTAGTCGTTTGACCATTGACCACGCAACCCCTTCGAGGCAGAGCACCGTTTCTACTCCTCGTAGAAGTTTAACACCTCCAATATTTGAGCCGTTTCTACTCCCAATAGAGACACCTCCAATATTTGAGCGCTCATTACGCTTTTTCCATATATTACATCAAACTGTTTGCTTATTTTCTTATCCCCTTCCCGTTTCGCCGTCGGGGGGATGGGGGGGTGTACTCAGTTTGTCCATGACTGTATGTAGTCGTATGATCGTAGACCCTCGCATCCCTACTTTGCCGGGACGGAGCGCTCACGTCGGGTTTTCGCCAACCAGGTAGACATTGCTTGCACCAAGCGCGAAGCACCGTGAGTGAGGTGTTCGGCGAGTCGCATGAAGAGTGAACTGCATCCTTCCAAGAACCGCTCGAAAAACGGGCTTCGGCACCTTGTGCCTACTTTCTTGCTTATAGATGACAGCGCCAATGAGTTACTCTGTTTTCTGGTGTGTCCACTCCATAGACAGCAAAGAAAGGGTATTACTTTGTCACTGCCTCGTGGGTGCCTTACCATATTCACACGTGATGCGATCGTTTGTCATGAGGCTTAGTTTGGGTAAGCTAGTGGTTAACCTTTTGCCAGTGGTCAAACGGACTAATACCCCACTTATTCCCTCACAAATGGCGTCGTCGACAGACCATGGGTTTTTGGGGTCGTGGGTTATAATCCCACATCCACCATAATCATAGAAGAAACTTTTTCAGACTTTCCCCATGTCGAACTTGAAAAATACTCTCCCCGGTATACCCAGGAAATGAAACGGCTTGGATAATTGGCAGGTCCGCCCGTATATCCGGCCGACCTGCTATCCCGCCGTTCAGGGGGGGAGAGTGTTATAAGGCTTAGTTTGGGTAAGCTATTGGTTAACGTTTTGCAAGTGGTCAAACGGACTAGTACCCCACTAATTTCTCAACACATTCCCCTTGTGCGGAGTTAATTAGGGTTCTCCACCACGCACAACATGATCTAACCCGATAAATTTATAGACTAACCATCAAGGTGACCGCCAAAACAAAACAATACTAACAAAACGAACGGCACCTTGGTTGTCTAGCTCACGCAGTGACTGGCATCTTTTACGGCGTCATTGGCAACCGACGCCAACCCGAACATACATGAAAAAGTTTTTCAGCGTCGGTGCCAACCGAGGCCAACTATTATATACTTCGTATATACATATATTTGAAGGGTTCGCCGTGGGGGGGGGGGGGCATGTTGAGGGGGGAATGTTAAGGGAGGCATGTCAAGGGGGGGGGGGGGCGTACTCATTTGTTGCTTGCCTTGGGCATTTGACCATTCATTGACCACGCATTCCTTTCGAGACGGAGCACCGTTCATTTCTACTCCTAATAGCCTAATAGGGACACCTCCAACATTTGGGCGCTCACTACGCTTCTTGCATATACTGCATAGAAACTGTTCGCTTATTATCCTATCCCCGTCCTGTTTCGCCGTCCGCGGCTACCATATATTTCCTAGGATAGCGATCGTTTTCTCGCTACTCTCTAGTCTACCAAAAACTTCCACGTCACATATGTTAAGGTATTAGTGGGGTATTAATCCGTTTGACCACTTGCAAAACGTTAACCAATAGCTTACCTTACCCAAACTAAGCCATACAACACTCTTCCCCCCTGAAACGGCGGGATAGCAGGTCGGTCGGATATACGGGCGGACCTGTCAATTATCCAAGCCGCTTCATTTCCTGGGTATACCGGGGAGAGTATTTTTCAAGTTCGACATGGGGATAGTCTGAAAAAGTTTCTTCTATGGTGGATGTGGGACTCGAACCCACGACCCAACAACCCATGGTCTGCAGTGACGACGCCATTAGTGAGGGAATTAGTGGGGTATTAGTCCGTTTGACCACTTGCAAAAGGTTAACCACTAGCTTACCCAAACTAAGCCTTATAACACATACGTCTAATTTTCTCATTTCCTCCTCCAACGCACCCCGCTCCTCCTTGTATATTTCACATTCTCCTACTATGATATGTGAGTCCTACTCGCCGTGGGGGGGGGGGCGGGGAACTTTAACTTTACGACCGTACAATAAACCAAGTGGAGAGCTATTGCATGGATGGATGTCTCCAAAGGTACGGAGATGATAACACCTGTCAGGTGTTGTTTGTAACTCTGTCGGGCCGTTTTTAATTTTTGGTTTGGCGGCGGGGAAGGGGGGGGGGGGGGCAATGTGGAGGACGCGTGCTACGATTGAGTTGCACCACTTTTTTTTTTAGGCTCCTCAATTTGGGAGGTTAAGGCATGTCTTAATTGTCTTGACCCAAAAAAACGATGTGGAGAAGCATAAAAGCTGCTACTGGGTGAAACCTACCATGGCCTAGATACACGACGAGAATCGTGCAAAATAATAAAGTGAGCCTATATTTCGGACGATGTTATTAGTAGGTTAAGGAGCGCCGTCATTCAGAAACCACTCCATTTCTTCACACTACACCACACCAAAACTACTACCTACCTCTATCGTAGCATGCGTCTATTACTATTACTACTGGGGTATTACTGGGGTATTACTGGGGTATTACCAGGGTATTACCAGGTACTAGGGTATTACTAGGGTATTACTAGGGTATTACTAGGGTATTTCTAGGGTATTGCTGGGGTATTACTGGGGTATTACTAGGGTACTACTGGGGTATTGCTGGGGTATTACTAGGGTATTAGTAGGGTATTACTGGGGTGTTTCTAGGGTATTGCTGGGGTGTTACTGGGGTATTACTAGGGTATTACTGGGGTATTACTGGGGTATTACTAGGGTATTACTAGGGTATTACAAGGGTATTACTGAGGGGTAACATATTCTACCTGCATGCTAAACACAGATGATACCTTCTCAATATTTGAAAGATATGCTGTGAGGTGAATGGGAGCACAATATATATACATACGTAGATATATGTGTGGTGTTGTGTCGGCAGGGCCGGGGGGGGTGGGAGCTCCGGTTGGGGCTTCGACCTCTCGTCATGGTGCCCGCGAGCCGGCGCAGAAGACCCTCCTGCTCCTCGAGCCGCAGGAAGGTCGTCGCTTGGGGGGAGGGCGCTCTTCGAAGACGTGTCCGCGAGAGGGGAGCGCGTCGTTGGCCATCTTCTCGCGCGGGGCAACATACGCGGGACAAGCGTTTCGTCGACCACCGCTTCCGCAGGGTAAGACTTGGCGCTCTCCTCGTCCTGGTCGGAAGTCTGTTAATACCTTCATACCTTAACACCTTAATGGTACTCGAGTACCTTAATACTTAAAAGGTAGTCAAGCACATTAATGCTTTTCGATTTCCGTGTAATAGGCGTACGCTGAATGGTACAAATGGTATGTATGCAGTTGTCGATTGAGTAATCATTATGGTTGGTATGGATGCTGTTGAGTTGATGCATATATCAATGTACAGAGCGTGTTGAGCTGATTCATATATCACGTCGTGCAGCGTAACCTTCCAACAAGGGCTCAGTCAATGCGGTGGTGCCGGATCATGTTGTTGTTATCGCATTGCACCCGACGACGCCATTATTTGTTAAGGATTGTCCACGTGCTACCAGGGCATATTGTCGGAGGGCAACACTTCGAAGTAATATACAGTCCGTTTGACCATGTTGCTTGCTTTATTATTTAGCTTCGTTTGGGTATTCGGTACGGGGGCGATGATAACGGTATTGGCACCACTAAACTGTCGTCGGAAACAGTTAGTGCGCAGGAGGAGGTGATACAGACCGTGAGGCAAATTCTCCTCCTCCTCGAGCAGGGTCATTCGAAACCCTTGGAACATAGTCGTTGCTGCCCCAGATGTTGGTTGGATACGTATGGCGTCATCTGCCATGTTGCTACGAAGTTGCTGGCTGGCTGTCGTGCTTTGTTCTTCATTTTTATTTCGTATTTGTTTTGCCATTGTTAAGATATTTGTGAGGTATTAGTCCGTTTGACCGCTTGCAAAAGGTTAACCCCAATAGCTTACCCAAACTAAGCCATATTAACACTCTCCCCCTCTGAAACGGCGGGATAGCAGGTCGGCGGGATATACGGGCGGACCTGTCAATATCCAAACGGTTTTTCATTTCCTGGGGATACCGGGGAGAGTATTTTTCAAGTTCGACATGGGGAACGTCTGAAAATTTTATTATTGTGGATGGTGGGATTCGAACCGATGACCCCGAAAAACCCATGTCCTGCCGTCGACGCCATGTATTTGTTAAGGAATTAGGGGGGTATTAGTCCGTTTGACCACTTGCAAAAGGCTTTATTAATAGTATATAGTATATTGTATATAGTATATAGTACATACGAAGCTAGCTTCAAAAAACAAAGACACTGCTGGGCAAAATTACCATGCTAACCGATCCCAGGTATTAATAGTTCCGCACTACTTGAGGAGTGTTATGAGTAGATGTAAGCCGTAAGGCTTAGCTTGGGTAAGCTATTAGTCTATTGGTTTAAGCCTTTGCAAGCGGTCAAACGGACTATTAAAAACACCCCCCTAACTCGTTAACAGGAGCTCAACCGTTCAGAACGTCACAAGGTCAGAAGGTCAGAAACGTTTGGGTACATATTAAAAAGTGCAACCCGTACTACCGCACTGTATGTAGAGGTATGAGTCGTTTCCCTCCTTTTCTTTCCAGTTAATTGCTTTTGCGTGTTAACAGTTGTTGTTGTTCTTTTCTTTTTTTCTTCTTAGTAATATTTTCTACGTTTTTCTTTTATACTGCAAATAGTATGGTGTGCTGGGTTGCATAGTTTTGTTTTTTGCCCGCGTGCTCCTTGCGGTTGCCATTGCATTAGCACATTATTAATAATACTATTATTATATGTTTTGCCCTCCGACAATATAGCGTAGATGCCGTTCCGATGTAAATCGAATATCTTTCCATGAAGAAGCAGCAGTATTAATAGTACTTCTATCTATGAAGTCGAATGATCGCACCATAAAGCAGTGGTATTTTCCGCCAACCATTTATTTCTCCATTTCCTGTCCCAACATCTTCTCCTTTTATCTACTAGTGTTTCCTTTCTCTATATAGGTATTAGCTGAGAGTCTACCTTAATCCCTCATCAACATTATTGATATCATTGACACCCCAGGCCAGTGGCCGTAGTCTTCCCGCTTCTTCCTCCCTTCCCCTCGCGGCCTGACGATCCCTCAGCGATTGTCTATGTCGATGAACTCTGCGCGAAATCGCGACCTGAGTGGTCACAGAGATGATTTGGAATAGGCGCTCCTTGCACACGCCTTTCCGCGCTAGGGACGATGCGTCCGTCTCTCCAATGATGCTCGCCACTACTTGATCGATCAGGTCGCTGCCTTCTTTACCGAGGCGCCCAAAGCTTTCCACCACGAGAGGGTGGCGGGTTTGTAGCTGTGCTCGTCGAAGGACACCTGTCCCGGACGAGCGTAGTGGTTGCGCATTATCATTAATACATTGCACGCCATCATGGACGAGAAAAAAAAATCACCTTGCTGCATTTGCAATAATGTGTATCTCCGTCTCGCACTGGGCATCTTTTTGTGGCCACAGAGCTCGTGTCTCTATGAAGAATCAATATTTTATAAAAGCACGGACGCTACTGTGGTGGTGATGCTGGATGTAGATGGGTGTAGATGGGTGTAGATGTGTGTAAATGTCATTTTCAGCGAAAAAAGGTCAACAATTTCCCTGCCCACATTGGCGTTACAGCAATCACAGGCAAGCAGCGTATATATAAGGTCAGATATGTCCCGTTGAAGGATTTATAGTTTACGCGCACAGATTGAGTTGTCCCCCCCCCCCCCCGCTCCCTCTTGTTCAAACGCCCCACCTAAAATCAAAATCTGCCAGAGTAATAAACAATACCAGGCAGTTGATATCACCTCATTAACTTTCTAGCCATCCATGCCGTAGCTCCAATTCACCCCCCCCCCCCCTTCCCCCCCCCAACGCCCCCTCCTTCCCCATCACCCGCACCATCGCCTAGACCTAGCACCACGCGCGTAACAATCTCCTAACTGATATGCATCTATGCGACCTAAAGCTGTTGGAAACCCCCCGCGCCCCCCCCCTTCGAACACTCCGCCCTGTCCTCGCCGGTTGTACGACTGACAGGATATACATGGTTCAACTGATGCATTCCTTCCACAACCGTCAGATTGGTCCCCTTAAAGGGCTTATCGTTTCCGCGCACAGATTGAGTTTCGCCGCCCGTCCTCCCCCCCCCCGCTCCCTCTTGTTCGAACCTAGGCTCCCACGCCCTTAAAAACTCCGCCCTTTCCTCACCGGTTATACGACTTACAGGATACACTTGATAAACTGATGGATTTCCTTCCACAGCTGTCAGATTTTGCCCCCCTCAGAAACGGGTTTTATAGTTTCCGCGCACAGATTGATTAGCATCACCCTGTTGACCCTGGTACGAGCTACACTGCTGTAGTTCCAAGGGGAGTCGCCGACCTATATCCTTAATGAGGACACACACCCAGTCATACGCGCGATCGGAGTATCACACACAGCTTGCAAAGATGAGTTTCGACAAAATCTATGATCTCGCAGTTGGAGTGTATGTTTATTTTTGTAATATATTCAAAAAATGAAAAAATCCACTTGAGGTGTGTGTGTGATGATGATGTGTGATGCGTGATGAATGATGAATGATGAGATCCACCAAAAAGGATTTTTGATCAAAAGTCAGCTCTGCAAGCTGCGTGTGATACTTCGATCGCGCGTGTTACGAGGTGTGTATACCCTCGTGAAGGATGCAGGTCGGTCACTCCCCTGCTAATGCCAGGGTCAAGAGGACTAAGACGTTCAACCTTGTTCTGCTCACGGAAACCGTATTACCCGCATTGAGGGGAACAAGACCGGACATCTATCTGTGGAATTCAGTGTGCATGAAATAATAAGTGTTATAGTGTGAGTAATCTTTTGGGGTGTACGCAAGTTCCTGTGTACTCCATCCATCAATCTGTGGAATTCAGTATGCATGAAATAATAAGTGTTATAGTATGGGAAAACTTTTGGGGTGTACGCAAGTTCCTGTGTACTGTATATGTGTGGCAGGCCAGCGGAGGTCCAGCCCAGGCCTGATGCTCGGGTTGTTAGTGCTGTCGAGTCATGATGGGACATGCGGTGGACGTCGATCGCTACTGCTCCGAAGTGATCTCTCTTCTGCTTTTGATGTAATCCAAAGGCACATTCACACACCTGTATTGATCGAATAAAGACCGACGAGTGAGATCCGGCGTTCTGCAGCAGGCGTCGGGCGTTGCACACTTCATCCTAAAAAAACTCTTCGAACGCCCATCCAACACACTACCAGGGAACACAGAAACTAAACCGTGGATCCAACACGCCAGACCCCTGCACTCGTACTACGTACAGAGTATGGAAGCTCTTGCGCTAATGCTGAATGATCAAAGGTGCGTGTCGCCGAATAGTCGATTGTTTTTGCTAATCCAAAGAGCCTCCGTGGTCATTTCCGGGTGAAGTACCCGCAGGCCACAAATGTTAGCTCACCTGTGGAAATATACATTATCAAAATAAAAATACACTCCAGCTGTGAGATCGAAGATTTTGTCGAAACTCATATTTGCACGCTGTGTGTGATACTCCGATCGCGCGTATCACGGGCTGTTTGTCCTCATTAAGGATGTAGGTCAGCGACTTCCCTTGGAACTACCGTGTAGCTTGTACCAGCGTCACCAGGGTGATGTTAGTCAGTCTGTGCGCGGAAACTATAAAAAAACCCGTTTTTGAGGGGGACAAAATCTGACAGCTGTGGAAGGAAATGCATCAGTTTATCAAGTGTATCCTGTAAGTCGTATAACCGGTGAGAGGAGGGCGGAGTTTTTAAGGGCGTGGGGGCCTGGGTTTGAACAAGAGGGAGCGGGGGGGGGGGAGGACGGGCGGGGCAACTCAATCCGTGCGCGAAAACGATAAAAGTGTGGTGAGCTTAAGCTTTATGTTTCCCCATCCGCCGGAGGACATTATTTAAAAACAAAAAAGATAAGTCCTTTGAGGGGACAAATCTGACGGTTGTGGAAGGGATGCATCAGTTTATCATGTATATCTTGTCAGTCGTACAACCAGTGAGGAGAAGGCGGAGTGTTCGAAGGGGGGATTTTTCCAATAGCTTTAGGTTGCATAGATGTATACGTAATAGAGTGTCAGTCGAACACTTTTTCTTGTTTCTTTTCGGCATACCTGCCCGAAGGGTCTAACGACACCGGCCATAATCATGGGTTTACAGCCCGTCCTGACTGTGCAGTCCACAGGCCGTCCCCTCTTGGCCCCCGTTTTGCTCTTGCCTTGTTGGCGTACCTATGGCATCGGTCCCACGTTTTGACCCCAGTTTGGCTTCGCAGCCAATATAGGTCGCTTCCTGTTGACCCCCTTTCGTGAACACTTTTTGTTTTTTTTTCGGCGACATCGCTTTCGGAGGAATGCCTTCGCTACGTACCTAGTGTTGCTCGTTTTCTGAAAGTAGCCTTTCAAGGTTCCTTGCTATGGATCCTCCTTTTTTTTGTCAGGCAGCAGTTCGTTGCTATGACACGATTTGCCTACTTCCTGTTTTCCCGTGCATTTTTCTCGGTTTCCTTCTTAGGGTTGCTCCACGTTATCGACCCCGTGTTCCCGACGAATAGTGCCTAGCTGCGGCTTTCTTCATATTGTCTTCTCTGTTCCCTGCATTATTTCTGGAGCTAGACACTTCCAGCGCTGCTTCGAGCTGAACGGGCATCTTCTTGTTGACCCCATTTTTGGCTTGCTTTGTTATGGTTGAATAGTCTCGCTACGTTTGCTGGCATTGTTCCCGTTATTAGTTAGCCTCTCAAGCTGTCGTATGTCGACTCTCTTTCCGGCTTCCGACAGTACCTTCCGTCTTTTTGTGTCTACGTTTCAGTTTCATCCTTGTTTTGAGTATAGTTTTGGCTAGGTGACGTCACCACTTACCTCTTCCCGTTTTCCTGGTACTGTACCCAGATAGCTTCTAAGGGTACTCCACTGTTGCCCCCCGGTTCAGCCTTCCGGCGTATCACACACGCCTCCAGTACCACCATTTTGGTGTTGTCTGTGTCACTGTTTAGGTGTTGTCTTTCTCTGCGTTTTCGCGATTCGGTTTGATTGCCTCGGTTTCCCGTTCTACAGTTCGACCAAGGGCCTTATGCTAGCCTCCTAGGTCCCACATTACGGACCCTGTGCTTCCGTTACACCTCAGCGTACTGGTTCTTTATAGTTTTTCCTTTCGACCAATGGTCCCAGGTCAGCCTTCCAGGTCCAACCTTGCGGACCCTGGCATTACTTTAGGCACTGTTCTTTGTTTTCTCTAGTTTCAGGCTCTTGCTCTTCTGCCTTTCGACCAACGGCCCGACGCTTGCGTACTTCTTCGCGTCTTGATCGTTTCTCTTTGACCGTCCAGCCGATGGCCCCACGTCAGCTGTCCATGTCCAACGTAGCGGACTCTGACGTTCGTTTTGGCAGTGTTTCTTGATTTCTCTCTTGTCTTCCGGCAAATGGACCGACCACCCGCCCCTTCGGCACTACGCTTCAGGCCGTAAACTCATCTGGCCTTCACAGCGTGACACGTGCTCCATTCTTCTCTTCTGACTTGGTTTCCGCGTCTATACCTTCCTCTTTGGTTCCCTTCGCACCCTTGCGCTCAGTGGCCGCGTCCTTCGTGTTTTCGTAGGCCGATTGCTACTGGTATACCGTAGGTACACACCACTTCTCGAGCTCTCACGGTTGTGAGCTCCATCATAGGGTTGTATTTCTTGCAATGAGGCATTTAGGCCCCATAATTACAAGGTGTGGGGGAATCTATAGCCTCATGTCCTTGTTTCGATCAGCCGCAACTTCGCCCCCCTTTTCCGGTCTTTTAGGATGAAATTTGCCGTCACCCTTCGACCGTCTTGAGATCTGCATATACGACTATTCAGGGTGGGCTAATGTAATAGATTGTCAGTATATCTGTCAATAGATTCGGCAAGATAGCCCGCGGAGTCATGGTCTATTGGCCACAAGAAGATTCTCTTAAACGGAATATTCTTAGGGGAGAAGATAACCCGTAGAATCTAGCTAGCTTATACTACAAGAGCGGTCTCGGTAATCGAACGTTCCTCCTCTGGACAAGATAGATAGAAGTAAGCGCGTTAAGTGCTCATGGAAATATGCGGAACGTTCCTCCTCCGGACAAGATAGATAGAAGTAAGCGCGTTAAGCGCTCATGGGAATATAGAACATCTAGGAGAACGTTCCTTGTACGTTCCATAGGTAAAGGTCCAGGAGAGAGCACAGCAGCAATGCTGGGGTGAAGCGAACTCTGTGAGCTTCACCCCACCCCAATGCTCTCACTTCTCCTTTCCTGTCTCCTCGAGCTTCTCATGGCTCAACGCCAATAATAAGAAATCTACAAAGAAGAACCGGTGCTGTCTCCAAGCGAAGCTGATACCCCAGCGTCCCTTCCCTCACACCTTCCGGCACCACGACTCTTCCAAGTATATCAGTGAGGAGCTTGCTATTCGCGTGGTGCTAAGTCTAGGCGATGGTGCGGGTGGTGGGGAAGAAGGGGGCGTTGGGAGGGGGGGGGGGCGGAGGGGGGGGGGGGGTGGTTAAATTGAAGCTACGGCATGGATGGCTAAAAAGGTAATGAGGAGACATCATCATCTGCCTGGTAGTGTTTATTACTCTAGCAGATTTTGATTTTAGGTGGGGCGGCGGGAGAGAACAAAACGAGGGCGATGCGGGAGGGGGGGGGGGGGGGAGATCAAACCCCTTTAGGTCGCATGAAGGGTACCTGGGAGGAACTTTACTAAACGTGCCAGGTCTAGGCGATGGTGCGGGTGGTGGGGAAGGACGGGGCGGGGGGCGGGGCGGAGGGGGGGGTGGCGGAAACAAATGAATTGGAGCTACGGCATGGCTGAGTGGATAGGCAATGAGGTGATATGACCTGCCTGGTATTGTTTATTATTCTAAAAGCAGATTTGATTTTAGGTGTGGTAAACAAAACAATTTTTAGGTGTGGTATACAATGTGTTATAGCTTCGTATATATATGCTTCTGTGTCGATTTTTGGTGAAATCGATGTAAAAACCTGGTATTAGGTACCGGGCACATACTATGGTGTACCACACACAGGTAGCATACAGGTATCGTACAGGATCGATCACCAGTATGTATTATTGTATATATGCGGATCACCAGCGGCATACATACCTGGTATGTTGTGTTCAATTTTCGTGGCATCTAATAATATGTACTGGTAGAAAATTAGATTCTTCTGTTGCCGTGCACATTTGACGCAAAAACGTGATGATGATGATGATGATGATGCTGTGCACATATTCTGCCATCATACATATATCATGCCATCATCGAGAACGTGTGTAACCTTTTAACCTTCCAACAACGAGTCTCGATGTTCGGTGTCGACCAGACAGCAAGACAGAGGTGCTGGATCTCACCAATATTATTGTGTCGATTTTTTGTGAAACCGGTGTATAAAGTTGACTAAATCGACGACTGATTGATGATGGTGCCATGTGGTTCGTCAGAATACACCAGGTGTGGATCTCGCACCAATATATACCTGGTAAATTTTTAGCAGGGGGCACCCCGATTTAAGAGGACCCCGACACAAAAGCCCGAACAAGCTTTTTTTTTCGACAGTTTTACTTGAAGTTAGTATAGGTTGGGATTTTGGGGCTCTAAATGGGTCAACTACGCTGTGCTTTTATCTGCTGATCTACGCAATATAATGCTTTCAGTACGGCGGGACGTGTCGATTTGGCTGCTCAGAATGCGCTTCTTATCTCGGGTGCTCTTAATAAATCGGGGTACCCAGTCCATGTACACAGTTGTGGATAACTTTATCGCGTTCCGCTGAGAATGCCTGAGAGCAAAACGAACGCGAATCCGACTTTTTCGTGGTGGTCGAAATCGTTCAAAACGTCCACCAACATCCATCTGGAAAAACACAGCTCTTACCTTAGAGTACCTTACCTTGGCAAAATGTTTGCTTTTTCTTCACAAGACTTCAAGTAGTCATATTCAAATAATAATGGACTATAGAGGGCGATGCTGTACAAAGAAAGGTTATCTGCATACGTCATAATAAGTAGTACGTACGTAACACCACCTGGCGAACGTTTTTCATCACCCATGAACGAAGGGTTGTCCACATACTACAGCAGTTGTATTTATTGCATACAAACCACCTCGAAACGGAAAAAAAGGGAGCATATACACAACACATAACAACAACAATATAACACCACGTCAATCATCACATCATGCGATAGCGGCATAATAACAGGCTTTTCGATGAGATAGAGACTCAAGAATCGGAGTCATGCATGAAGTGTGTGGCAAGACCTTTTACCAGTCATAAGCAAGCCGTGAGACACGTACGCAGCACGTGTTATTAATAGTACTGGCACCTTCTGCTTGTGTGCAGTCCACACACGATTGATTATAGTATCTCGGTAAAAATCGAAAGGTCCGCCTCTCCCTTGTTTCCTTCGTGTGGTGAGTAGTGCCGCATGACATAGTAATAAGACACCTGATGACAATATTCATGCATATATATTTGCATGCTGCATTTTGTATGAGCAAGCTCCATGCAATCTGCGCAGCATGCATACTGCGTCTTGTATGAGCAGCTTCATGCAGTCTGCGCATGCAATGCCACATAGCACGTCATGCGATTCACCGCCCACATGTATGTATGTATGTATGTTCGACGGCAGATAGAAGGAACAGCCAATATTCCTACCGATATCAGACAGACGGAAACAGTCTACAGTTACGTAGTTAGTATTAATATTATTACTGTATAGTAGTTGCCTATGATATTGTAGTATCCTTGTATAGGCTGTAAGGACTCAGAAGAAGGAAAAGCTCGTCCACAAAGCAGACCAGACGCGCGCGCGGCCTTGTAAAGTGTCTTGTACCAGGTATCCTCCTCTTGGAAACTTCAACGTTCAAAGAAAGGTGCTGAGGTATAGGGCATGTGTCTGGTTTACAATCAACGCACACAAGGAGATCTCCGACGCGTGCGTATAGCATGATGCCAGGAGAGTAGGCTAGCAGTCATAGTGCTGAATGCTCTTCGTAGACGATTGGTAAGTCTTCAAAAAACCATACCCCACACCGACTTGATTTTGGTCGATACACCTACCGTGTTATCGTGTTTCCGTGTGATTATACAGATGACCCCCATCATGGTGATTTCATGCCATGCCATGTTGCCGTGGTAACTAGGGCCCACAAATACACGAAAAGACATAGACTATATTCCCCTGTGCTGTTCCTAACGAAAGAGTCGTCCAACGGTACAGGGTAGGGGCTGTCGGGTTAACTAGTGTTTCTCACCTGCTCACCTCCTCACCTTATCATCTTCTCACCTTCGCAACTTCTGACCTGACTGGTTGAGCTCCTCACAGGTAGTAGGAGTGGAAATATCGGTTAGTGTGATAATCTTATTTGTCCATTATGAATAGTATTAACAGTACTATTCGAGTCAACAGTATTACTAGCATTAGTATTAGTATTAGTATTCGTATCAGTATTAATAATAGAAACGGTGGTCGGGTTGCGCGAACGAATGATATGTG
Organism: Undaria pinnatifida; assembly: GCA_012845835.1. Lineage (NCBI taxonomy): Eukaryota > Phaeophyceae > Laminariales > Alariaceae > Undaria > Undaria pinnatifida. The sequence continues at coordinate 15,228,377 of JABAKD010000013.1, forward strand.
TTCGAAGTCATGCTTCGGGTGACGATGATGATGATGATGGTGATGATGATGATGGTGATGATGATGATGATGATGATGATGGTGGATGATGATGATGATGATGATGATGATGATGATGTAGATGATGATGATGGTGATGATGGATGATGATTGATAATGATTATGATGTTGATGATGATGATGGTGTTGATGATGCACGATGAGGACGATGGATGATGATGATGATTATGATGTTGATGATGGCGATGATGATGATGGATGATGATGATGGATGATGCACGGTGATGATGATGATGATGATGATGATGATGATGGATGATGATATCGAGCTGCCTCAAATTTCAGGAGGTAATACTTGTTACTTGTTAGAATATGCTGCACCTCTTGCTAGTGTTCGATTACTCCAATTTGGTCCTGAACACTACAACAGTACACAGTAATTTTCACTACATTCCTGACGTAGCATTTGGTTCAGTCCTGCCGACGACGCCAGTGTAGTAGTAATTGGAGCAGTATGGACCTAGGGACTGACTAGTGCTATACAGGGGTGCCTCTGGCCCTCTCTGTGCCGCCCTCTCACACGGGAGTTGCTTGGATGTTATATATCTGGTATATCTGGTGTATCTGGTATCGGTTGCTTGCTGTCCGCCGGATACCTTCTGACAGAAGAGGGGGCGGAGCGTTCGTTCGGGCAGGCGATAGCGCATCCCAGCTCTATAAAGGGGACAAGTGCTATACATCACATATAAATAATAACACCCCAACGAGGTAGAGAGGATATCATAACATTCACACGTAAAAGGTCCGGAAAGATAGATTCACCAGGAACAGTGTGCAGCACGAAGAGTGAGTGTAATCATGCTGGGAGCATGTCGTTATAAAATATCTCCTTGCGCTGCACTCCAAGTACACCTCCCACGCCAGCAGCCCCGTTTGCTTCGTGCTGCCAATATAGTGACCGTCATGCGCAATGTACAAAGTTTTGAGGCGTTTTTCTTTCTGAAGTTGCAAAGGCGTTAACTCGTACCATGGTTCGTACGCCATTCCTACTAACCCGTCGTTTGACCAAAGCCCGAAGTCAGGCCTCGAGAGAGGAGTCAGGCCGATCGCAAAATCCATAAATATCACCATTCATGGAAACCCCTCCAATCGGTTACATAATAGCGCATGCTTGCTCTTTACTTGTACAGACAACCCTAAGGATTAAAGCCAACCCTACCCCATACATAAAGTACTGGCGGTGTATTATGCGACAGATCACACAATCGACGGAGCTTGCGGTTGATGGGAAACCCCAACAATGCGAGGAGACACGGGCGTCGAAAACCGTCCACTTTCTGCGCTCCTCTTCTCCCCCCCGGGAGGCGTTTCTCCTATGACCCCCTCACCCCCCCCCCTACTTCTGGTTCCCGCTCGGCCAGTAGCTCTAGACTTGACCGCCTCCCCTCCTCGATAATGCCTCCACCAGTTGCTTGGGTTACGAACGTCTCGTCTCCTTGCGCTTTGAAGTCACCATAGCCGCCATTATTAGTGGGTGATGGTGCATACGCGGCGGCGCTGGCTGCCTCCAGGGGGTGTTCTGGTGTTGCTTCGACGTAGCCCTGGGGGGGTTCCAAACGGGGGGGTGGGGGCGGGGGGGCGTTAGATATGCGTCATACTCACTCTGCAGAGGGGGGGAGGGGTCATGTGTGAGGGTGCAAATGCGGCGGCGCTGGCTGCCTCCAGGGAGTGTTCAGGAGTTGCTTAGACATAGCCCTGGAGGAGTTCCAAACGGGGGGGGGGGGGTTGGAAGGGGAGAGGTTACAGATGCAATACGACCGCTGAGCAGGGGGGGTAATGTGGGTGAGGTTGCAAAAGCGGGGACGTTGGCTGCACTTAGAGGGGGTTCTGGCGTTGTTTCTACATAGCCCTGAGGGAGGCCCAAGGTAGTGATGGGGTGAGTTGAGGAGGGCAGGAGCGGCGGGGGGGTGGGTAGTCATTTGGTGCTTGCCTTAGTCATTTGACCATTGATCACGCATCATCCCTTTTGACACGGAGCACCGTTCCTACTCCTAATAGCCTAATAGAGACACCTCTAACATTTGGGCGCTCATTACGGTCATTCTAATACGCTTCTCCCGAATATAACTACTACATAGGAACTGTTTGTTCAACTTATCTCCGTCCTGTTTGGTCGTCTGTGGCCACCATCTATCTCCTACGATAACGATCGTTTCCTCGCTACTATCTACCGTGCCAGAAAAAGCTTTCACATCCGTCTATTTTCCTCATCTCCTCCTCTAACACGTTTCGTTCCTCCTTGAGCAGTTGACATTCTCCCACTAGATGGGATCCCCTCTTGTCTGCGTTGCCACAGTGGTACTTTTGCGCGCCTTCTACCCTCTCCACCCGACTGCTGGTATAGCTCTTTCTCCTTTCCGGCAGGTCCAGTTCTCCTACACAATCCCTACACAATAACTCACTTCCATCATTTTCACGGAGTCCATGGGCCGTGCAAATACGTTTTCATTCCTATATCTTCCAATAACTCCCAGAATACCTCTGAATGCTTTCCCTCATTCACCTTATTTCTTAGCGCTAGCCTTTCCCTTTCTTCTATTCTTTCTTTTACGTCTGTCTTGTACCCACCAAACTTCCCTGTAGACAGTACCTCTTCTTGCCCCCCCCCTAAATCCTTCCATATTTCTTTTCGACTACGTTATCCCATCTTATTCCAGCTTTTTTCCATGCAGCCTTATCAATTACTGCCGACAAACCTCTTTTTTGGCGTGTTTCTTACTTAGAAGTTGGCATTTCAGGTAGGGGGGGGGAGGGGTGGGGGGGGGGGTTGGTGGGTGAGGGTGCAAAAGCACTTAGAAGTTGGCATTTCAGGTAGGGAGGGGGAGGGGGGGGGGGGGGTTGGTGGGTGAGGGTGCAAAAGCAGCGACGCTCGCTGTTATAGGGAGTGTTCTGTCGTTGCTTCGACCAAGCCCTGGGGCAGTTCCAGACGGGCAGGGGGGAAGGAGGGGGAGGGAGGTACTCGTTGCCATGCATAGTCGTAGTCGTAGTACAATAAGACTGTAGATTGTAGATCCTCTTATCCCTACCATGCTGGTAAGGGGCTCGTCAGGTTTTCACCCACCAGGGCGTGGGGGGGGGGGGGGTAACGGGCGAGGGTGCAAAAACGGAGGCGCTGGCAGCCTCCAGGGGGTGTTCTGGCGTGCTTGTACACAACTCTGAGGGAGTTCCTAATGGAAACTAATGGGAGGGTGACGGGGCGATGCAGGGGGGGAAGCGGCAGGGGGGGGGGGGTAGGGGGGCGGGTGGGGCGCCGGCGAGGGTGGCGGAGGTAGTGAATACCTGTACTGATGGGTGTTTACTGGAAGTTGTTGAAGTTTCCCCGTTAAAATGTACCGATGAATAATTTTTGGGGATTGTTGAAGTTCTCTGCCGCAAAGACACACCACACCACACGACACCACACCGGGTACATTTTGTTGAATCTGCAAAGTAGTGCCGTACGCGACAGCTCATCTTTCGGGACCAGCCTGCAATCCTGACGTGGGGCAGGATGTCCGATGATGATGATTGATTATTCCTATTTTAGGCAGGGTGCGTTCTACCCTACTTTCAGCGGCGAAACAAACCAGAAAAATCGAAAACCCTCCATGTATGTATTTACTTGTCAAGAAATTTAACCTCCCTTTTCCGGACAAAATACCTGGGCTTTAAGGAGAAATGTAGAATATATGTTGTAGCGGCCAAAGGGTTAGCCTAGCCCTTTTAGAATAACACCCACGTTGTCGGGGGGCAAATACTTGATATTTGTGTTGGATGTGTTTTGCGGCGGTACGAGCCAAGTGCTGTACGTGCAGGACCGGGGGGGGGCGTGTTGGGGCTTGGGTTGGGGGGCGGGGTGGGGGGAGTGTACTCGATATTCATGCATGTGGCCGTAGTCGTATGACCATAGGGGCATACTCATGTCACTCATGTCACGCATGTCACGCATGGTCGCAGTCTAAAGACCATTCACCCGCGCATCCCTACGATGCCGGGACGGGGCACGCCGGGTTTTCACCGACTAGGCAGACATCGCGTGCACCAAGCGCGAAGCGCCGTGAGGTGCTTGGCAAGTCGCATGAAGGGTGAGCTGCATCCTACTAAAAACCACTTGTGAGGCGGACTTTTTTCAGCACAAGCACCCGGTGCAGTAAAAAACACTTGTCAGGCGGACTGTTCAGCACAAGCACCTGGTGCGGAAAGTGGTTAGTCATTTCATGCATGGGCGTAATCGTAAGACGGCAGACTCACTACAATGCCGGGACGGAGCACGTCCGGTGTTACCCGACCAGGCAAACATTGCGTGCTCTACGCGCAAAGCTCCGCGAGATACTCGGCGAGTCGCATGCACGGTGAGATGCGCCCTGTGATACATTTAACCGGGTGTGAAGGGGACTTAGGCACGAGCGCCTTGAGCGTGATTTCTCGCGCATCGGATGACAGCATCGAACCGTTGGAGGGGGTCCGACCCAACGAATCTCCTTGAACTATTCGCCGGATTGGAGATCATCGGCGAACGATTTGTCGGTATTCCTCGCAAAGCAGATAGCAATGCTTATAGGCCATACATGACAGCAAGAAAAAGCATAACACGTTTCCGCCGGATTACACACACAGAGCAGATCACGATCTAAATGATCTGTTAATAGATCCTATATCTGTCGCAATGGTATCATATGTTGTTTGAGATCGGTGCGGCACAGATCCAACCCAGGACTGTTAGGTGCTATTATATAAATCTATTAGTCCGTAATTCAGACCATCCAGCTCTCGTCCGGTAGCATGATCTATAAGCCATGCAGAGCATATAGATCAGGATAGACGAGGGACCTGTCTGGCCAGAAATGTATAGATCGTCTTTAGACCGTCTGTAGCTCAATAGGGATTCGATCTGTCCGACGTGTGCAAGGGGATTCTTAGCAGGATATTTTAGTAGTCTTGGGGCAACATGGACCTACAGCAGTAGGGACCGACCACTGCTACGACTACTGCTGTAACTAGGGGTGTCTCTCACCATAACATGTAGCCGGGTACCTACCCGAGCATGACCAATACAACCAGGTTAGGTACCCGCGGTACACGAGAGTAGTTCTATTACGATGCCCTACTCATCACACGGTTGTTTCTTACTGTCACCATAGCCCATGGTGTCGACGGGCGGATGGAATATTTCTCACCTCGGGCGGATCACGATCTAGATCACACACATCATATAGATCAGAGTACATATCGTACAGACCATACAGATCATACAGGTCATACAGGCCATACAGATCATACAGACAATACAGATCATATAGACCATACAGATCATATAGACCATCCACAGTAGATTATATAGCTGCCGCTATGATCTATTGAGCAGGATCTATGTACATCGAGAGTACACATCCAACCCTTTAGCATTTGTTAGATCATTCAGATCGCACGGCACCCACCCGGTATCATGGCATCATGAGCTATACACCATGCAGATATTTTCTGAAATATTCAGATCATCAAGCGGGGATCGGTGATCTGGCCGTCGTGTGGAATACTTCGTACTTCTATTTTCGTGAGTTCCATGGGTCGTTTCATCCATCGATTTTCGATTTTACGTTATTTATCTCGGGGCAAAACGAGATCCAGACACCAGACACCCCGGTTAATCATAATCATGTTGTAATCACGTTCTAGTTATGCTAACAAATTAGGAACTTGAGCGGAACATCTTCTGACTGTTCTATACGTCACACTGGATGTAGGGGCGAAAACAATATAGACGTATATATCTATATATATGTGTATATATATCTATGTATATGTCTATATGTCTATATGTCCATATGGCTATATGTGTCTATTTGTGTCAATATGCGCAGCCACCCGCTGGAAATAACTGTGCAGGTGCGATCACTAAAAAAATAGTGCACAGTGTACAAAACAAGAACACCATCGCCGTTTTAGCCGCGACGTAGGCTGCGATTGAGGTGACACCAGCGTCCTCCAATGCAGTCTAGGTGAACGTTCGACGCTCGAACTCAAGTCTAGCGTGATGTCTCAACCTTCAAACGCACTGCAGGGGGCGTTCAGGGGGGCTAGTGTTAGGGTTAGGAGTAGTGGAGTTAGGTTGCCCTCGGAGGGGTGCGGCTATTGCCACATGCTACGGTATGGTACGGTATGGTACGGTATGGTACGGTATGGTATGGTATGGTATGGTACCGTATGGTACGGTATGGTACCGTATGGTACGGCACAAGATAGTTTTTCTGGGGGTGGTGACTCGATAACCTAGTCTGTACCCCACCCAAAGCACAAAGGGTGTCATGCTACCCGAGACAAAACGTGACTTGAAGAAAGTGCAACCCAATTGACAATGTCATCGCCTTCATCGTCTTCATCGCCTTGGTATTATCTACCTGGTACTAGGTGCATACAACATTTCGATGAAAGTCGACGAGCACTAAAAAGCAGGAAAGTAGGAATGCTGAACCCTATGCATGCGCGATAAAAATGAAAGTGTGCACCGGGAGAGGGGGAAGGGAAGAGACTTATGACCACGGTGTGTCCAGAAGGTCGCTGAGGGTGAACCCTCTTGCGGGTTGAGCTGGAAAGTAAAGAGTGATGATAAAACAACAACAACAACAACAACAACAACAACCAACGACGACAACAACAACAACGAACACCATCGTGAAATTCAAAGGTCACACGGTGGTTCCAATAATATGTGTTGTTCTAGTTAGTATTTTACTATTCACATTAGGTTAATTAGTTGAGAATTTCCGCTAGTCACATTTGTTTTTAACCAAAAAGTGCTAGTCGCTGCTGTACTATTGCACCCGTATTGCACCTGTATTGTTGTACTATTGCTCTTGTACTATTGCACCTGTATTCTAGGACGCGTCGACATCTGACAGATCATCCTCACAAACGAACTCTTCCCTGTGCGCTTCGCCGCCCTCGAGAGATTTCAGTACCGTGTACCCTACCCTTGCGTACATCCGCCCTCTTTCGACGCCTATGCTCGGACTGCTCTCGTGGCATCATTAGTTGATGCAATGGCAAGTTAAACGTTGTGCGGCGTAGTAAAAGCCAATTAACGGGCTCTTACTGGTCTTTACTAACAAAAAACTACACGTCGAGCGACAAAACGCGCCACTCAGGTGCAAAGACACAAAGAGATGGAGTCGGTCAAATTACCGCACGCAGATCACTGTAATGCATTTTAGTACAAGTGTAATAGTCTACCTAGCCAACTACTGGCACTAACTAGTCGGCGACTTACCTCGCTGTTAGCGCAGTGCAACTTATTATTGGTCTACATCGTCGCTGCCGCTGACCTCTTGACTAGAAGGACTACTGGCCTCCTAGTATAGTCAGCTAACTGATCACCCTAATTTGTAATGTATATTGTCGGGTTCATGGGTATAGACTATACCTGCACGTTGTTTATCTTCGCAAACAGCAGCCTTAGCACCCGTTCCTTATCTTCCCACGTCAAGCTAGCGATGTCCACCTTCGTGTTTGGATCCGTAGGTAGAGACGATGGCGGCCCTGGGTCTAACGCCGTAACATCTCTGTAAACACGTCGAGGGTTGGGGGGGGGCGAAAGAGGCAGGACAGGGTGGTCTATCGCTTCATCAGAATATTATCTCAAGACCTTGGCCAAATCGAACAGACATGAGAGCTCGTGGGAGAAGACAATGGCGGCCCTGGGTCTAACGCCGTAAACTAGGAGGGGGGGGAGGAGGTGCATGAAAGACGCAGGGCAAGATGGTCACTAGATTGATCAGAAAAACTCTCCCAAGACCTTGGCCTTTTGGACCAGGCATGAGCGCTCATCGGTAGAGACAATGGCGGTGCTGGGTCTAATGCCGTAACATCTCTGGAAACCCGGGTGGGGAGAGGCTGCACGAAAGAGGAAGGACACGATGGTCACTCGCCTCAACAGAAGGATATATCACAATACCTTGGCCATTTGGAGCAGACATGAGCGCGTCTTACAAGCACCGATTTATTTTTTACTACAGCCGAGCACTCGCGATGGTGCCGGTTATATAGCGCCACTGATCTAGCTAAAAGTGCCGGTGGAATCGCTTGGCATGACTGGAACTCCCTTCGTATAGTAAATCTTGTTAGTAGGATAGGGCTGACACACACCGGCACTATGGGGAGGTCCTCACTGGACGTGGCCTTTGAGTTCGACCGATTGAGTGATCCGCACTCACATCAGCTTTGCAAAGTACGGAGTGTGTTGTCTGCGCGTCTTTTATAATTCTCAAGACCGTGGCCCAAATCCGAAGACATGGGGTTTTTGCAGAATGACGAAAACTCAACACCATAATGACTTTTTCGGGCAGACATTAGCGCTTGATGCAAACCGTTGTTCAATACCAAGCCCCCTTCCGGGCAGGCACGAGAGTTGGATGAAAACCAGTTGTCTAGACCGTGAGCATTTGGAGAGAACATGAGCGTTTGATTCACACGAAAACTCGGCACCTTGATCTGTGTGGAGCATACACGAACGCGTGACACAAACAAAAAAATATCAAGACCGCGACCCTTTTGAGCAGACGCGAGCATCCATGCAAAGAGCTTAAAAAAAACGCCGTGCTTCGATGGTGGGGGTTGGGCTAGTGCAGTCGCTTACCGAAGACAGTACCTTCTTTTGATCAGGCATGGTATACAGTACCTTACCTTAACCAGTTTAGTGTGTACAGTACTTTATTTCCATCAGTTGGGGAATACAGTATAATGGTACTCTTATCTTTGCCAGGTAGTGAGCACGGTACCTTATTTTCGGAAACTTTGTTCTGTTCCTGCTTGAATCGCGCACGCGTTTGTTGTATTCCACCACAGCTCTTCGGTACTTTTCCTGTCGACCATTGACGATGCGCCGCTTTACCTCCTCCAGGGCCTCCAAGAAAAACGTTTCCACCTATCGTACAAACCCAAAACAAAACGAAAGTATCGAGGTTGGAAACGAAAGGAAAAACACGAAAGGATCGATGTCGTGGACCAAGTCGATCGATGTTACCTTGGAAACGAAAAACGAAAAGCGACCGGTGTTACGCTGAAAACGGAAAAGCAAAAGACGGAAGGCGAAAGGATCGATGTTGCAAACGAAGCACGAAGGACAAACTATCGACTCTTGGAAACGAAAGACGAAAGGCGAGTCATCGATGTTGGCAAACGAAAGGCGAAAGACAAAATGATCCATGTTGGAAACGAAAGGCGACAAGCAAAGGGATCAATACTGAAAGCAAAACATGAAACACGACCGATTGATACAGAAAACGAAATACAAAAAAAGCGAGCGCTCGATCTTAGAAACGGAACGCAAAATACAAAAGGATCGGTGTTTGAAACGAAAGGTGAAATGCAAAAAGATCAACGTTGAAAACACTTATGAAGGCCAAAATGATCGATCTTGGATACGAAATACGAAGGATGGCCGACCGATGCCCTCAAGACCAAAGACGACCGATCGATGCCTGAAACGAATGGCATAATGATCGATGTTGGAAACGAAAGACAATGGACAAAAGGGTCCCAACTTGGAAAGAAAAGACGGAAGGCGACCGATTGATGCCGCAAATACAATACAAAATACGACCGATCGACGCCGGAAACGAAAGGCGAAATATAAAAGGATCGATGTCGGTAACAAACGATGAAGGGCAAAGCGATCGATCTTGGAAGCGAGAGACGAAAGACCAAAGGATCCACGTCGGAAGTAAGTTGTTGAAAGGCGACCGATCAACGTCGAAATCAAAAGACGAAAGACGAAAGAAGGATCAATGCTGGAATCAAAATATGAAAGGCGACCGATCGACGTTGAAAACCAAAGACGAAAGACAAAATTATTGATATTGGAAACAAAGGACGAAACCAAAGACGAAAGACAAAATTATTGATATTGGAAACAAAGGACGAAACCAAAGACGAAAGACAAAATTATTGATATTGGAAACAAAGGACGAAAGGCGAGCGATTGATGCTGACAACCAAAGAAGAAAGACTAAAAAGATTCGATGTTGGAAACGAAGGATGAAAAACAAAAACATCGGTGTTGGAAACGAAAGACGAAAGACGAGTGATTGATTTTGGAAGCAAAATACAAAGAAAAAAGGATCGATCTAGCAAACCGAAGACGAAAGTAGGTCGACCAATTTTAGAAACGAAATACGAAAGGCAAAAGGATCGATGTTAGAGCACGTAAGAAAGTGCGAGCGATCGTTGTTGGAAACCAAGGCGAATAACAAAAGGATATGTGTTGGAGACGAAATGCGAAAAAAACGACCGGTATTGGAAGAAAAATATGAAGGTGACAGATCGATGTTGGAAATTAAACACGAAACGCAAGCGATCGGTCTTGGAAACTGAGGATGAAAAACGACCAGGCAATGTCGGAAATTAAAAACGTAGGACAAAACAATCGACATTGATACCCAAAGATTAAAACCGGCCAAGCATTACTGGAAACGAAAGGCGAAAGACGCGTCTCACCTCGTTTCGCTGCTCCAAGATATACTGGCTGAGCTTTCTTAGATGCCTCAACTCCCTGTTTTTCAGGGCCAGTAGTTGGCGCAAGCCAGCTCCGTCCAAGGCCTGTTCCTCGAGCTCACGAGCAACCTGTATCAACAGAACAACCATTGCGCGCACGTTGTACATCACTAGCATTCTGGAGATATTGTAGTGTTCGTGTTGTCTGCTTGTCGAGCTCACGAGCAACCTGCCTACACAAGACAGGAATTATCACACGCAAATGGTGAAAAATATTCAACTATGTTATACTATGTTGCCTGGACTACACACCGACCAGTTTATGTCACCATGCTTGTCCTTTAGACAGTTTGTTTTGTTTGCAGCAAACCAACTCGGTCCAAGGCGTGCTCGTCCAGCTCACGAGCAGTCTATACCAACAACCGAAACATTGTCGCACGCATGGTATACGCCGTATTAACATACCGGTAGGTTACGTTGTAATGCTTGCACTACACGCCGACTAGTAATGCCACCATGCTAGTCCGTTAGAGTTTTTTTTTTCGCGACAAGCCTGCTCGGTCCAGGATCTGCTCCTTGGCACCTCATAAGCCAACCTACCCACAACAACACAGAGCATTGCAAGCATGTTATATGTTAATAGCAGTTATGTCCCATGTTTTTGTTGTTTATAATTTTTTTTTGCGCTTTTTCTCCATTTTGCCTCTCGTTCGTCATGTTGCTGTTGAGCCTCCTATTGTTTTCGTGGGTGTCTAGGTTGGTGAAAGCAACTATACGTCACGAGGGAAAGGCGAGCCGTCGACAAGAACTGGCGCACGCGCAGCCAGTCCGACACCAATGTGGAGCACCTCCAACATAGCAAGTAGCAGGTAGCTGGTATCCGGTGCACGTTATCGTAATGAATTTAGCCAACTGCAGTATTAATAGCAGATTGTCCTTTCCGAACGAACAACGGTGGGAAGAGGTAAAGCTGCCATACTTTGTGACTGTTCACACGTGTTACGGACACTAATTAGTGCCGGTGTGCACAAAGCTACCCAAAAAATCATACGGCATCCCTGTTGTTCCTGGACCAATGAATCGCCTCTACTCTCAACAAAACACGGGACTTGGGCCTGTCAAAGCCACGGCTAATGACAGACCCTGCCCAACGCTTTTACACCTGCGTTGATTTCTCCTAGGTTAACGCGGCTTCCGAAAGTAATCACCGCATGCCCCGAACATTGGTTTTGCCTGATGTTGTTGTTTTTATTTCTGTGCACCGTCAGTCAAAACGATGAATGGGTCAAATGAGGTATATGTTTCTGACCTCTTGCCGCGTCTTCTCGCCCTCCTTTTTGGTCTTGACTGCCTCTTGTAATAAGGCTTTCGTCAGAGCCGACACCTGTCCCCTCAAGAGCTTCAACTGCCAAGCCGCGAAATTCACAGAAGACAAAGTACAGTGAGTACCGCGATTTAAGAGCACCCGAGTTAAGCGCATTCGGAATTTAAGAGCGGCCAACTCGGCATGTCCCGTCACACTAAAGGCTATATACTTCACTACAGATAAGAGGCCGTTTAGTTAAGAGCGCATGTTTCGGCTTGCTTGTCACGGGGCTCTCTTAAATCGGGATACCCACTACAGTGTGTAGTGGCAGCAAGGAGAGAGCACGAGCTCGCGCGATTTTCGTGCAGAGAAAGTTTGAGTGGAGTATGAACCAAGAACGACACATGCCACGGTAGGTTTAATCAAATTCGACTATTACTATTACGAATCATCGGAACGCTCGAATCGAAAGGCTTACCTCCTAACTGTTGACATTCGTTTGTCCCGATAACATAGTGTATAACATAGTGTATAACATAGTGTATAACATAGTGTTAACGCGACACCATGCTGCGCCAGAAAGTCTGCCAGTCACATAAAATAATGTGTATTTTTGCATCGACGGGGCGCTATCGAGAGGGGTTACCTCTTTGCTTTTGGCCTGGCCTTGTCTGGCGTACTCCTGGTCCTTGTCCTTCAGAATCGCTACATCCCTTGCAGTGTTGGTGGTGTGCTCCTCCAAAGCTTTGCTGTGGGCTTGCAGCTCCGTCGTCATCTAGTAACGAGGAGGTGTTTTTGCACGGATCGTCGTCGGGTAATGAGGAGGTGTTTTTTCACGGATGGCAATGGGGCGTGACAGAGAATCTAACTCAGAGTAGACGTACTTTTACGGCGTACGCGCAAGAGTCTTCTGGCATAAATTAAACGTTTGAACTGAGACTCGAACCCATGCCTTCCTGCGAGTAGTGAGACGTACGAGTACTACCATTTAAATAGTACCTGCATCTGACACATGAACGCCTTGGCCATGCGGTTGTCGTCTCCCACTATGCGCTTCGTTTCAGAGCTGAGGTTGCAGTACACTTCGATATTAGCCTGGTCGTGTGGCTCGAGTACACAGTAGCCCAATGAGTGGCTCTATCTGACGAAGCAAATATATACGTCCGGGTATCAAGAATATCACAGTCCAGCATTGATTTCCGCCCTCCCTCTCGCTACGTACTTGAAATACCCCCTGCGAACTGCAAGAGGGCTCCACTGTTAATATAGCACCTGCATCTGAAACCTTAGCTCCTTGGCCATGCGCTTGTTGTCTCCCGCGATGCGCTTCGTCTCAGAGCTGAGGTTGCTGTGCGCCTCAATTTTAGCCTGGCGCTTGGCTTCCTCGATAACACGCTCCAGGTCCTGGAATCGGCGCAAACGGACCAAACTTGCATTGTTTAGTGTATGGTGTCGTCGGGGTTAACCAGGGCTAGCAAGTTAGGGGTGTTCGACCAAGGTTAACGATTTCAGTGTGACTCTGTCAGGGTCAGCCATTTTGCGGTGATTTTATATTAGCAGCGTGAAATCAATCTTGCGGACAGTTCAACATGCTGCAGACAGCGACATCAGGGTTAGTGTTAGGGCTAACCCTAACCACTATGCACCCGAGTGTTTTACAATACCACCGCCGGGTGGACATGGACCACCTTTTGCATGTTCCCCTTGCCGATGCGACATCTCTTCTCGGGTTTGTTGGTTGTTGGTTGTTGGTTTTTGGTTGTTGGTTGTTAGTTGTTGGTTGTTGGCCGTTGGTTGTTCATCGCCTGCCCATCAGCTGAGGAAGTCCTCAATGTATGTGCGTGGTGTGGTGACCGTTAGCTCCGCGGTCAAGGCGCGTTTCTTAGGGTTAGGGTTAGTCTTCATCGTTTCGGCCAAAAAGTGCTGTGGCTGCAGTATGCCTATCGTAGTATTTGTACTAACCTTTTGCATGTTTCCCTTGTCAATGAGAAGCTTCCTCTCGAGGTTGTTCATCGCCTGCACATGTACCAGCTCCTTCGCTTCCACAGTCGCCGCCATGTCTTCCATTGCTTTGTTGTGAGCATCCCTCAGCTCGCGGAACCTAAATTTTACAGGTCGGACAGGTCAGATCCCAATCCACACTTTAATGTCTACATATTTTGAGGCAGATTGTGGTCCTGATTTGCAAGATTTTAACCACTTCTACATTGGCCACAATGTCTTCCATCGCTGTCATGTGAGCGCCCCTCAGCTCGCGGAACCGATTCACAAGTCGAACAGTTCTGTTACGGGTAGATCAGACAGAATTTAGTTGCACAATTTGGTAGTACACCTTTCGGGACAGATACACTTTTGATTTTGTATGACCTGCAGGATCTAGATCGTTTCTACAGCCGACGCCACGTCTTCCCCTGCTTTGTTGTGAGCGTCCTTCAGCTCGCGGGACCTGTTCACACATGAGACAGGTCAGATCTCCATTTCACATTTCATTGCAGTATCTGGATATTTCGGGGCAAACGTTGTCCTGCTTTGTACGACCTGAACGGTCTAGATCACTACCACAGCCACTGCAATGTGTACCATTGCTTTGTTGTGAGCATCTCGTAGTTTGAAGAATCTACTGTTAACGCCATTGCTTTGGTATGAGACCCTTTAGCTTGCGGAACCTAATATTAACATGTCAGACAGGTTAGATAGACCTTCGTGTCACACTTCATTACACTATCGCGATCTTTCGAGGAAGATTCAGCCTTGTTTGTGGGATCTGCAAGCTTTGGATTTCTTTGATTTGGATTTTTACGGCCGCCGCCATGTCCTTCGTTGCTTTCTTGTGAGCCTCCCTCAGCTCGAGGAACCTTCACATGTGGGACAGATCAGGTGCACATTCGGACAGATCCTCAGATTCCCGTTTCATTTTCTAGATCTTACGAGGGAGATATAGTCCTGACTTTTATGATATGCGAGATTTAGATTACTTGTACAGACGCCGTGTCCTCCATTGATTTGTTGCGAGCGTCCGTCAGCTCGAGGAACGTTTCGCAGCTATTTAAGACGGATCAGACCTCAAGTTTATGATATGGATATTTGGGGACACATTAGATCCGACCAAGGCATACGGTAGAGGGCTTATGTTGATGTTATGTTGATGTTATGTTGATGTTATATTGATGTTATATTGATGTCATGTTGATGTTATGTTGATGTCATGTTGATGTTATGTTGATGTTGTGTTGATGTTATGTTGATGTTATGTTGATGTTATGTTGATGTTGTATTGATGTTGTGTTGATGTTATGTTGATGTTATGTTGATGTCATGTCGATGTTATGTTCATGTTAGGTTGATGTTATGTCGATGTTATGTTGATGTTGTGTTGATGTTACGTTGATGTCATGTTGATGTCATGTTGATGTTATGTTGATGTTGTGTTGATGTTATGTTGATGTTATGTTGTTGTTATGTTGATGTTATGTTGATGTCATGTTGATGTCTTGTTGATGTCATGTTGATGTTATGTTGATGTTGTGTTGATGTTATGTCAATGTTATGTTGATGTTATGTTGATGTTACGTTGATGTAACGTTGATGTTATGTTGATGTTATGTTGATGTTATGTTGATGTCATGTTGATGTCATGTTGATGTTATGTTGATGTTACGTTGATGTTACGTTGATGTTATGTTGATGTTATGTTGATGTTATGTTGTTGTTATGTTGACGTTATGTTGACGTCATGCTGGTGTTATGTTGGTGTCATGTTGATGTCATGTTGATGTAATGTTGATGTTATGTTGATGTTATGTTGATGTTATGTTGATGTTACGTTGATGTTATGTTGATGTTATGTGGATGTTACGTTGATGTCATGTTGATGTTATATTGATGTTATGTTGATGTTATGTTGATGTTACGTTGATGTAATGTTGATGTTATGTTGGTGTCATGTTGATGTAATGTTGATGTTATATTGGTGTCATGTTGATGTTATGTTGATGTTGTGTTGATGTCATGTTGATGTTGTGTTGGTGTTATATTGATGTTATGTTGATGTTATGCTGATGTTATGTTGATGTTATGTTGATGTTATGTTGGTGTTGTGTTGGTGTTGTGTTGATGTCATGTTGATGTTTTGTCGATGTTGTGTTGGTGTTATGTTGATGTCATGTTGATGTTATGTTGATGTCATGTTGATGTCATGTTGATGTTATGTTGATGTTATGTTGATGTTACGTTGATGTTATGTTGATGTTATGTTGATGTCATGCTGATGTTGTGTTGATATTATTTTGATGTCATGCTGATATTATGTTGACGTTATGTTGGTGTTGTGTTGATGTTATGTTGATGTCATGTCGATGTTATGTTGATGTCATGTCGATGTTACGTTGATATTATGTTGATGTTATGTTGATGTCATGTTGATGTTATGTTGATGTTATGTTGATGTTATGTTGATGTTATGTTGATGTTATGTTGATGTTATTTTGGTGTTGTGTTGATGTTATGTTGATGTTATGTTGATGTCATGTTGATGTTATGTTGATGTCATGTCGATGTTATGTTCATGTTATGTTCATGTTATGTTGATGTTATGTCGATGTTATGTTGGTGTTATGTTGATGTTATGTTGGTAATATGTTGATGTTATTTTGATGTTATGTTGATGTTGTGTTGATGTTATATGTTGATGCCATGCTGATGTAATGTTAATGTTATGTTGATGTTTTGTTGATGTTTTGATGTTATGTTGATGTTATGTTGATGTCATGTTGATGTTATGTTGATGTTATGTTGGTGTTGTGTTGATGTTATGTTGATGTTATGTTGTTTTTGGGGTTGTTTTTGCAGTGGATCGGGGTCACGTCCCTCGCGAGAGTGACCCCTTTGTTCCTTTGCGATGTTCTTAAGCTTTGGTGCTATGACACTACTTAAGTTTGCGATAAGAATCCGCAATGGACTGATAAGCTACGCTGCGCCAACAAAGTCACCTAAAGTATTTTTGTCCGTGAGTTACAGAGTCACTATTAGTGCGAGTATGATAGTATGATAGTATGATATGATGTGATATGATATGATAGTATGATAGTATGATAGTATGCATGATAGTATGATACAGTACTATACTACAATGATACTACAATGATACTACAATGATACTACAATGATAATATGAATACAATGATACCACAATGCCACCGTAGCCTTGGTCTAGATCCTTCCGAACAGCTCAGATCCTCATTTCATGATCTACACCTACCTACTGTAGTGGTTGTACTACTCCACATTTTCGCTACTGTCTACGATTGATAAGCCCGCGCCTGGCATGAATTTAGTCGCTTTTTAACCTGCATCCCGAAATGGCTGAGAAAAAACTGAATATATATTCTCACCTTACTAGTGCTAGCAAGTCTCCCTCGAGGTGCTTGATTTGGGCCGTTAGCTGGTTTTCCTTGGTGTTCATCTATGCAGCGAGCAAAATGGTGCGGAAACGCAGTGAGCGGAAGGTGTGAGCAATACTCGAGCCATCAATTTGATTTTGTTTCTCTTGGCAGCAATACTCGAGCCATAACTTTGATATTGATTTTCTTGGCTCATAGGTGATGAGTGCGGGCCTGTTGCCGCCGGCTCTGTTATTATATGAAAAGGAAAACTGCGTGAGCTGTGGCTTCGACCAAGAACATGCCAGCAGTGAGAACAACAACGTCCATAGTTAACCAATTACCTGGTATCCAACTTCCTAGTTTACAGCAGCAGCAGCAGCAGCTCTGCTGTAGCGATGTTTGCGCTCAACTTTGTAATATGCGCGATGCGTCAATCGGGTGGGTTCGACGCATGTGCCTCGTGAAAAGCTACCATGGTCGACATTTTTTTTTTCATGGACCACATCCTCCGAGAACGGTGAGTGTTGTATACGGGGGACAGTCAGTTGGCTGGCTATAATTGAAAGTACACTAATAGCGTACTAATAGTAAGTCGCCGTCCAGAGTTTGTTTTGGCTAGGTTCTCACTTCGTATAATTCATTATGTACAGTTAGTTACGGGCGGAACTCACAGAGTTCTGCGTGTAGTATTCGATCGGTGCGCCCGTGACTCACACCGTGTTCAACATCATCGAGAAACAAAGAGAAGGAGGGTTGGTTGGCATAATTGGCCATTCAATTGAGACCGACTATCATTACCCGTCAAGTCCACCCAAGTCACAGCTCCAGCGCTTTTTCTTGTATCACATCCGAGAAATGGCGACTGCTGATGTGTTGTTGCGGAACATGAACAAAACCTCAAGGAGAGGCATCATAGGCTTATGTAATGGGTTTTAAGTTTATGGACCACCTGGGCTGCGGGGTTCACATGGTTCACAGAAGGCATGCGGAACAGAAGATCTGCTGGACATACCTGGTCGGAAAGTTCGGTCAGCTCGTTCTGTGCTTTCTCCTGCAGCTTCTTTACCGCAACGCGCATCTCCGACTGTCACAAAACATGAGCATTGAAGTTGTCGGGCGAAAGCCCGACGAAGGAGTTGTGTTAGGGAAATGATCAGTGGATTGATCACGAAAAAACCCCGGAATGTTCAGTCTCTATATTGGTCTTTGTATTGGCACGTGTCATAGGGTGAAGCCAAGGGTGCGCACCATGTCGACGACTTTTGCACAGTTACTCAGAAGGCCCTGCTGTTGGCGGTATGCATCCTACGGGTACGTTTTAGATGAATAACCCAAAACTCTTGACCGCAGGTACTTATTGTGATTAATAGTACACGTCTAACGCCATACACATTGATAAAGCGCAACAATTACATTCGATCGCGAAGGCGTGTTCCTTGCAGAAAAAACACAATTGCCTCCGCCATTGTTCTTTGGAAGAAACAAGGAGTACCTGTTAGGCTATCATACTGCAGCGAGACGTTGTTTTCGTTCTCGTCGTCTTCAAATTTTGTATCATTTTTGCTCATCTCATCTATTATCCACCAAATTTTTCTTTCTCTTTCTTCGTCCCTAGACGTAACTCAGAGCCAGGGCCACTGATCATGCTCTTCTCCCCCTCCCCACTACAGTACGTACCATCAATTTTGTCGCGAGAATACTTCAGCCTTGTCGTCCCTCGTCGGCTCCCATCGAATTGCGCCTACCCACGCTGTAAGGCGCTTTCAGCAGTTGGTTATTTTTCTGTTTTTTGCAAATAGATCCAAACGTTCGACCCAAATGATATTCGAACCCCAGAATCAACTTTAGTGGCATTTGAGGGTAACCACTAGACCACCGGGTGACCATCAATCCGTTGTTTCTACGCAACGATATCATCAGCACACCCAGCGCCCGTCCGGGTTCTTCATTCTTGAGCGACACACATTCTGTGATCACAGACTGCTGTGAAGCTGAGAAACCAAAATAATGGCAAATTCACCGTGAGATAAATGTTACATCTAACAAGTGTCATACCGCCACCATCGAAACATCAGTCATCGTTGTGCACCTCTTTCCGTATGAGTTCGTCATTCAGCTTCGAGATGACGTCGTCCTTGGCTTCCATCTCCTTCTCGAAGTAAGCCACGAACTCGTGCGTGTCGTTCTCGGACTTGAAGATTTTGTTCTGACATGTTTTCGTGGTTCAGGTTTGACGCAAGTCCGTACGGATGAGCGAGGAGAGGAATGGAGACTGAAGAGGAGAGGCTCAGCAGGTTTAGACTACCGGAACTGGTGGTTGGCTGGACAAATCCCGAGGAGCAAACATCACGTACGCACGAATATAAAATGTGATTTCGTCCTGCGTTTGCTAACTCGCATCTCAATCAAACGGTCGTCTCGGTCAATATGATAGATGCTTTCAGAAGTCGTTGTTGGGCGTTAGACTGTCTGAGCGCATCATACAACTCATATAAATCATACTTCGAAGTACCAGGTAATGTACATGTACATGGGAACAAATACACGTATGTACATACTTCGAATAACGGTGAACGGCAACATTTCGAGCACAAATCCGAGACCCTCCACCCCCCACAATCAGCACCCACTGCACATCGCACGAACCGGGTCGACCCCCACGTAGACTGAAAATTGCTACAGGTACCTGGTAGTTAGCAATTGCGAGGGCGGTGTGTGAACGTGCTTTGCGCCCATGCCTCGCACGTTATTACACTCTGTCAAATACACGCCATTACTACTGCACACGTTTGTTCAACCAAAGCATGCCGTGTGTTACTGGTACCCAACTTTACGTCATTTCTTTCTTTTCTGCCCGCGCAACTCAGAGTTGATTGCGAGACCTCATAGTCTATATATACAAAGCCGATAACCGCAAACAAACCCGTTGTGCACGGGGGGGATGGGCGAGCTTGCGCCAGCTCGCAGTGGGTGCTTAGTCTAATGCTGCATCGAGATGCACAACGCTGCTGCGGTGCTGTTTCTTCACTACCCTTCAAGTTTTGGTTTTCAATTCACGAAATCACTGTAGGTCGTCCAACACCCGGGTCCGTTTGGCCAACATCGCAATCTATTACTCGTACGAGTACGAGGAGGTTGGATTGTGAACATGCGCCCATGCCTTGCGCGCTTGTCACACTGCTATGTACTTCGAAGTACTACAAACTTGCACACTTCTCACACTGCTATGTTGCCATTAATATGAGCACACACTTATAATAGACGCTGCATCTTAATGCTGATAAAGCTGCTCACTAACCTTCAAGTCTTGATTTTGATTTCGGAGGTCGTCCACCCGTTTGGACAACATCGCAATCTTCTCCTGGTCTAGCTGACGCGTCAGCTCCGCCACCCCAGGATAGGAGGGCGTCGCATTCCCCAAGCCCGCCATGGTCTGCCCTTCGATTGACCACCTCGTGCCTCTCCCCCCCCCCCCCCTTTTATACTAATAGAAGGGGCGTACCTTCTACTACAGCAGTAGTACGTACTATGAAGTATACGACGCACTGGTATGGTAGGCTTGGTACATGTATAAGTATTGCTGTACGTTGAGATCTGCACCCGCGTGTTTGGGGACAAACTACTTGGGATTAGTATGCGAGGGTTTTTGCAAGCAGTGAAAGCTAGTTGTCCCGCATGTACGTCGTGAAAAAATGAAACCGTCAAACGATATGGAGGCGTTAATATTTGAAAATCCTTTATGCGGAGCGATCATCAGCAGTATGCGGGGGGTAGAGGTATCAGGCAGCGGCAAGGTTTGTAGTCAGCAGCGCCGTCGGGGAGATGGACGGCTTAAGCAGCATCCGGCCGGAGATAGAGGCCTTCATCTCGAGGGAGAACCGGAGCCATGCCGACAAGTGGTTGCAGCAAGTCAACTGGGCGGAGAACGAGAGAACGCTCACTCTTCACATCCAAAAACCACCCTCAGGTATTACGCGTAAAGTGCCAGCAGAACCTCTGGTACCTTCTTCTGTTGACTAGGTAGTCTTTTGTCAGGTATAGCCAACCCCGCCCCTCTCCCCTCCTCTAGCATGCACGTGACCGTGCGCTTGCTCCGTTGTTGCTTGAGTCCTGGGTTCGGTGTAGGTGCTGCCACTTTTGAAGGTGAGCGTTAGTGGCCCGCACGGTTTGCCCTGCCGTCGTGCGCTATTTTTGCCTGCAACTGCGGCGCAATTACTGATCGTCTCTGATTGTCCTTCGCCTTCATCGCAAAACAAACGAACACACGAGCTCTGAACGATGTCTCATCTCAGCCTTTTTACCTGGTATATTTTAGCCCTATAATCTCAACGATGCCTCAGGCTTTTATAGGCTCGATGTTAGAGAGTCAACCAGAGGCTCTATTTTAGGCTCTATCTACAGATAGATACTTGGTACTGTGCAATTGCTGTAGACTAGTCTATACCAGGTAGGCTCTATTTACAGATACGGTAGCTGCAGCAGCTATTTTTGACTGTATGTTGTCAGTCACTACTTGTACGTACGGACTCGTACTTACCAGTATACGTGGTGCTTCAGACTTCAGTGGGAAACCATGTCGAACTTAACGACGGCTACAGCATCGACCAAGTTGGGTGGAAATATCAGAAGAACACACACCACACACCGGGCTTCCCGGGCTGTTGAGGTAGGGGGCGCGTCTGAACGTTTGAATTGCAGCGCAAGGACCTGTACGTACGAGCACGATGACACTTATGACACCTGTACTGCTGAGCTCTCTTCCTAAGCAGTACAGCAGTACAGCAGTAGTGTAACAGTACAATAGTAGGGCTCCCCCATAAGGCGGTGGTGTGCCAGAGTATCATGTAATATGATCGCCTTGGTGGGGGTTGCCGCCTTTTTCATTCCTGGCTGTGAGTGCGGCTCCCCAGTCGCGTCAGGCGATTTTGCCCGCCTTTTGTCGGGATACTGCCTTATTGGGGGAGGGCTACGCTACGAATAGTACCCTGGCAAAAAGTATTTCCTCGCTTTAGGTCGCTGTACCCTGGGTTTCAATACGGTCATGCTCCTGCGTTTTTGCGGTACTTCCGAGTGCGGTGTCCCAGTTTAGTGCGGTACCCTTGAGTGCGGCGCTCCAGTTTAGTGCGGTGATAATGGATCTCTTGTCACGATCTTGCTCATGCTACAGAGTAGTACCGATTGGGGATAGTGCGGGGTCCCACTTTAGTGCGGCATTGTCGTCTGGCAAGGCACGGCACTAATCTGTAATGAGGGACGACGACTGCTGTACGTCGAAAAAAAGTAACGACTACAGCATCATCCACACGAAGCATCCGCGGCTGCCGAGGAAGTGAATATCTATGTTATTTACATTAAACTGTTGTTTCCATCTATCCACCTCCAGCGCTCCCAGAGTGCGTGACGGTGCCTCACCTCCTATTGAAAAAGGAAGAGACAAGCTCTGTGGTAACAAACTCCAAGGCAGAGATAAAAAATACATAGCAAAATAACAAATACAGTAACGGGATTTGGCCATGCAATGCCCAACGTACTAAATACGAAAACGGAACACACACAAGCCATGCACTGCTGCTGTGTGATGCTCGAACTGCAACGCAGTTAGACTTCTAGCGTACATATTAATAGGATGTACTGGTTTCGTCTGGATATGGTAAGATGGCCCTATTAATAGTTAGCATATGTCTACACGGTCTAGTGCCGGCGCTAACGTCTACACATACCTGGTACTAATTAGTAGATTGGAATTTAAGCTCGTTGGGGTGGTCGGTGTTACTTGCCTCGTTAATTGAGGTGGCTAAGGTGGCTATTGTTTTTTGTTTAGTTTCCAAGAGCTTTTGTTCACCCTTTTCAAGCACTACTTCAGACATCCCCGGGATTTGAAATCAACCGCATCCCAAAGGGGGACCTTGTAACCCTTTCAACCATGATACTAATGGAGATCGTTCTGTTTGCGCGCTTTGTCATGATGAGATACGCTCGCACAACCCGGTATGATACAGCAGCCGTTCTTTTATACGAAACATATTATGGCATTGGGACAAACACGTCAAAATGGGTATACGACTGTATATGAGTTATTCGTATTCCGGCAAACGTAACCGAGCAGACTACACAGACTACTCCACTGGAGTCCAGAGCAGTCATGTGCAATACAACACTCTACCTGAAGGGACGAATTTCCGAGGCTATTTTTATCTAACACAAGGTTACCCACACAAGGAAAATGACGGCCTTCAAAACACATTGGACAAATCAGATCCCTATTAATAATCTATATGATCTGTGTCTTGGGGGAAGACAGATCCCCGGTTTACATGATCTGCATGGCCTGTAGGCCGTGTTGCTGGGTGAGAGGCTGATAGTTTGATTGTTCTAGCTTTAGTTTCGTCCGTTGGATCTGTACTACAAAGATTCTGCACGATATATCTTAAAGACATATATAGGATGTACTGTAGATGATCTAGATTGTCTAGATCCTGATCTGCCTGTTGTGTTGACATTTCGTATCCAGTACGTTTGGCGTTTCGCTGCCAAATGTCCTTACGCTGTCTAGAAGTTTGTGGGCACAGAGCTTGCAGGTATCTCTTTTGGGATGAACAATCAGCACAGACACTAGCTGGTGCATGCTGCATGTCGATGGGCGTACCTGATATAGAAAGAAGAGCAGGCACGCGCACCTGATACCGTACAGTACATTACTATTAGTACAAAAGGTCCCCTGCAGTTTATCTGGCGTATCGACCTGTTTGTGCCCCGCTTCCGTATTCAGCGTGTTTGGCATTGCATGGCCGAATCCCCTTATTTTAGTTGCAATACTTCGAACTATCAATGGTGTGTACCTCTGTCTCGTCGTTTGTGACCTCAGAGCTGGTCTCTCTCTACAGTACCAGGTACACTATACACTAGTACTGGGATGAGGCATCGGTGCGGACGCTGGGGATGGTGGATGTCAATGGGTGATGCCAATGGGTGGGAATGACAGTTTAGTACCGCATGAAGAACGCTCACTACTGACAGTTGTGCGTTGTCCTGTTACTTATTCAACACACCGCTCACTAGTCTGCACTGTCCTACCAGGTGTTATGCCAAGTGTTATGTCCTATTATTTATCTATGATACGGCATCTCCCACGTGTGTACGGAGCCTCGTGTTTCGCTCGTATCGCTACAACCAAACTGGAAACTTTACGTCTGTGGATTGGCTGGTTTTACTCGTATTAATGGTATACTAATGGCATACTTCATACTAAAGAGTATGTCGCGGACTAGTTTTTGTTTGGCTAGGTCTTACAGTTGTATTATAGTCGTCTAGACTATACATTCGAGTTTATTGGGTGCGGTCATTGCGGGGTTGTGGTATTAACTACCATGGTATAGCTTATTAAGTACCAGGTATTTTACAATAAGGATAGCTTGCCGCTAACTGGCACGTTTTTGGCTCGGGATATTATATGATGGCGTTTTAGTAGTCAAGACTGTTAGTAAGTCAGTTAATTTGGCTTTAGTCCGCAACACAACTATTCGTCTCTTCTATTCTTTTTTACTGCAAATAGTCTGATGTGCTTTCTGGCTTGCATAGCTTTGTTCATTGCCCGCGTGCTACTTGCGGTTGTCATTGCAGTAGTACATTGCATGCCATCATGGACAAATCACCTTGCTGTACTTGCAGTGTGTATCTCTGTCCCGAGGTTTGTGACCACAGCAGTAGTAGAGCTCATCTCTTTATGAGGCATTGGCACCGACACTACTTGTGCTGCATGTAGATGGGTGGAAATATGATCGGTTTAATGCGAAGATACACAACTAGTAATAGTAACAATTGGTGAAGTCAACAAAACAGCCAAGTAAACAGCCCTAGTAAAACTGTGTTTTTGCTCCTTTCCACCCTCTGGCGGCGATGCACTATTATCCCATTATCCTGCTATAATAGTGCTATAATAGTGCTATAATAGTGCTGTAGTATTGTCTTTTTGTCACAAGTAGATAGGTGCGAAGCTACTACAATACTGCTGTTAATGTGCAGTCGTGTCAAAAGTGGATAGGTGTAAGGCTATCACTGAACTGCTATTAATGTGCGGTTCTGTCACGGGAGGTGTGAAGCTACTATTTACGCTGCAATCAATGTACAGTTCTACGGATCATCATTGGCTAGGGGTGAAGCTAATATTATAGTGTTTATTCGTGTGCGGTCCGTGCACAGTGGGTAGTTGTGAAGCTTAGATCATGCTGCTATTGTTGTGCAGTCCCGTCACAGGTTGTATTGGTGTGAAGATAATATTGTGCTTATATTGTACTGATTTCAATTGTCACTTAAATTGCAGGTGGATAGGGCGAATAGGTGCGAAGCTAATATCATACTGCTTTCAATGTGCAGTTCTGTCGCAGGTGGATAGGGCTACTCTTGATACTAGTCAAGTCACGGTCCTCGGAGACGGAGTGCTGTCTACCCTCAGCCACCCCAGGCTACTCAGGCTCTACTTCCCGGCCAGCCTGGGCGAGAAGCCCTTTTGCTTCTGCGAGGTATGTCTACTATTACTACAGTAGTGTTCCCTCTATCGCGCCGGTTGAGTAGTGCCGATTTCCCGCTATAATGCCCTTGACATGGTTTTTACCCATATGGAAACAACCAGTAGTGGCAGTATGTGGAGTAGTGTCGGTCACCGCTATAGTGCGGTGTTTGCCTCTACAGTGTACATACGGGCGCTATATGTAGAGGGACCACTAATGTATTTCTACCATTGTGATCGTGCTTGATCGGCAGCATGGTGTATCAGTAGCATTGTCGTCCATTGCTACATCGGATTGCTCAGTGGCTATGGTGTATTACACATCACATAATGTGCTCGATTGCTACTTACAGCTCAGTGAATATGGCGTATTACTGTCGTCGTGAACGAGTGTCATATAGCTCATATAGCTCATATAGCTCATATAGCTCAGTGGCTATGCTGTGTTAGTAATACAGTTGGTGTAGACCAGCTAGCTTCAGCGGCTAATGTGTACTTGGAACTACTGTAATCCCAGTAACATTGTAGCCGAGCTGAATAGCTCAGAGGGTATGGTTCATTCCTAACTCTGTGACAACACAGTGACCGATTTTTATATAGCTCAGTGATTATGCTTGCTTGCTATAACATTGCAATCGCTCTTCGTGGTCAGGACGATGCTCTCGCGCCGGCGGCGGAGGCAGCGAACGAACGCCTCCGGCCATTATCGTGCAACTCCGTGCTCGCGGTGGTGACCACGGTGCTCCAGTGCGTCAAAAGAGAGGCGCCGAGGATACAGGCGCACTCGCTCCACGAGTCTTCCATCTTAAACCCGGCCCGCTTGGCAGCCGGGGCGGTGGTGTCTGCGATAAAGGAAGACCCCTTGGGTGCCGACCTGTTACTTACGTTTCTCGGAATGGCCGTTTCTTCTTACAGGTGGGTGATGCACTATCATGCACTATCATGCACTATGCTGGAATATATATGCCTGTGCGTATTGGTATTTGTGGTTGTGTGTCTGTGTATTCGCTGGTGTTTATAGCTTTTGGACGTTTTTGTGGGTGCTGCATCTGTATGTTTATGTGTATTCCTGGTATTGTACTTGGTACGTGTTCATCATAAATGTGTCCATGGTATCAGTGCCTTTTGTGTGGATGTCATACGTATGTTTGTATTCCTGGTAGCTTTTTTTGTGACTCCATTACCCTTTAGAATGCTAAAGATACGCCATGACCACTGAGCTAACAGTCAGCGGCTAACTGCTAGCGGACGGACCCCGGATTGTGCTTTTGTTTGACTTGCGCCATAGCCACTGAGATAGCAGTCAGCCTCGGCACGGCCCTCTCTTCGCATAGGTGGTTGGTTGGGTGGTGCTACTCGTAGGGATACTTGGTTCACCATAGCTACCGAGATAACGGTCAGTAGCCGACCGCTACCAGACGGACCCCATGTTGTACGTTTGTTAGGGATACACCTTTTTCACTGTGTAACAGTCAATGCTGACTTCTAAACAGACAGACCCCAGATGGTGCTTTTGTTTGAGATACACCATGACCCCTGAGCTAGCAGTCAGCCTCGACATGGCCGTCTCTTCGTATGGGTGGGTGGTTGGGTGGTGTTGATACCTGGAACACCTTGACCACTGAGACAGCGGTCAGCAGTTGCCTGCTAGAAAACGGACCCCAGGTTGTGCCTTCGTTGCAGACGAACCTTTACCACTGGGTAACAATCACCGCTGATTGCAAGCAGGCGGACCAGTTATTTTGCTTCTGGTTGAAATACGCCATAACCACTGAGCTAACAGTCAGCGCTGACTGCTAAGCCAGTGGCTATATGAGGTGACCGGCAGCGCAGTGGCTATGAGGTATACCTATCAGGAGATGCAGTATGCCTGTGCATATGGTACAGGTTCTGTGTGGATGCTGTATCTGTGCACTACAGTAAGGTGTTCGTCGTTTTAAGTCTTTTGGTACCCATTGATAGAATCCCAAGAAGCGACGAGCGCGATCTGATCAAGCGTCTTGGAAAAGCTTGAGGCACTCCTAGTACTATATCGTCATGCCTCACGCTTGCCTCACAGCTTTCTGCGTTTCAGCTCAAACACATCGCCTACTACATACACCAGCAGCTCGGATTGCATTATGTGGCCGATACTGCTGTGATCGTTTACTAGTCGTAGTCCGTTCTTTTCGTCAATTTTTGCGTCTGAAGTCCGACTAATCAGGGTTCTGGCACCATTCAGGACACCGGCACTATTGGGAGTATGGTTACTATAGAGAGTTACTATAGTCCCAGTCGTGCCAATCGATTTCGCCGGCACCATACGGGGAGTAGGCACTATTCAACTGGCACTATTGGGACTTCCCCCCCCTGTGCATGAAGCGACAGAGAGGTCAACGATCAGCGCCTTTTGTTTGTTTTGTTGTGCGTTTGGCAGGCGTGACACGGTGTCATCTCCGTTCCCTCAGCAGCTGGAGTCGGAAGGTTGTGAGCGCGCGTACGCCACGTTAATGAAGTCTCTGGACGGAATTCCTGACATGGTGGAGGTGAGATAGCTTGGCCGTTACATACTCTTTACATACTCTTTACATACTATTAATATTTCATGGTGCAAAATCGATCCCACTCTATAATCCCAAGGGCATTGTCCACCTAAACGTATTGCGGGTACAGTTTGTACTCAAGACAAGAACAGTTAAGGCCCTAGAGGGGTGTTATAGCACCATTTATAGTATCATTTAATAGTATCATTTATAGTATCATTTATAGTATAATACGGTATTATATGGTTTTATAGGGTATTATAGGGTATGTAGGTTATGTATGATAGGGTGTGATACGGTATGGTGGGGCATGATAGGGTATTATAGGGTGTTATAGGGTATGATAGGGGTATGTATTATAGGGGTATGATAGGGTATGTATACTAGGGTATACTAGGGTATTGTTACGTGAGGAAGCTCAGAAAAAGAAATGGCGCATCTTTACCGTACTATTAGTAGCATGCGTCTTTTGAGCCTAAGCAATTCTCACCTACTGGGCTCGTCAACTGAACAACCTCAACTGAACAACCTCAACTGAAAAACCTCAACTGAACAGCCTCATCTGAGCAGCTGCCCAATTTATATATGTACATATGTATACTTTGGACCCGATGTGTATTATTCACATGTTATTCGTTAGATACCCAGACTTGCCTGGGATTGTGTATACGGCTTAGCTTACCTGGTACCAGGGTATGATTTTTGTTTTGTCAACACCGGCCTTCTGGGTAATGCAATACAATACACTACACCTCCTCCTCACCACAACAAACAGCCTCATCATTTGTTGGTGCTAAATCCCCATAGCTCAGCGCGCATGAAAGGGGGTAGGGCTGTTTGGGTGGCAAACGTGTTCAAAGTTAATCTCACCCCACGGCGGACGATTGCACTATGTATGTGCTCGCAATGTCGAGGTATATTTATTGACGGTCGTTAATCAACGGTGACCGTCATCGGTCACCGCCATCGGTCTGGTCCGTGACGGTGGTGACGGCGATGACGGTGGTACGTCACTTTTTTTTTGTTTGTGTTCGTTTTGTTTTGCGTTGTGTGTTTTTGTTTGGTTGTGAGCCTCTCCCGTTGCCTCTTTCTGTTTGACATTCGTATCTCTCGCAGTTCCTTTTGTTTTTTTTATGGTTGTCTGTTGTTGTCTCGCCGATGGTTTCTGTGAGGAGTCTTACGTCTGACCTCAGTTCAAATGTAGTGTTGCTCGTATCGTAGATGTAGTTTTATGCTATTTCCCACACACCAGGCTTTTGCTCTTTTCCCTAGCTCTTTCTCTTATCATCTTCTTCTTCTCCTTCCTCTTCCTCTTCCTCTTGTTTTCCTTTTCCTTTTTCTCTTCCTTCTCCTCTCTCTCTCCCTCTGCATCTTTCTCTGTCTTTTCCTCTTGTTCTTCCTCTCGCTCTTGCTCTTGCTCTTGCTCCTGCTCTTGCTCTTCCGCTTCCTCTCCTTATTGTTCTTGTTTTTGCCCTCCTCTGTCTGTTCTTGTTCTTGCTCTTCTTTTATTGCTCTCTTGCTCCTTCTCTTGCTCTTGCTCTTGCCCTTGGTCTTTCTTCATTTTCCCTCTTGCTCTTCCGCTCCGCCTTCCTCTTCCTCTCGTTCTCGTTCTTGTTCGTGTTCTTGTTGTTATTTTTTTTGTTTTTGTTCCTGTTCCTGTTCTTGTTTTTGCCCTTCTTCTTCCTCCCCACCAGATGTTGCGATGGACGGACCCAGCCACCGAGCTCCTAAAACTACCTCCCGTAGCCGTCCTCACTCTTCACTTCGTCCTCGTATTCCTACCAACCAAGTTACGCCTCTCGGGCCGCGGCTACGCTTCAACTCCCCTTTCCGCCTCCGCCTCCACCTATACCGGGAAACCCCTTAGCTTTATTTATAAACCAGCAGGGGCGTCACCCGTTAGGGCTGATGCCGCGCGGAGGGCGGTGGTTACAGGAAAAAACGTTTTGTCGGAAGGTTCTGTGGGAGCGGGGGGGGCAGGGGCTAGCGGTGGGGCGGTAAGCACTCACTTGGGGAGTGTACCGTCGTATGTGTTCGACGTTGTGCTGCCGAGTGATCCCGCCTTCGATGCCGAGGTGGGTAGGTCGTTTTTTTCTTTGTTTTTCGTCTGTTTCTGACCAGTTGTTGTTTTTGTTTTCGTCCCTGTTGATGGTTTTTGTTTTTTTTTCGAGTGTTTTTGTTTGCTTGTTTGTTTGTTTGTTTGTTTGTTTGTTTGTTTGTTTGTTTGTTTGTTTGTTTGTTTGTTTGTTTGTTTGTTTGTTTGTTTGTTTGTTTGTTTGTTTGTTTGTTGTTTGTTCGTTTGTTCGTTTGTTTGTCTGTTTGTTTGTTTGTTTGTTTATTTGTTTGTTTGTTTTCTGTTTGTCTGTCTGCTTGTTTGTCTGTTTGTTTGTTTGTTTGTTTTTTGTGCTTGTTTGAGTGTTTGTTTTTGTTTGTTTTGTTTGTGCTTGTTTGTGTTTGTTTGTTGCTTGTTTTTGAAGTCCCCTTGGTTTCGTTTCTGTGTTTTGTGTTTTGTTTTTGTTCATTGGTTCGTTATTCCATTTTGTTTTCGTTTTGTGGTGATTTATTCTCGTCACAATCGTGGGCACGGTCACCTTCGCCGATCTGCTATCATACTAGTAAGATTTCAATAGAAACCGACACGTATGGACCTCTAAGTCCATAAGCCAACCATAACCCAACCCTCACCCAACACACCCCGCCCTCCTGCCGCGACTTCACCAAACGCCGCAGGCGAGGCTAGGAGGATACACCATCGCATACCACGGCTCAAGTCCGGAGAATTTTCACTCCATTCTTAACACGGGGCTGCGCGTGATGAGCGGCAGCAGGCTAATGAAGAACGGTGCGGCGTTCGGCAACGGCGTGTGAGTCCCCCCCCCCGCCCCCCCAAAAAGCCCGAGTCAAAGCAAGTTTCTCCCCACAAGGACGGGGTTTCCCCAACCCAAGCGATTCTATGAGATATCCCGCCCCTCTCCTCGCCCTCCCCATTGAGACCCCCCGCCCCTCCCCCTCCTCCCCGCTCCCCCTCCTCTCCTACACCCCCTCCCTCCGGCTCCATCTCACTCCCGCCCGTCGCCCGCTCGGCACGGCGCCTACCAATATGAATAGTTAATATATACCCCCCCCCCCCCCGCTTCCCTCCACGCACAAACAAGCACAAACCCACGCCCCTTCCGCTGCCTCTCCCCTCCTCCTCCCTCCCCCCGTCGCCCCTCCCCCTGTCGCCCCCCCCCCGGGCCCGCCCCTCTGTCGCCGTGACTTCCACTCTCCACCATTGCACCTATTATTCACAATATTAATAGCTACCTTTCCGGGAGTCGCAAGGCCGCCGCGGCTTTCGCATGCAGGGGGGACGGAACCGGAACAACGGTGTGGCCCAAAAGCGCTTTCGGAGCGGGCGGCACGGAGAGCTTCATGGCATCTTTAAGCAGCGGGGGGCGAAAGAAGTTTGGGTACCGCGTGGTGGCCAAGTGTCGCGTCCTCAAAGGAGACGGCGTCAAAGAGGTGAAATATAGTTGTATTTGAAATATATGTTTTTTTTCGACGGGTCTAAGAAGTGAAGTCTGAAATCTGGTTCTTTTTTACCTAGCCAAGAAGGTGAAACATCGTTAGTTTTGAAGTGGCCGAATGTCTCGCTCTCAAAGGCGACGGGACCATAGAGGTCAAACGTGGTTATTTAAAATATGTTATATTTGACGACCATGGTTGTGTGAAGTATTAGTGTTATACTTCGTACTTGACGAATGTGAGTATATATTTTGACGATGTCGAAGAGGTGAAATGTGGGTACTAGTGATTTTTTTTTTTTTTTTGCGTGGTCCAAAAGGTGTATGGTTATATTTGACGCCAAAGAGGGTAAATCTGGTCGTTTTTGAGGTGACCAAGTGTCGCATTCTTCTAAGGCGACGGGGTCAAAGACAGGTGGAGGTGTGTTGTGTGTGTCAATATCAGAAATACGACCGTAGAGGTTTGCGCAAGTTGACGTCAATCTCAGACATGTGATGTCCCCAGTATATGACGAGTGCTAGCGTTGGGGATAGCACGTTTTGGCGAAAGATAACAATTGACTGACGACCGGAGTCCTTAAGTAACAGCCAAATAACAAATAACGAACTGAACCACAACATCGCCGGAATACCATTTGGGCTTCACAAGATAATTCGCTGTTGTATAACTAAACTAGATCATGGGATTGTTTACGTCATTGCACTTTCATGTTTCGTACAAGCCAGTTTCAAGGTGAGGTAAAGAGCTTGTCAGGTGATCGCAGGAAAGACCTCACGGTTTTAGCTGCACTCGTACCGCAGCACACGCCGTTATAGCCGTTACGTACGGGGGTGTTCTGCTTGACCCCCCCCCAGTGCAGATTTCGTTTAATTTTCTTTCTATTTACGTCGTACTTCGAAGTATGTATTTAGAGTGAAAGTCGTCCGTCTCACTGACCCCTTTTGACCCCCTTTTTCGCCCCCGTTCAGCTCCATCTGCCATGTCGACCCGACCAAATAATGCCATTTATTTTGTATTTGCGTTGTTGTCACCGTCGCGACAACCGCTGTGCGTGCCCCCTCCCTCCCCACCCGACCCCCCCGCTCCCTTATCAACCACCCGACCCGCCCCCCGTCCCCTCCACCCCTGCCCCCGCCACCCCCGCCCGTCCCTCCCGCCCGCTCGCTCGCTCGGGCAGATCGAAGGGTGGGGGGAAGAAGAGACCTACTTCGTTGTTTCAGACACTTCCAGGGTACGCGTGGAATCACTCCTCCTTTTCGACGAAGGCCAACTTTCAGAATCCGGTGCAAGCGCCACCTCCGCCACCAAAAATACGCCTAAAGTAGAAAAGCAGGTTAATACTAAGGCAAGCGAGGGCAAGGGTGGGAAAGGGGCACAGTGTCAGGGTCGAGGTGTGAGTGGTGCGGCGCGTAGAGTGTATCGACCTAGGGTAGCGGCGGCGGCTGGGGCGGGTAACGCCTGGTCTCCGGACGCGGATGGCGTAGCTGTGAAGATTTTTCACCCTTGCGTTGTGGTTTTGGCCGCGCTTGGTGTCCTGCTTGTTACGTTTTCCTAGTGTACGGAGCGGGGGGGGAAGGTGTAGTCAGTTTGTGTATGGCCGTACTCGTAGCATCATAGACCCTCGCATCCCTAGTATGCCGGGAGGGGCGCTGTTTGTGCTGTTTGTTACTTTTTCCTGGTCAAGGGCGGGCGGGGGTAAGGGGGCTGCGGAGCTGTTTGTTGCGTTTTCCTAGTGTAAAGAGAGGGAGGGTTGGGGGAGCGTAGGGGCGGGCGGCGCTATATCTTACGTTTTTCTTGGGTATGGAGGGGGAGGTGGGAAGGGAGAGAGCTGTTTGTTAAAGTTTTCCTATTGCACACTGCAAGGAGGTGGGGGTGGGGGTGGGGAACGGGGGGAAGGGGGAGGGGCGGGGGGGGGGGGGGAAGGGGGAGGGGCGGGGGGGGGGGGGGGGGGGGGGGGGGTGACGGATCAGGTGTAAGGATTTTGGCCCTGAAGGCATATCTTAGAGGGGTGAAGGGTCGAGGGCCAGGGGGTGCTTGATGTGTGGCGTGTAAACAGTTTGCCCCTGGCAAGCGTTACCTTGGAGGAGCGGAGGAGCAGACTATGTGCGGTGAAGTGTGTCAGGTCTGGTTGGAGTAGACGAGTGTAGCAGTAGGACCT
The DNA here is from genome assembly GCA_012845835.1 of Undaria pinnatifida. Lineage (NCBI taxonomy): Eukaryota > Phaeophyceae > Laminariales > Alariaceae > Undaria > Undaria pinnatifida. Next base: position 15,262,284 of record JABAKD010000013.1, read on the forward strand.
GCAGTAGAGCTCGTAGTACGGTAGGAAGTTTGTCCCATGTGGTTTAACCCTTTTGCGTCCGCTAAAATGATCCACCTCGAAGTTTAATGTATACAGTTGTACCCTAAAATTGATCCACCTTTTGTGTGATTTGGCCAAGTTGGTGCCCAAAGCCTAAGACTGTTGTCGAGTTCCAAGGGGGTGACAGACATCATCAGTAGGTAGAACGTTTGTTCCGCTGGCTATGATGTGGCTCGTAGGATGTGTGCGAATCCCTAAACGAAAATGTGTTGAGCTGCATTGGCCGTTGTCAGCTGCATTGGGTGTTAACGCGTCGCGCGGGACTGCATGGCACCATCAGGTATTAGTGCATTTCTAGAGTGTCGTGGGGAATACCTGGTATATGTTACCGACTTTGGAGGGATTATGTTGTTCCCCAACACATTCTCTAAGAAAGCGAGCCGCACCACCGCTGAATTTTGTGGATGCCGTCGATAACTTTGGTGAGGAGAATCCAGGGGTAACGAAAATCACGAACCCGAGCTGAAAAGTCGCCTTTCCCGGCAATTCTACAAGCTTTTCGAAGGGCGTCCCTATGATACATGTTTTTGTGCGGTGTCACTACATCCTTTGTTTCAAGGCGTTTCTATACATACGCTTATTTGTGGGGGGGTTCTAAAATACATTGCTCCGTAGGACCTGTGCTTTGCTTTCGTCCAGCGCGCCTACTTGGAGTCCACGGACTGTAAAATAAAACCAAAATCCATTTGTTTTATCCAACCCCCCCAGCTTCTGGTCGGAACCCATGATCCCATCCGGACCTGAGCCTCCAAACTGACCCCGATATACTTTGACACACGGGTAGCGGGGATGTTATACCCCCCGTTTTGTTCCGAGTAGGGTAGTTGACAATTAAATGGCGGCGTACCGCGAAGTAATCAGGCGCAACAACACCAGAAAGACTTGCAAAACTATGATACGAGCTAGCCAATGGCGCGAGTGGCCCTTTGAGCGCTCGCAACCGCGTAGTTACGCTGGAGTTTGGTTTGGCGTTGAAATTATGCCCCCGGTGTGAGGTCTGTCCTCTGCTGTGTTGTTGTTGCTGTTTTTGTACTGCTGCTGCCGGTGGGCTTGCTTGCGATGATGGCTCGGTGCTTGGAAGAAAATGAAGGTCGACCACATGTCACGCGATCGGGAAGCCTGTGACAGCGTCGGTGGGGTGGCAGGGTAATTGCTGCTGGTTCGAGCTACACCGAGCGGCTTGCTGTAGTTAGGTCGGGCGTTGCGATGATGGCAGAGGTTGCGTTCTGCTGCCGCGTCTATGTGTGTGTTGCCTCGGGTGCGGGGCGGGTGCTTTGGCAGGTTGGAGCCAATATATATATATATATAATATATGTGGTGGCCACAAGACGGTGCGTCTCGGGAGGATCTTTTATGATTAATGTATATTTTCACTTCAAGGAATTACTCACCATACACACCACAAAACATTCATGTTGACGAGATGGGAACAGCCAGTACAGTAGTGTCACTGTGGGATAGTGCCGATTGCCGCCATAATGCCGGTACTTCCGTCCGTTACAGCAAGGATCTTCAGGAATGTGTCGGATTTTTTCCCAAAAAACGGTATACCGTGGACATTTGGTGTGCTTTGGAGTACATGTATGTCACACATGAGCATAACAACGCTCGTTCTTACCATGCGCACTATGCCAGGAAACGGTACACCATGGAAAATTCGCTCAGTGAGACGTGAATGTTGCTTTTGCCGTGTTAGCAGCGTTCATTTCCTTGAACTGGCGTATACAAAAACGGTATTATACCGTTTGATGGCATTTGGCTTTCCAGACGGCCAGACGGACAGACGAACGGACAGCTTGGCAATATCGGCGACAGAAACCGCAGTAAACTGTGGAATTATCATAGTATCGACGCTGGATCAAGCCGTGGACACCGCTTTGGTCGAGCCGGTCTATAATACCTGTTGCTCAGCCCATATTATTGGAGAGAAACTGTGTAAGTGTGTGACCGTGGACTAAGGTAAAGGCGATGGGCTAAGGTGATAACAACAGCTTTGTCCCGGTCGTTCCTACATCGTGATAACCGCTTTGTCCCGGTCGTTCCTACATCCACTCACTGCCAGGTGTCCCTCCGGTATTTGCAGGGCGTTCCTTATATATATGCAAAGCTTGTTCCAAAGCTGTTGATTTTATTCTTTGGTTGCTCCTTTTGCATACGTTGTTGGACGGGCCACACCCTGACACACAAGGTGCCGAGCACAAACCACGTCAGCGGCTGTTGTCATGCGTTTTCATAACAATCCAAACAAGCCACAGCTAGGAGCTTTGACCCCTTCGGGTATAGGGCTTCAGAGGGGACATCGACGAATTATTATTATTATTATTATTATTATTATTATTATTATTATTATTATTATTATTATTATTATTATTATTATTATTATTATTATTATTATTATTATTATTATTATTATTGTTATTGTTGTTGTTGTTGTTATTATTATTGTTGTTGTTATTATTATCATTTTTTTTTTTGCCCTCCGACAATATAGCGGAGATGCCGTTCCGATGTAAATCGAATATCCTTCCATAAAGCAGTAGTATGTACGAAGTCGAATAATCCCTCCATAAAGCAGTGGTATATTCTGCCAACCATTTCCCCATTTCATTTCCTTTCCCCACATCTTCTCCTTTCATCTGCTTCCTATATTGACGATTCCAGAATCCGCCACACGATGCAGCAACCGGGACGCCGGATAGAGGGTGTGTTCACTAGCGTGTTCACGAGTGTGTCCACTAGTGTGTTCACTAGTGTGTTGAAACCGCAACGGTAGGAGCTATATCACACACGCACCGCGTTCTCATACTAGTAATAGCATAACAGGTGCTGCTCAACGCTCCACCTAGACGGTCGATAATAATATCGAAATCTCGTGTTTTTGGCCGATATACACGGGCCTCAAAAGGGTTGACGAACATCACAATAAGTCAGAACTTTGGACTTTAATGCATCAAAATACGTCACACCTAGTGGAGGCTTCAACGCATCCCGGCACGCAAGGTGTCGAGCATAGAAACGTGAAAAGAAAATTACGCCACAGCTAGTGGGTTCAATGCACCCCGACGCACAAGGCGTCGAACATAGAACACATGATAGTCAAAAATAAGCCACAGTTACAGTAAAGACTGTCATTGTTTAGTGACCCGGGGGCGTGCGACAAAAAAGAGAAAACGACACCACCCCCCTAAAGGGTCAGAATGCAAAAACCAACCGGAGAGACAGGGTGACGAGGAAAATGAAGAAAATGACCTTGTTCAGTGACTTTGGGCTAGGTTTATAAGGGAATTTAGCTTATGTGAGAACATCATCAACATCATCATCCATCAATGCTCCATGACCAGATCCAGCTTCAGCTCTAGCTCCATCCTTGGACTTCAGTGGAGACTGGTTCGCCTTTACCGGGTTTTCTGACCACTGGCATTGATGGAGCTTCTGCCAGAGCTTTGGCCTTCGCAAACAACGCCGATGGTTTCAATTTGATGACTATTATTTAGATTTGAAAGACAGTTTCCCTTGGCAAGGTCCCCACGGTTTCAATTTGAAGACCTGCGATGCATGTGCAACCGCCTACCAGATACTAAAAGCTGTTGCCGATGACAACAAACCGCGGGGAAGAGTATTCCGCCTCCTAACAAAAGAAAAAATCGAACGTTTACACGTCCCCCACCTTCGCTACCCCGCGCCGAACATACCCCCATACCTCAAAGTACTAAATTTGACGACCCACAAAACACCACAAAACTGCGCGACGCAATGCGACGCCATGGGACGCTATGCGACACCAAGAATACCACTGGGCGCGCTCATGAGACGCGGTACGACAGCATGCAGGTAAAGTGGCCACGCATGCCCACCGTCAAAAACGCGAGAGTAGTGAAATGGGTTACAACGCATACATGGTCTCCTAGAGCCTGGGCTCTGCCAGGCGAGGCTTACCGCGCAACACCCGCCAGGGTTACGTGTACTCATATATTGTACGGCCGTAGTGTCAAGGCCACAGTGGTATGACCCTCGCATCCCGAGAATGCCGGGACGGAGAACGTCGGCGGACTCAGCACTCGCTGAACCCGATCAACCCTCGAGCAGCACGCAGGCACCGGACCCCCTTTGGTACTCGCGGACGGACAGGAGCGTACGAGCGCGACAAAAACTACGCAAAAAAAGAACACCGGTTGTGATCGCACTTGCGCCATATATCCACTGGGATCCCCCCTCGCGCAGCGTCCCTCTGGAGACTGCACACCGGTTGTGATCGCACTTGCGCCACATCCTCAATAAGACCTGCCCTCCCCCCTCCCCCCGCGGCGGCCTTCTGAAAGCTCTAGTGCACTTCGACGATGGCCTCGAGTTCAACTGGCATGTCCAGGGGTAACGAGCTGGTACCCACAGCTGATCGGGCGTGAACGCCCTTCTCCCCAAACGTCTGGTACTCATGCACAAGAAAATAATAGCAGCAACAGCAGCAGCAGCGGCAGCAGTGCCAGAGGTAGCAGCAACAGGAACAGCAACAGGAACAGCAACAGGAACAGCAGCGGCAGCAACATAAATATCAGCAGCAACGGCAACAGCAGTAAAGCAAAAGCAGCAGCAGAACCAGTTGCAGTAGCAGAAGCGAAAACAACAGCCGTGCCAGCAGCAGCAGCAACAGCAGAGACAGCAACAGCAGAGCAGCGGCGGGAAAGCAGCGCGGTAGACCAGGGTCGGTGTTGGGAAACTATTTATAACAGAGTCGAGTCGGAGAGAGACGTGTAGTGTGAGTGTGTAGCGGTGTAGTGGTGTAGAGGTGTAGTGTAAATATGCCCTGAGCCTAGGAGGGAGATGTTCGGCGTCAATGGAAGTTGGCAGACAGGGAATGCCGTCATGCGCATTTTTGCCGCGAAGTACGTGATTTACAGCGAATTCACTAAAACGAGTGTCAAATACATCGAAAATCACAATATATCAAACAGCACAAGTGTGAGTTTGTTTTTACTTGACAGCTAGTTATTAGCTGAGTGGCGAAGTAAGAATACCGCACCTCGGACAGATCACGATATAGATCATATATATATCATATAAATCATGTAGATCATCAACAGTAGAATCTGTATATGCCTTTATGATATGTTGTGCAGGATCTGTACATACAGAGTACAGACTCAGCCCAAGAAACATGTGTTAGATCGTGCAGGTCGTACGGCTCCCACCCGGAAACACGAGCCAGACCATACAGATCTTCCCTGAAATATCTACCAGGTAGATCATCAAGTGGAGATCGGTGGTCCATCCGACGTGTGAAGAATACCAACTGACTTTAGTATTTCTCCATTTCGAGCTACGAGCGCAACAGTCGACACAACAGCACAGAACTCCGCCAATTGCCTTGAGGAAATAACTAGGAAATAACTGTAATACCTCGCGGCTTGCGTCGGTGATTGAAACGCTGCGCTGGTGGTCTAGTGGAAAGGACAAAGGACAACACACAATAAAAAACAAGGACGCACATTTCCCCGTAGCGGAAATTACCGGAAATTAATACGAGCCTAAGAAAAAAAACGTTTATCAGCGAAAATTCAGCATATCCCCTATCCCCCGACAAATACTGCCTCTGTATCGTATGGAATCCGCTGAACATTTTGAAAACATGAAATTCGGTGACGGATCCAATTTGTTCTCACAGTCACCGAACAAAAAAGACGGTATCGGGGAGCAATAATTCCCACCTCGGCCAAGAGGTCGCTGGCGCCGTTGACGACCTTAGCCTGCCCCGTGAAACCGTCGACACATTGCACCGTAACCGTTCAGCTTTACTATTCGCGCTACTCGGTCGAGGTCGCCTAGTTGGTCTGACAGTTTAGAGGGAGGGACGCAGGCAGGAGGGCAAGGCAGAAGCAACAGTAGTAGCGACA